>VZQC01009068.1:41018-88672 GCA_009823505.1 Rhizomys pruinosus | reverse complement strand
GTAAACTTTAAAGATAGTTCATTAAGACAAATGGGTTGGAAATGCGGCCTAAGAGTGACATATGGATCTAAGGTGTTTTATAGAGTTACTAAGGAATTTATTCTAATAATTATGTACATAACTATAAAATGGAAAAAAAAATTTCATGTTTTTCATGGGACATCAAACAATATGGCTTTCTTGTCTTACAGGTCAACCTACAAACTTTATTATGTATGTATGGTATGTGTGTATGATAGTGTGCACACACGTGTGTATGGATAGTTACTTGTGTTCTAAGTATTTTTAATGTTAACAGCCATGATACCAGTAAAAATATTGCCTCTGAGTTGGAGACGTGGCCCTTCCTTCTCAAGATCAACTTTAATGTTAAACAGGCCAAATACATAATTCCAATACAACAAGGTTATGGGTTTTCTATTAAAAATTTTAAAATTATGGATCGACACTGCCACCTACTGGTTAAGCTCTTTCACATCTAAAACAAAGATGCATTGTTGGTACTAGCATCCACATATGGAGGGACCCATTGTCCCGTTTGTTTTTCTGGGACCGTGTTATTCACTTTAACATATGTCTTTCAAAAGAACAACAGAAAGCTGCATCAGAAAATGGACTGAAATGGAAAATGGTGAATTGGAAAGGGGGGATGGGGGGGAGAAGGGACAGCGGGTGTATATTCGATTAGGCATATTTAATTGACGTGAGCTTCAGCAAGTACCCAGGTTTCGCCTAGACACTGTCTACAGGACCACATGGTGGTTTTTAGGACTTAGTAAAAGTAAAAGTAACCATGTGTATATTAAACAAAATTGGTTTACAGAATCTGATAAAAAGGGTAATGCATCTGAATTAAATGGAGATAATAATTCGCTGTTGCCCACGTTTGCTTTAACATAAAATCTGTAGAGCAACAACTTTGGGATTTGACACATACAAATGTTCTCTATAATTTCTCTGTTGTACAGTATCACCTTGCTACATTCTCTATTTAAGATGATTTAACGTAAAAATTAATTTGGCTTCCAAGTAATCATATATAGTCACCCAAAACAACATGGGTGAATTTGATGAAATCTATGCATTGATTCCACGTCCTATAGCCATGTATAATACAACTATCTTCTGGAGACTCATGGGTCATAAAATAAAAACCTATAATAAGTAGGGGGGGGATACAGACATATTTGAAACTTTTTTGTCAAAAAGTTTGCAATTCAGATCTTAAACTAACTATGGGAAAAGATTTGTTTGTTTCAAAGGACCAATAAACGTCACTCCTTAGAAGCTTTAGAAAGAAAAGCTACAGGTTTGCATTGGAGTAGGTTTTACCAAAAAGTGGCAACGGAAAGGCTGACCCTGTCTGAACATTCAAGGAAGAAAAGCCCTAGAAAATTGCCATAACATCGAACCCCTCTGTGGATCCTACATGCAACAACTAAGTTATAATGAGTCCTAATGAAAACTTTACCTTCTAGGTGCCTCAAAAGCGTTTGATATGAGAGATTAACTTGCCTTCCACCGCCATAGACAAGGAGAAAATATTGACATGATGAGGTCACTCCCCAACTGTAAATTGGAGAGAACTATTGTAGAGGTCATCTCTTATAAAACCGGTAAAACTGCTTTCTTTATTGATACTAGACATGGGAACGGTGGAAGGGATTACTCTCTGTTCAGAACAAATATAATACTAAAGTCCTAAGGGCTATGCACTCAGGCCAAATATATTTAATACAGGAGATCTGACATCAGCAATGGATTGTTTATCAGGTGGATGTTGGCAGGGGATCCAAGGCCCCAAAAGGTAAGGGCTCTTGCCTCTAAGTTGGATACCTACAGGAGGAGAGCAATAAGACCCTGCTGCTGAAGACCGAACGTTAACATGGGAGGGATGTATTGAGACCATACATGCAGGTGTACAGTCGGCCTCTGGAATGCCAGAGAGTGTTCCAAAGGCCACTAAAGCAATAAAGCAAATATGGGTCTCCCTGAGTAAAGCAAGACTATGAGTTTATATTCCCACCAGCAGTGGATGAGTGTTCCCCTTTCCCCACAACCTCTCCAGCACTTGGAATCATTTGTTTTCTTGATCCTAGCCAGTCTTATCAGAGTGTGATGATATTTTAAAGTGGTTTTAATTTGCATTTCCTTAATTATTAGTGATGTTGAACACTTCTTAAGATGAAATCTATAAACTAGTAGCAATTTAAACCCCCAAACTAGCAGAGCATGGTGGTACATGCCTTTAATCCCAATACTCAGGAGGCAGAAGCAAGCAGATCAGTGTGAGATCTAGGCCAGCCTGGTTTAGCATAGGCAGTTCCAGGCCAGCTGGGGCAACAGGGAGATCGTGTCTTAAAAAGACAAAACAACAACAACAACAAAAACAAAACAAAACAAAACAAAACAACAACAACAACAAAAAAAATAGCTTAGTTAGAACAAAGATTCTCAGATCCTGATTCTGTAGCTCAAATTGCTTTCCCAATAGATAATGCCTGCATTTTTGCAACAAAGAATAGGCAAAGCATTACTCAAAATGAGCCTACCACCTGACCCAGCCATACCACTTCTGAGAATTTAGCCACAAGACTCATCCTATCTCAGAGATACACGCATATCTATGTTTATTGCAGCTTTCTTCACAATAGCAAAGGGCTGGAAGCAACCCAAGTGTCCTTCAACCAAAGAGTGCATAAAGAAAATGTGGTACATCTGATGAATGGAAAATGAATATGTTGTACATTTACACAATGGAGTTATACTCAGTGGAAAGGAAAGATTAAATTTGTTGGTAAATGGATGGAACTAGAAACTGTTATAATAAGTGAAGTAAAACAGACTCAGAAAAGCAAATGAAATATATTTTCCCTCATTTGTGGATCTTAGCACCAATCCCATATATGTCAGTATATATTTTGATGTAACATCAGAAGCAAGGAAAATGAAAAATAAGCATTAAATTAAAGGGAAAGAAAGAACCTGAGAGAAGGGCATAAGTGATGTGACCAAGGTGGAAATTGAGGTGTTCAACTGGGAAGGGAGGGGTGAAGAACAGACAAAGAACAACGGAGTAAAGGAGAAGAAGGAATTCAAGAGAGAGGAGGACAAGGGAGACAAGAATAATAAAAAATGGAGGTACTTAAACTGAGGACTTCAGAGGAAGGTTAGGCAGGGAGAGAAAGAGGAGAGATAAATAAAGCTTAGGTGGCATAACAAAAGCAAGAGGGTAATGTATTAAATCACCCCCCATACATGATCTGGGATGGGGTGGGGGTGGGGGGGAAGGGAAAGGGAAATATGCCTGATCTGAATTGGAAAATGATGTACGAAATGCACAAACCATCAATAAAAATTAAATTAAAAAAAAAAAAAGGACCCGCCTTCAAGACAAAGAAAGTAATATCAAGAGCCTCCTGGCAGGGACAACGCTACCTAAAATTCCTTAAGAGTAACTAGTGAGAACTCTAAATATTTTGATGAGGAACAGGCCCAGGGCCCAGGAAAGTCCAGACGTGGCCCTAATAGGGCCATCTGCTGGGCAGCCACCTGAGCAACCTCCTGAGCTTTTGGCCAGCTGGACTAATGCTGGGGAAAGCCGGACATGGAAGTCATCAGGTCCTTAGACAGCCTCATGTGGATTTCTTGCTGTTTATGTTTTTTAATAAAATGTATGATGTTTACATTGTCAGAGAAAAAAAATACACATCCAATATCTGAATATGAATATGTCCATGTATACATGACAGCTAGAAATACTGTGCCAAACAGAAGAATCCTCCCTCTGTATTTTTGGTCATGGTAGTCCAAGAGACTGCAAAAAAAATACAGTCTATTGACACAGCCTTTGATTACCTCCCAGAACTTGAAGGTAAGACTTATTTCTGATGGGAGGATATACTTGAGACACAAGTTTTGGAGCTATAGTGTTGTAACTTATCTGGAAGATTTCAGCATAGAACAGCTTCATGGGCAGCCAGTCCCAATCCTAGCCAAGGGACTTTTATTGGCAAATGATTACTGTGGGATGAAGGAGAATAGATCTTTAAGGGTAGGCTTACTAGACTCCAGTGGATGAACTTTCACTTAGGGACCTCTGGTTATAAATGCTATACCAGACAGGACTTAATATATAGGACACTATATCTGAAATCTGGTTTGGAGTTATATGGAGGTTGAAATGGAGGAGCAGGTCTAAATTTAATGGAGACCTATTATGGCATGCATGGGGCTCAGGAGATGGCTCAGTGAGAGAGGAAAGAGGGAGAGAAGGAGAGAGGGAGAGAGAGAAAGAGGGAGAGAGGGAGAGAGAAAGACAGAGAGGCAGCTCTTGCAAGAGGAACCAGTTTTAATTGCCAGAACCCACATGGAAGGCTAACAACTGTGGAGTTCCACAGGAATCTAATGCCCACTTCTGACCTCAGCAGACATTGCATGACATGGATGCACTTACCAACATGCAAGAAATACTCTCATGCACTTAAAATAATAAATAAACTATTATTTATAAAAGGAAATACAAATTTCAATTAAAAATTCAGAGAATTTTTTCTTTACAGGCTTAGGAAATAGGTAAGTGAATTAAATCTTCACGGGTTATAAGTTTTAAATTTATTTCAAAACGATTTTTGGTATATAAAATATATATTAATAATAAAATCAAATTTGCATCCTGATACAATGAATGTGTTTGTTATCAAATACATATTTAAATATTGGCTGAATATTTGCTACCATACAATGTAGAACACCTTCAATGTTTCTCAGAATGTATTTTTTATAATTGCAATGTTGGGAATGCCTCTTCACATAAAAACATAAAACAACATAGCAGAAGTATTATTAGGGCCATGTTAGAAAGTAATGGATATTATGTTCTAATCACAAGCTGAAATTTATTTAATGAAAAATTTGTGAATTTCAAAACATCCTCCAATTTAAAGCAAAACATTCTGACACAAAACAGAACAGTGTTAAACTAATATGACAGTCAAATACTGAGGCTTGTTCTGTAATTTAAACATTTTATTTCTATAAAAGCAGAAAATTGGTATATATCGTAACAACATTGCTGCTCAGAACATCCATAGTGTTTCAGGCACTGCTGGTTGCAGTGTTGTGGCATGCACATGGCTTAATGTTATGCACGGTGAAAATATTTATTTATACTCAGAATCAGGGCTACAGTCAATTTATATTATAAAATACAGGAAAACACTGAAACATCTCAAGTTTTACAAATTTCATTTTTAATATTCTCTCATCACTGCACACATGAAACCTTCCTAATGTTGCCAGATTTGCAATCCCCATATTCATTTACATGATAATATATGATGTCGGAAACTCCAGCTTAAAATACATGAAAATAAAAGACATTTGTTGACTTTCTGATATTTTGTAGCACAGCCAATACTACTTTGATAAGTGGAATTAATTCTGGCTATTCTAAATAATGCTTCCATCAACATTAGAAATCAATTCAAAGAATAATGCTAATTTTAACAAAAATGAAATAGTATGAAGAATTACATACAACATTTTTCAATAGTGAGCATATGGATAAAATTATAGCTCTCCATTGAAGCTTTCTCAAACTGCTTTTAAAGTGAAATCAAAGTCATATAAGCCAATAGTTAATTATTGTACTTATTTATAAATTTGTACATAAAGATATTTATATGCTTGTGTATTAATGTCTACATACATATATTTCCTCTCATTTAAAATTTTATAAAGTAATGTTAACACAAAGTCCATAAGTTGTAAAAAAAATTTAAACTGAAAATAGAAGATGATTGGAAGACATTATATCATATGTATATCCTTATTCATGTTTTCTGATCAATTAGAGAACAAAAATACACTCATCAATTAGTGAAGACATTTAATCCAAAATCTATGAAACACTAGAATTTACAAATGACAAAGAGAACATGATTTGTATGTGTCTCTGTGTATACACAAGTATGTGTGGGTGTTCATGGAAGGAAGAAGAGGGTGCTGACTTCCCTTAACCTGAAGATACAGGTAGTTTTATACAGCCGCGTGTGTGCTCTAGGAATGAAACTCCTGTCCTCACTAATAGCAGCAAGTGCTCCTTAAGTGCTGAGCCAAGTGCTCCTTAAGTGCTGAGCCATCTCTCCAGCCTCTAGATTTAGAAATTTAAAAAATAATAGTTTTTATGGGGTAGCAGGCTGTCCGAGTTGGCTCAGTCTTGTCACCAAGTCACACAACCAAAATTCAGTATTTAGAACCAACATAAGAAATAAACACAAGAATCAACTAATGTATGTTGGACAATGACCTCCACAGGCGTTTTATGTGTTTCATACATAATTCAGTCTTAAATGCCATTATAAACATTTCTTCCTTGGCATCCTCCCTCCTCCCCCCTCCCCCAGTTCACACCTCCTGTTATTTGTGCTAGATTCTATGGTGTCAAATTACCCACCCACCAATCCCCAATCCCCCACTCTTCAGTGCTAGCTCCTATCTTGAGACTCTTTTCTTTTCTTTTCTTTTCTTTTTTTTTGGTCTTTTCGAGACAGGCTCTCCCTGTAGCACCAGCTGTCTTGGAACTCACTTTGTAGACCAGGCTGGCCTTGAACTCACAAAGATCTGCCTGCCTCTACCTCCCAAGTGCTAGGATTAAGGGCGTGCGCCACCACGCTGACTCTTTTCTAAAGAAGAGATCTTCCTTACCTGACCACCATCTGCTGCCAATATTTTGTCAGCCAAGGTTGGGCTTTGCTACACATTTCTATGGTTCTGTGTTGGAATTTTGTCCAACTAAACTTGCATGGGTCTTTTGCATGCTAATACCAGTGCTGTAGGCTCATATGAACCTGATCCCAGGATCCTGTAGGATTCATTTCTGGTCGGTCTTGCATCACCTCCCTGGCTCTTACATTCTTTCTCCTTCCTCTTCTGCAATTTTCTTGAGCCCTGAGTGGGTGAAACTGAATATAGGCAGCCTGTCTTTGGAACTACACTCTGTAGATGGCAATCTTAAACCCAGAAATAAGAGCTATGTACAATACCTATGGAGAAGCAAAACATTTTAAACTTGTGTAGAAAAAAATATTAAAGTTAAAACCAGAAACTGGAAAATGAGATTAAGAGTAGATTTTTAGAATGTGAATAAGAATCAATTAGCTAAATATTCCAAATTTGTACATCAATTCAAAATAAAATTTAAAGTTTGTTAAAACCAACATATGTGAAACATGCATCAGATATATTTACGCAGAGGTTGGCTGGATGGCTCAGTAGTTAAGAGCATTTATTGCTCTTGCAGAGGAGCTAGGTTTATTTCCCAGCACCCTCATGATGGCTAACAACTGCCCATAACTCCATTTCCAGGGGAACCCAACACTCTCTTCTGAACTCTGCAGTCATTGCATGACATGGGTGTAGTTACATATTTCCAGGTAACACACTCATATACATAATGTAAGAAATAATCAATAAAATATATAACAAAAGAAATATTCATTCAAGCTAAAAATATTGTTTCAGATCCAAGAGGATACTAAGCTAGAGTAATGTAAGCCATAATTCCAGTTAGATAAAATCATGCTTCTGAATCTTGGTTGAAGAATTCATTTTCTCCACTTGAATCTAAGATATCTAAATCAACTAAGCATAATGTCAGAAAGTAGCAAGCAAAATCTTAGTAAATTATTAGAGGTAACAATAACTGCTGTCTGCTTGAATCATAGCATCAGATGAAATCATATCATAAATTCTAAATTGATTATAATCTGTAGAGCTTCCTGGGGGACTTTCAGGCATATGAATTATTACCACTGAGCTGCCACTATAACTATCCATGAATGGCCTCTCACACCACTATTTAAACATGTAGAGACAAGTTCTATAATTGTATAAATCATAGATTATATAAATAGGTGGACAAAAGTTATGGCAGAAGTATACCATGACTGGTAAACACAGCTTTCTAGAATTATATTTAGGCAAGCAAAATGACCCGCCCCCCCCACTTTCACATAGTTATTAATGATAGCGGACCATCCTCAATCATTTCTGTGGTAGACTAAGCATTCAACCATAGCCTTGGTGAGTCCCCATAAGTATAATCAATTTTTAGCTATCATACTTATATTTTTCATGCAGACGTTAGGTAATAATAAAAGCCTTGATTTTTATACACAATATGGGTCTTCCTACATACTTCTTAGACTCCTTTAGTGAACCCATTTTTTAGGGAACATTCATTTTATACATTAATATCTTCCAGATTCCTTTTATATTTTTACCAAGTGATCAAGTTAAGCAGCAGTTGAAGGGGGCTGGAGAGATGGCCTAGCGGTTAAGAGCGCCAACTGCTCTTGCAGAGGACCCGGGTTCGGTCCCCAGCACCCACATGGCGGCTGAGAACCGTCTTTCACTCCAGTTCCAGGGGAATCCGACACCCTCTTCTGACCTCCGCGGCATTGCACGACACGGGTGCACAAACCTACATGCAGACAGTACATTCATACACATACGAAAATAAATTTAAAAAAAATTTTAAAATAAATAAATAAAGAAGCAGTTGAAGTGCTTTCTGGTATATGTTTGTATGTTCAATAGAACTCTGTTACAAAAGAAGCAAAATATATGCAGGAGACATGTGATAATATTAACAATGATTTGCTCAATTACATGTCAAGGAATATCAAAGATTATCTACAACCTGAAGAGGCCAAGATGAATCAGACAACATTTTCCCTTAGCAGCACCAGAGAGACCATGCCCCTGATGCTTTGATTATAAACTTTTAACTTAGATAACTGTAAAAAAGTACATTTCTTCTATTTGAATCCATGGTATCCATGAGAATTTCTTCTGTCAACTCTAGGAAATTTATAGAACTAGAGTCTTATGAAAATTACTCCCAGAATACTTCTTTATGTTTTGCGTTTCTATGTATGTGCACATGTACATGTGCCACTGTGCATGCCTAGAGTTTAGAAGGCAACTTTCTGGTTCTAACTTTCCACAATGCCAGTCACAGAGATCAAATCTATCTTGAGTGGCACATGCTTTTATCCACTCACAGAGCCATTTCACAGGCCCAAGAATTTTTATTCATGTTACTTTAAAAGAAGATTTAAAAATTTTTTTTTGAAGATTTAAATTTTTTTTTAATTTTATTTATTTCCGTATGTGTATGAATGTATTGTTTGCATGCAAGTCTGTGCACCCGTGACGTGCAATGCCGCGGAGGTCAGAAGAGGGCGTCGGACTCCCCTGGAACTGGAGTTCTCCTGGAATTGGAGTTTCAGACGGTTTTTGGCCGCCATGTGGGTGCTGGGGATCGAACCCGGTTCCTCTGCAAGAGCGGTCGGCGCTCTTAACCGCTAGGCCATCGCTCCAGCCCAGATTTAAATTTTTTTATACATGAAAAGTCATTTCCCTCATGAACTCATGGGAGTTATGATTGACTGCATAAGTCCTGCAAAAATTTGAGCCAATTAACACTCTAGCACAGAGTGGGAAGAGGTTCATGAGTTCCCACTCTAAACTGAGGAGATGTGGACAGTTAAGGGATTCAAGAAGAGAGTCAATTTCCTTTAATCCTGTCCTTTCTGGTAGTTGGCTAAATTTCATGGAGTTCCCCACAGGCAGGAATTATATGGACAGTACAAACTGGAGCTAATGGGTAATCAACCACAGGAAAAAAAAAAAAAAAAAAAAACGAAGTGAATAAACCAATAAATAAAACCACCAAATACCAGTTCCTACAATTTTTCCAGCTAGAGCATCACACTTCTCTTCCAGGCCTGGGGGCAGATAATGTTGAAAGAAATCTTGGAATATTCTAAAAGCTTTATTTATTATCAGGTAGATTATTTCATTATAACACTTCTTAACTTCAAGACAAAATAATTTACTGGAAGCTATCTACAGCCCCTTGGGTCAATATCTCAGTCTCAGATTTGTTTGGATAAATATTATGAGATTAATGTACTCCCAATTAAAGGAGCAAAGATACTATACAATAGGTCTCCATATATATTAAGTACACAGGAACTTTGCAAATTGGAAATGCACAAGACCTCCTTTTATATAGTTTATAATACACGAGTACAGCTTAATATCTCTGTGGCATCAGCCACTGGAACCTGTAGCTTAAAGGTTTGCCATTAAGTATTAATTAAATATATTTCTAGGGCATTTTTTGAGACTTGCTAGATTTTGTACGTATTCAGTTCAAACATACAGTTAGTTTAATCATTTAAACTAATGGCAATGATCACATGAAAACATAAAAATAAATTCAGAGTACTAAGATGAGCAAATGATCACCTTTTCCAATTTAATTTTCAAATCAGGAGTACCTGACTTGGGCCTTTTTTTTTTCGATTTGTTTTTGGAAGTGGGAAAGTAAAACTGAACGAACTAGTATGATTAAAATCCACCTTATCAATTTAGTTTTTCTAAAATGATAACCACTAAATTTGTGCACATAAACATTATATAGGAGAATTCTAACCAGTTCAAAGTTACATCTAAAAAGTTCAAGTTACATCTAAAAAGGTTCAAGCAATATATCATAAAAATATTCAGAATAACTTGATTTTGGATTACTATGTAATTCTATAAATCTAAATGTTACATTTAAGTATAAACATCCAGTACCCAGGGGAAGAGCAACCAGAAAAAAGCACCTCCAGCAGTTTCTTACCTTTCTATAAAATAGTATTCAAAAGTAGTATGTGGGGATACTAAAATTTTTGTCACCACTCCTCTTCAATATAGTGCTTGAAACCCTTGCTAGGGCAATAAGGCAAGAAAAGGAAATTAAAGGAGTTCTAATCAGAAAAGAGGAAGTCAAGCTATCCCTTTTTGCTGATGATATGATTGTCTACTTAAGGGATGCTAAGAACTCCACCAGGAAACTCCTAGAAATGATTAAGAACTTCAGTAAAGTGGCAGGATACAAAAGCCTCTTGAGTGCTGTGATTATAGGTTTGTGTCACCATGCCTGGCTAGAGTCTCTTTTCTTAAGGAAGGCAGGTCTTCTTCACTGACCACCATCTGCTGCCAATCTTTTGTCAGCCCAAGGTTGGGGCTTTGCTTTATATTTTCTTAATGCTACACATTTCTATTGGTCTGTGTTGGAATTTTGTCTCCAACTAAACTTGCATGGGTCTTTGTGCATGCTAATACCAAGGCTGTAGGCTCATATGAACCGAGTCCAGGATCCTGAGGATTCATTTCTGGTCGGTCTTGCATCACCTCCCTGGCTCTTACATTCTTTCTCCTCCGCTTCTGCATTTTCTGAGCCTGGTGGGTGAAACTGAATATAAGGCAGCCTGTCTTTGGAACTACACTCTGTAGATGGCAATCTTAAACCCAGAAATAAGAGCTATGTACAATACCTATGGAGAAGCAAAACATTTTAAACTTGTGTAGAAAAAATAAATATAAACGTTAAAACCAGAAACACTGGAAAATGAGATTAAGAGTAGATTTTTAGAATGTGAATAAGAATCAATTAGCTAAATATTCCAAGATGTACATCAATTCAAAATAAAATTAAAGTTTGCTTAAAACCAAACATATGTGAAACATGCAATCAGATATATTTACGCAGAGGTTGGCTGGATGGCTCAGTAGTTAAGAGCATTATTGCTCTTGCAGAGGCGCTGAGTTTATTTCCCAGCACCCTCATGATGGCTAAAAACTGCCGCCATAACCCAGTTTCCAGGGGAACCCCAACACGCTCTCTTGAACTCTTGCAGTCATGCCATGACAATGGGGTGTAGTTAACATTTCAGGTCACTACAACATCCTACTACATATGTAAGAACTCAATCAATAAAATATATAACAACAAGAAATATTCATTCAAGCGAAAAATATTGTTCAGATCCAAGAGGATACTAGCCAGAGTAATGTAAGCCATAATTCCAGTTTAGATAAAAAATCGCTTCTTGAAGCTTGGTTGAAGAAATTCCATTTCCTCCACTGAATCTAAGTAGCTAATACAACTAAGCATAATGTCAGAAGTATGCAAGCAAAATCTTAGTAAATTATTAGAGGGGTTGTAACACATAACTGCTGTCTGCTTGAATCATAGCATCAGATGAAATCATTTATCATAAATTCGATAATTGATTAGATATCTGTAGAGCTTCCCTGGGGGACTTTTTCAGAGCATATGAAACATTTACGCACTGACTGCCACTATAATGCTTCCATGAATTGGCCTACTCACACCATATTTTAAACATGTTAGAGACAAGTTCATAATGTATAAATCATAGATTATATAACTAGTTGGACCAACAAGTTATGGCCAGAAGTGATACCATGACTGGTAATACACAGACTTTCCTAGAATTTTATATTTCAGGCAAGAAACAAAATGAACCGCCCCCCCCACTTTCACATAGTTATTAATGATAGCGGACCATCCTCAATCATTTCTGTGGTAGACTAAGCATTCAACCATAGCCTTGGTGAGTCCCCATAAGTATAATCAATTTTTAGCTATCATACTTATATTTTGCAATGCAGCAGACGTTGGGTAATAATAAAGCCTGATTTTTATACACAATATGGGTCTTCCTACAGTACTTTCTTTAGACTCCTTTAGTGAACCCATGTTTTAGGAACACTGCTCATTTTATACATTAATATCTTCCAGATTCCTTTTATATTTTTACCAAGTGAAGAAGTTAAGCAAGCAGTTGAAGGGGGCTGGAGAGATGGCCCTAGACGGTTAGAGCGCCAATGCTCTTGCAAAGAGGACCCGGGTTCTCTCCCAGACCCCATGGCGGCTGAGAACCGTCGTTCACTCCGTTTCCAGGGGAATCCGACACCCTCTTCTGACCATCCGCGGCATTGCATTTGGAGTTATATGGAGGTGAAATGGAGGAGCAGGTCTAAATTTAATGGAGACCTATTATGGCATGCATGGGGCTCAGGAAGTGCTCAGTGAGAGAGGAAAGAGGAGAGAGGAGAGAGGGAGAGAGAGAAGAGGAGGAGAGGGAGAGAGAGAGAGAAAGACCGAGAGCAGGGCTCTTGCAAGAGGAACCAGTTTTAATTGCCAGAACCCACATGAAGGCTAACAACTGTGGGTTCCAGGAATCTAATGCCCACTTCTGACCTCAGCAGACATTGACATGAATGGCACTTACCAACATGCAAGAAATACTCTCATGCACTTAAAATAATAAATAAACTATTATTTATAAAAGGAAATACAAATTTCAATTAAAATTCAGAGAATTTTTTCTTTACAGGCTTAGGAAATAGGTAAGTGAATTAAATCTTCCCGGTTAAGTTTATAAGTTTTAAATTTATTTCAAAACATTTTGTATATAAAATATATTTAATAATAAAATCAAATTTGCATCCTGATACAATGAATGTGTTTGTTATCAAATACATATTTAAATATTGGCTGAATATTTGCTACCATACAATGTAGAACACCTTCAATGTTTCTCAGAATGTATTTTTTATAATTGCAATGTTGGGAATGCCTCTTCACATAAAAACATAAAACAACATAGCAGAAGTATTATTAGGGCCATGTTAGAAAGTAATGGATATTATGTTCTAATCACAAGCTGAATTTATTTAATGAAAATTTGTGAATTTCAAAACATCCTCCAATTTAAAGCAAAACATTCTGACACAAAACAGAACAGTGTTAAACTAATATGACAGTCAAATACTGAGGCTTGTTCTGTAATTTAAACATTTTATTTCTATAAAAGCAGAAAATTGGTTATATCGTAACAACATTGCTGCTCAGAACATCCATAGTGTTTCAGGCACTGCTGGTTGCAGTGTTGTGGCATGCACATGGCTTAATGTTATGCACGAGTGAAAATATTTATTTATACTCAGAATCAGGGCTACAGTCAATTTATATTATAAAATACAGGAAAACACTGAAACATCTCAAGTTTTACAAATTTCATTTTTAATATTCTCTCATCACTGCACACATGAAACCTTCCTAATGTTGCCAGATTTGCAATCCCCATATTCATTTACATGATAATATATGATGTCGGAAACTCCAGCTTAAAATACATGAAAATAAAAGACATTTGTTGACTTTCTGATATTTTGTAGCACAGCCAATACTACTTTGATAAGTGGAATTAATTCTGGCTATTCTAAATAATGCTTCCATCAACATTAGAAATCAATTCAAAGAATAATGCTAATTTTAACAAAAATGAAATAGTATGAAGAATTACATACAACATTTTTCAATAGTGAGCATATGGATAAAATTATAGCTCTCCATTGAAGCTTTCTCAAACTGCTTTTAAAGTGAAATCAAAGTCATATAAGCCAATAGTTAATTATTGTACTTATTTATAAATTTGTACATAAAGATATTTATATGCTTGTGTATAATGTCTCACATACATATATTTCCTCTCATTTAAAATTTTATAAGTAATGTTAACACAAAGTCCATAAGTTGTAAAAAAAATTTAAACTGAAAATAGAAGATGATTGGAAGACATTATATCATATGTATATCCTTATTCATGTTTCTGATCAATTAGAGAACAAAAATACACTCATCAATTAGTGAAGACATTTAATCCAAAATCTATGAAACACTAGAATTTACAAATGACAAAGAGAACATGATTTGTATGTGTCTCTGTGATACACAAGTTGTGTGGGTGTTCATGGAAGGAAGAAGAGGGTGCTGACTTCCCTTAACCTGAAGATACAGGTAGTTTTATACAGCCGCGTGTGTGCTCTAGGAATGAAACTCCTGTCCTCACTAATAGCAGCAAGTGCTCCTTAAGTGCTGAGCCAAGTGCTCCTTAAGTGCTGAGCCATCTCTCCAGCCTCTAGATTTAGAAATTTAAAAAATAATAGTTTTTATGGGGTAGCAGGCTGTCCCAGTTGGCTCAGTCTTGTCACCAAGTCACACAACCAAAATTCAGTATTTAGAACCAACATAAGAAATAAACACAAGAATCAACTAATGTATGTTGGACAATGACCTCCACAGGCGTTTTATGTGTTTCATACATAATTCAGTCTTAAATGCCATATAAATTTCTTCCTTGGCATCCTCCCTCCTCCCCCCTCCCCCAGTTCACACCTCCTGTTATTTGTGCTAGATTCTATGGTGTCAAATTACCCACCCACCAATCCCCAACCCCCCCATTCCCCTCTTCCTGCTAGCTCCTATTCTTGAGACTCTTTTCTTTTTTTTCTTTTTTTTTTTTGGTCTTTTCGAGACAGGCTCTCCTGTAGCAACAGCTGTCTTGGAACTCACTTTGTAGACCAGGCTGGCCTTGAACTCAAAAGATCTGCTGCCTCTATCCAGTGCTAGGATTAAGGGCGTGGCCACCACGCGACTCTTTTCTAAAGAGAGATCTTCCTTACCTGACCACCATCTGCTGCCAATATTTTGTCAGCCAAGTTGGGCTTTGCTACACATTTCTTGGTTCTGTGTTGGAATTTTGTCCAACTAAACTTGCATGGGTCTTTTGCATGTGCTAATACCAGTGCTTGTCAGTTATGAAACCTGATCCCAGGATCCTGTAGGATTCATTTCTGGTCGGTCTTGCATCACCTCCCTGGCTTTTTCATTCTTCTCCTTCTCTTCTTGCAATTTTCTTGAGCCCTGGTGGGTGAAACTGAATATAGGCAGCCTGTCTTTGGAACTACACTCTGTAGATGGCAATCTTAAACCCAGAAATAAGAGCTATGTACAATACCTATGGAGAAGCAAAACATTTTAAACTTGTGTAGAAAAAAATATTAAAGTTAAAACCAGAAACTGGAAAATGAGATTAAGAGTAGATTTTTAGAATGTGAATAAGAATCAATTAGCTAAATATTCCAAATTTGTACATCATTCAAAATAAAATTTAAAGTTTGTTAAAACCAAACATATGTGAAACATGCATCAGATATATTTACGCAGAGGTTGGCTGGATGGCTCAGTAGTTAAGAGCATTTATTGCTCTTGCAGAGGAGCCTAGGTTTATTTCCCAGCACCCTCATGATGGCTAACAACTGCCCATAACTCCATTTCCAGGGGAACCAACACTCTTCTGAATCTGCAGTCATTGCATGACATGGGTGTAGTTACATATTTCAGGTAACACACTCATATACATAATGTAAGAAATAATCAATAAAAATATATAACAAAGAAATACATTATTCAAGCTAAAAATATTGTTTCAGATCCAAGAGGATACTAAGCTAGAGTAATGTAAGCCATAATTCCAGTTAGATAAAATCATGCTTCTGAATCTTGGTTGAAGAATTCATTTTCTCCACTTGAATCTAAGATATCTCAATCAACTAAGCATAATGTCAGAAAGTAGCAAGCAAAATCTTAGTAAATTATTAGAGGTAACAATAACTGCTGTCTGCTTGAATCATAGCATCAGATGAAATCATATCATAAATTCTAAATTGATTATAATCTGTAGAGCTTCCTGGGGGACTTTCAGGCATATGAATTATTACCACTGAGCTGCCACTATAACTGTCCATGAATGGCCTCTCACACCACTATTTAAACATGTAGAGACAAGTTCTATAATTGTATAAATCATAGATTATATAAATAGGTGGACAAAAGTTATGGCAGAAGTATACCATGACTGGTAAACACAGCTTTCTAGAATTATATTTAGGCAAGCAAAATGACCCGCCCCCCCCACTTTCACATAGTTATTAATGATAGCGGACCATCCTCAATCATTTCTGTGGTAGACTAAGCATTCAACCATAGCCTTGGTGAGTCCCCATAAGTATAATCAATTTTTAGCTATCATACTTATATTTTTCATGCAGACGTTAGGTAATAAAAAAGCCTTGATTTTTATACACAATATGGGTCTTCCTACTACTTCTTAGACTCCTTTAGTGAACCCATTTTTTAGGGAACATTCATTTTATACATTAATATCTTCCAGATTCCTTTTATATTTTTACCAAGTGATCAAGTTAAGCAGCAGTTGAAGGGGGCTGGAGAGATGGCCTAGCGGTTAAGAGCGCCAACTGCTCTTGCAGAGGACCCGGGTTCGGTCCCCCAGCACCCACATGGCGGCTGAGAACCGTCTTTCACTCCAGTTCCAGGGGAATCCGACACCCTCTTCTGACCTCCGCGGCATTGCACGACACGGGTTGCACAAACCTACATGCAGACAGTACATTCATACACATACGAAAATAAATTAAAAAAAAAATTTAAATAATAAATAAAATAAAAAAAGAAGCAGTTGAGTGCTTTCTGTATATGTTTGTATGTTCAATAGAACTCTGTTACAAAAGAAGCAAAATATATGCAGGAGACATGTGATAATATTAACAATGATTTGCTCAATTACATGTCAAGGAATATCAAAGATTATCTACAACCTGAAGAGGCCAAGATGAATCAGACAACATTTTCCCTTAGCAGCACCAGAGAGACCATGCCCCTGATGCTTTGATTATAAACTTTTAACTTAGATAACTGTAAAAAAGTACATTTCTTCTATTTGAATCCATGGTATCCATGAGAATTTCTTCTGTCAACTCTAGGAAATTTATAGAACTAGAGTCTTATGAAAATTACTCCCAGAACTTCTTTATGTTTTGCGTTTCTATGTATGTGCACATGTACATGTGCCACTGTGCATGCCTAGAGTTTAGAAGGCAACTTTCTGGTTCTGACTTTCCACAATGCCAGTCACAGAGATCAAATCTATCTTGAGTGGCACATGCTTTTATCCACTCACAGAGCCATTTCACAGGCCCAAGAAATTTTTATTCATGTTACTTTAAAAGAAGCTTTAAATTTTTTTTTTGAGATTTAATTTTTTTTTTATTTTATTTTTTATTTCCGTATGGTATGAATGTATTGTTTGCATGCAAGTCTGTGCACCCGTGAGTGCCAATGCCGCGGAGGTCAGAAGAGGGCGTCGGACTCCCCTACTGGAACGAGTTCTCCTGGAATTGGAGTTTCCAGACGTTTTTGGCCGCCATGTGGGTGCTGGGGATCGAACCCGGTTCCTCTGCAAGGCGGTCGGCGCTCTTAACCGCTAGGCCATCGCTCCAGCCCAGATTTAAATTTTTTTATACATGAAAAGTCATTTCCCTCATGAACTCATGGGAGTTATGATTGACTGCATAAGTCCTGCAAAAATTTGAGCCCAATTAACACTCTAGCACAGAGTGGGAAGGGTTCATGAGTTCCCCACTCTAAACTGAGGAGATGTGGACAGTTAAGGGATTCAAGAAGAGAGTCAATTTCCTTTAATCCTGTCCTTTCTGGTAGTTGGCTAAATTTCATGGAGTTTCCCCACAGGCAGGAATTATATGGACAGTACAAACTGGAGCTAATGGGTAATCAACCACAGGAAAAAAAAAAAAAAAAAAAAAAACGAAGTGAATAAACCCAATAATAAAACCACCAAATTACCAGTTCCTACAATTTTTCCAACTAAGCATCACACTTCTCTTCCAGGCCTGGGGGCAGATAATGTTGAAAGAAATCTTGGAATATTCTAAAAGCTTTATTTATTATCAGGTAGATTATTTCATTATAACACTTCTTAACTTCAAGACAAAATAATTTACTGGAAGCTATCTACAGCCCCTTGGGTCAATATCTCAGTCTCAGATTTGTTTGGATAAATATTATGAGATTAATGTACTCCCAATTAAAGGAGCAAAGATACTATACAATAGGTCTCCATATATATTAAGTACACAGGAACTTTGCAGAATTGGAAATGCCAAGACCTCTTTTATATAGTTATAATACAGAGTCAGCTTAATATCTCTGTGGCATCAGCCACTGGAACCTGTAGCTTAAAGGTTTGCCATTAAGTATTAATTAAATATATTTCTAGGGCATTTTTTGAGACTTGCTAGATTTTGTACGTATTCAGTTCAAACATACAGTTAGTTTAATCATTTAAACTAATGGCAATGATCACATGAAAACATAAAAATAAATTCAGAGTACTAAGATGAGCAAATGATCACCTTTTCCAATTTAATTTTCAAATCAGGAGTACCTGACTTGGGCCTTTTTTTTTCGATTTGTTTTTTTGGAAGGGGGAAAGTAAAACTGAAAGAACTAGTATGATAAAATCCACCTTATCAATTTAGTTTTTCTAAAATGATAACCACTAAATTTGTGCACATAAACATTATATAGGAGAATTCTAACCAGTTCAAAGTTACATCTAAAAAGTTCAAGTTACATCTAAAGGTTCAAGCAATATATCATAAAATATTTCAGAAATAACTTGATTTTGGATTACTATGTAATTCTATAAATCTAAATGTTACATTTAAGTATAAACATCCAGTCCCAGGGGAAGAGCAACCAGAAAAAAGCACCTCCAGCAGTTTCTTACCTCATAAAAAGTATTCAAAAGTAGTTGTGGGGGAACTAAAATTTTGTCACCATCCTTTTCAATATAGTCTTGAACCCTTGCTAGGGCAATAAGGCAAGAAAAGGAAATTAAAGGAGTCTATCAGAAAAGAGGAAGTCAAGCTATCCCTTTTTGCTGATGATATGATTGCTACTTAAGGGATGCTAAGAAACTCCACCAGGAAAACTCCTAGAAATGATAGAACCTTCAGTAAAGTGGCAGGATACAAAAATAAATCTAGAAAAAATCAGTAGCCTTTAAAATTTAAAAAAAAAAAGCAACTGAAGAAGGACTAAAAGGAGACTTCCCACTTAAAAATAGCCTCAAAAACAATAAATACCTAGGAACAAACCTAACCAAAAAAAAAAAAAAAAAACTCTACAACAAAATTTTAAAACCTGAAGAAGGAAATTGAGGAGACATCAGAAGATGGACAACCTCCCATGCTCATGGATGGGAAAATAATATAGTAAAATGTCCATTTACCAAACTCGTATATAGATTTAAGCAATCCCAATCAAAATCCCCAAGATCTTCTTCACAGGTTTGGAAAAAAAAATCCTTAATTTCATTTGGAAAAACAAAAGACCCGAATAGCCAGAGTAAACCTGAGCAAAAGAGCATACGGGGGGAATCTCTATACCAGATTTAAACTATATACAGGGCTATAGTCATAAAAACAGCTTGGTACTGGAAAAAAACAGACCAGTTGACCAATGGAATAAAACTAAGATCAAACCTGAGCACATACAACTTCAGCCACCTCATATTTTGATAAAGGGGCCAAGAAGACACAATGGAGGAAAGACAGCATCTTCAACAAGTGGTGCTGCAAAACTGGATCACACTTGTAGAAGAATGAAGAAGTTAAAACCCCTACCTCTCGCCTTGCACAAAAAGTCAATTCCAGATGGATTAAAGACCTCAAATGAAACCCAAACTCTTAACCATTTATTATCTTCATTTGAGGTCTCTATTTCAGATCCTTAGCTCACCTTTTTGCTATGTCATTTATTTTCTTTTTTCTTTGTTTTGAGAATTATTTGTATATTCTGGGGTATAAAGCCTCAATAGGATGTGTAGAGAAGCTTTTCTCTCACTCACTGGTTTTCCTCTTGACTTCCTTGATTGTTAACTTGATATACAGAAACATTTTAGTTTAAAAAAGATCATATCTGGGGCTGGAGAGATGGCCTAGCGGTTAAGAGCGCCGACCGCTCTTACAGAGGTCCCAGGTTCAATCCCCAGCACCCACATGGCGGCCTAGAACTGTCTGAAACTCCAATTCCAGGAGAGCTCCAGTTCCAGGGGAATCCAAAACCCTCTTCTGACCTCCGCGGCATTGCACGCCACGGGTGCACAGACCTGCATGCAGACAGTACATTCATACACATACAGAAATAAAAAAAAAAAAAAAAAAAAAAAAAAGATCATACTTGTTGATGGTTGACCTGAATTTCTGAGCAATGGATATCTGGTTTTAAAAAGGCCTTTCCTATATCCACATCTGGTCGGGTATTGCCTATTTTTCCTTTCAGAGTTACTGAGTTTCAGGTTGCACATTGAGGTCTTTCACCAATTTGGAGTTAACGTTTGTGCAAGGTGAAAGGTATATGATTTCATTCTTCTACAGGTGGAAATTAAGTTTTTGAAAGCACTATTTGTGGAAGAGGCTTTCCTTCTTCCAATGTGTTTTCTAGGCAACTTTGCCTAATATCAGGTGGCTGAAATTGCAAGCCCTCACAGTTGGATCTTCTGTTATGATCCATATGTCAGTTTTTGTGACAGTATCAGGCTATTTTTCTGACTATAGGTCTGTAAAAGGGTTTGAGGTCTGTAATGGTGATGTCTGCAGCATTATTCCTTTGCTCAGGATTTCTTTGACTCTCTGGGGTCTTTTATAATTCTATATGAATTTTAAGAAGACTTCTGTCTAGCTCTGTGAAGAATGTCATGGGGATTTTGCTTGACATTGTATCGAATCTATTGTTTGTTTTGGTAAGATGGCCATTTTCACAATATTAATTCTACCAATGCATGAGTACAGGAGGTCTTTGTATTTCTTGATGTGTTCTTCAATTTCTTTCTGCAATGATTTACATTTTTCATCATAATAATCTTAGATATGTTAGGTCAGATTGTCTTTAATATTTTATTTTACTTATTTATTTTGAGGAAATTGTGAAATGTGGGTTTCCATGAATGCTCTGTTTGCTTGTTATTGGTATATTGAAATTCAGATTTTTGTAAATTGATTCTTAACCTGCCTCTTTCTTGAAAGTGTTGCTCATATTTAACTTTTTTTTCCGGCTCAAGAGATGGGGAATAATAAGAGATGGGTATTATCAAGGGGAAAATGGGGTACTAAATTGGGGATGGAAGAAGGAGGTTAGGCACAGAAAGAGAAAAGGGAGACAAAGTTTAGGTGGTGTTGCAAACAGAGGGGAATATATTAGGTCCAAGCCTACCAAAATACATATATGCTATCTGAATATGAGTAAATTTATATACTTGAAGGCTATATAACAAGGAACAGAGTGTCAGGCATGAGGAAAACTCCATGTGAGTTTTGGTCAGAGTAGTCCAAGAAACTCCCCAAATAACTCAGGGCATTTCCACAGAAAGGGGAGATTTGAACATGGAAGATAATATTCCTTTCTTTTGCATATACCCATATAATCATAAATTGCAACACACAACTTTTGATCATTTCTTTGTTTACTTGTGTGACTGTTTGGACTAAAGGTGCCAAATCTTCAGGAACTAGAATTGTAGGTGGTTGTTATCCACCATTTGGTTGCTTGTACCCAAACTTGGGTCCCATTTCATAGTTGACAGTGTTCTGAACTGCTGTGCCATTTCTACAGCCTTTGACTGTTTATGGAATTTAAAAAAAATATGATTTCATGTCTTGAAATATTTATTTGTATTACTTATACATGTGGAATACTTTCATTTTAATGTGCATTTGGAACATAATTATGTGTTTTGTGTTTTCTTCTCAGCATGATGGGTTTATACATAACTTAGTGGATTACCTTACAAATTTGACAGACCCTTTCTTTTAACATAAGTGATCACAAAATAAAACTTCAGGCTGAAGTTAATTCATTTATCATTTAATTTAGAAATATATGGTTAATAAATTATGTACCACCAAGTCCTAATTTCTTACAATGCTTACAACATAAGAGCTCAATTACAAATGGAGTATTAAAATTACAAACTCTTAAATTATTAAGAGGTTACCAAATGAGGCTGGAAATCTAGAAGCTGAAATAAGCTTGTCAACATGTAATATTATTTACTTCTATTATGAGATAACCTTTGTATTTTATTTTCAAACCTTTTTACTTAAAAAAAATTGTCAAAGTTGAAACCTTTAAGGGAAAAGTTTTAGTTTTTACCAAAGAAAAGATGTCTTAAGTTTGAAAAAAAAGTAGAAACACTCAGTTCAGTTCCACAATTTGGTTTTGTTGGTGATGCTGTGAACATAGAAAGCAATGCTCCATTATATAACTGAAATTTCCTAGCAGAGTATATTTTAGATGCTTTCAACACACACACACACACACACACACACACACACACACACACACAGTATTTATGTGAGGTGGAACATAAAATTTCCTTGAGTGCAGTAATTACTTAATGATGCAGATTTATCTTAAATCACTGTGCATTAGATATACAACACTTTTACTCAATAAATATACACAAATGAGGATTATTTTTAAGCCTACATCAAAAATTATACTGAATGGGGAAATAATGAAAGCATGTCTTCTAAAATGAGACATATTTTTCCTCTATGACCTTTCTTATTCAACAGAGTGATTGATATATTAGGTTAAAAAGGGAGAAAAATATGTAATTTATAATTAAATTGGGAAAAAGGGACTAAAAATTTCCCTACTTGCACGTAATACTATCTTAACTATAAAAAATAAAATCAATACACTAAATCATTTTCCATAAACACAAATCAAATTCCTTGAGACATAAACCAAAAAACCAGTCTCTTTCTCTGATGTTTCTAAATCAAAAGTACCTAAAATATATGAAACAATTACATAGTGAAAGAATGAAATGTGAACAAAGAAGTGGGTGTAAAACTACAATGACGAAAACCATGTCTTGGGCATTTGTCTAAATAGTCAACACTGTAAAACTGGCCATAATTTGAGGAACTCTCTAAAGATTCAATGCTATCTGCATTAAAATTCTTCTGTCATTCTTCACAGAAATGGAAAAGCACTCTTATAACTTATATAAAAGCATAAATTATCCCAAATAACTAAAGACATTTTATTTATTTATTTATTTTAATTTTATTTATTTCCGTATGTGTATGAAGGTACTGTCTGCATGCAAGTCTGTGCACCCGTGACGTGCAATGCTGCGGAGGTCAGAAGAGGGTGTCGGACTCCCCTGGAACTGGAGTTCTCCTGGAATTGGAGTCTCAGACAGCTCTCGGCTGCCATGTGGGTGCTGGGGATCGAACCCGGGTCCTCTGCAAGAGCGGTCGGCGCTCTTAACCGCTAGGCCATCTCTCCAGCCCCAACTAAAGACATTTTAATGGAAATAAAATAGATAAACAATATTGGAGGCATTATAATACCTAAGCTCAAATGCTATTGTTGACTTATAGTTTATTAACATCTAAATACTGAGTATCATACCAGTATGAACTCAAGATATGTAGAGCAATAGAACTGAAAATAGAACCACGAAATAAATCCATACACCTAAACCATGTGATTTTTGATAATGATTATATGATCATACACTGGAGAAAATAGTCTATGTAACAAGTATTGTAAGGAATCCTTGGTATTAACATATAGAAGAATCAAAATTGATCCCTATTTCTTCATATGAAAAGAAATTCAAAATGTATTAATGACTTTATTGCCGTAGTTGAGTCTGTATAACTCATAGGACAACTGCTTCAACATACACTATAAATTACTCCAATTGTTCAATAAATAATAAAATAATTTGGGCTTAGGATTTCAGAGGGAGATTTGATAAGGGCAGGGGGAGCATTTTAGAAAGAGAAGGTAGTACCAGAATGTTGAGGGCTCATATCTCCATAGTCAAGATATAAGAACCAGTGAGAGCAAGCTGTAAGTGGGGTAAGGAGCGTTCCAAGACAGCTATTCCTACATAGTGAGAGTCTGTATCAAAAGGTAAGCAAGGAAAAAGTCACAGAAAGACCATATAAACTCTCAAGTCTCTCTTCATTGTGATTTTTCCAGCAGAGATGCACCTTATGGGGATTCCATGACTGTCAAATAGGGCTACCATATACCAAGTGTGCAAATACTTGAGTCTGATGAACATCTCTCATAAAAACCAACACTGTGTGTATATGCACATGTGCATGTGTGTGTGTTACTTGAATTATATTATTTTGATTCATTTTTATTTACCATAGTATGAAAACATCAAACATGTCCTCTACAAAATTCCTGAACTTCTGAGGCTGGAGACATGGATCAGTTGTGAAGAGCACTTGCGGCTCTGGTAGAAGTCTGGGATGAGTTCCCAAAAAATACATTTGAAGGCTCACTATTGCAAGTTAGATATAATTTAAAACCCACCAGAATTACAGCTAAAATCCAGAAGAATCTGGAGAAAAATACGACAAGTTCTAAATGTTCATAGCTATCAACTCAAACTATTTTACCCATAAAATCAATCTATTGTATTCTAAGACAAAAGAAAACTCACCTGATAACAAATAGCTGGAAAGAATCCATGTCCACCAAACTATCCCAGTGTAGAATACATGAACCAATACAAAAACTGAAGCAAGGAATACCATGCTCAAGTGCCTACAAAAAAATCCAAACAAGGTAAAAATAAACAGGACCAAAAACACAACAGAAATTAAAATTACAGTAACCCAGTAAACATTGTTCAATAACTTTAAATATCAATTGTCTCAAATTGCAAAAGATTCATACTAGTTGAATGAATTAAGAACAAATTTGGTTGAAGAGATTTCCTATGAGGTAGAGGATGAGGATGACGATGAGGTGGAAGAGGAGGAGGAAGAGGAGGAGGAGAGGGAGGAGGTGGAGGAGGAAGAGGAGGAGGTGGAGGAGTTGGAGGAGGAGGCTGCTACAAATAACAGAGTCCATTTATGGCACTGAGCTTTTTAGTTGGTAGACTATCATGTCTGGTAGGGACATTGATCTTTTGTTATGAGGTAACTCCAATAAAACTTGTTTTCTAATATTACATATGTATGTAATTTAAGAATATGTTATAGTGATAAATTTCTACATGACTTTGTTTTTACAAAAGGCCTTTACTGTTAGTTTACTCTCCCTGTACTCACTCCTCTGTACTTCCCTCACATTTGACTTAACTGTCCCGACTGCATTACTCCTCTATCCTCCTTTATAGCACTGCATTCAATTTCCACTCCCACATATAGCCCGTTACTAATTTCCTATCCTATATGTATTTTCCAATTTAAACAGTAATGTGTAATGATTCAAAGCTATTATCCACTTATGAGAGAAGGCATGCAACATTTGTCTATCTTGGTCTGGGTTACATCACTATAAGTGAGTGTTAATAGTTCCACCCATTTACCTGTGAGTTTCATAATTTTGTTTTGTTTAACATCTTAAATAATAACCAATTATAATGTCTTATTTTATACCCATATGTCAATGCATCTCTCATGTCATACCCTTGCCTCAAGAGTAATTATGGAAGAGATGGGGGTAAGATTGTAAAAATAAGAGGTGGATGATGACTACCAGAAAACAGTGCTTTCCAGACAGCAGAGCAGTAACTCATATGCATTCACAGCAATTGTTTTAGCCTGTGCAAGACATAGCCAATATCACACCATACAAAATCCTAACATGGAGGGAAATAAGTGAACAAGAAACTCTGATCCTACATAAAGAACTATTGGCAAATGTTAGCTGTTCTGTGAGGGAAAGTCAGCTTGCTCTAATGAAGTGATAGTCAGAAAGTTGACAAGGCTCCAAGGAATGGACTACATTGAAGGATGTTTTGGAAAACAATTTGGACTTCATAGACTTTAAAAATAATGTATAATGATAATCAAATAAAAGATGAAGAATTTATGAGTGAGATTGTGTGGCATGGGTGGGCTTGGAACAGAACTGGGAAGGGTGGAAATAATGCAAATGTATGAAATTATCAAATGATGTAATAACAGAGGATGTGAAATAAGATGGAGGGGGTGGTTAAGAAATGAAATGCACAAAGCATCAATAAAAATTAAAAAAAAAGGAAAAGTCTGCATCCGGAGAAATCTGGAAGCAAAGACCAAAACATTGTCAAAAAAAAAAAAAAGAAAAAAAGAAAGGATGCATGTAGTGGCAGGTTTTCAACATGATCAAAATATACTATATGAACGTCTCAAAAATTCAATAGAGTATTTTTCAATACTGTGTGACAATAATTTTTGAAGTTTCTCCAGACATGGGGTATGACTTTGATCTGGTGTTTTACCAGTTGGTAATGGTAATGCCTTCTATGTAGCTTTTTCTACGAAAATATCCCTTCCTTAGCCTGAATACCAATGTCAGGAATGTGCCAGGTGGAAAATCTGTCCATTCTAATTCTACATTTTGGAACCGAGGAGGCAAACACAGATAACATTGGCAATCCCCAGGATCCACTGTGAACTAGATTTGAGGTAAGGCTCCACTGATTGCCTCTCTTTACATACACAATAATTAGTGGGACACAATGACCCTTCAGTGTTCTAGAACCAATGCCAGTGGAGGGCCAGTGTATTTTCCCTAAATGTTTACCATAAATCTCTTTCTGAATTTCTTAATGCACTCATTGATCAGTTCACCCTTTAATGAATTAATATGGAGGTTCCAACAGATGACTTATGTCTTTGATCCGTGGTCACTACTCGTTTCAAATCTTTTAGAATTTTTAGGAAACTTTGGGCAGAGAGACCTACATAGAGATAAGTAGATTACAAGACACATTCTTTCTTGTTTGGCCCCTTTGTGATCTTTTATTTTCCTGTCTGCAATAGGGTAGTGGTGAAGTTCCTCCTATGAAGCATGTACCTGTCATATTGTTCTTCCAAAGCACATGAGGTAGGGTGTGCAATGAAGCCAGTCTGAGCCTATGAGATAAGTTATGTGTGCTGTGGATGGCAGACCCAACGAATGAAGTTGTCCAAGTCCTTTCTTGCCCATAAGATTGTGACTGAATCTCAGATGTTCAACACTGAGCCACATTACTGGATTTTTCTGTCCATTTCTCCTTTCAAATAAAACAGCATGGAATTTATTTTGCATTTTACAGGATGTCATATTTGAAAGACCTCAGATTAACTTAAGGAGGCATTGTGATTTTTAAAGTATTTAAATTTTTATTTTGGTCTTTTTGAGAAAGGGTCTCCCTGTAGCCCCAAGCTCTCCTGGAACTCACTATGTTGACCAGGCTGGCCTGGAACTCACAAAGATTCGCCTGCCTCTGCTTCCAGAGTGCTGGGATTAAAGGTATGCTCCAAAATGCCTAGTAGGTGTTTGAATTTTTTTTTTTTTTATTTCTGTATATGTACGAATGTATTGTCTGCATGCAAGTCTGTGCACCCGTGTCGTGCAATGCCGCGGAGGTCAGAAGTGGGTGTCGGATTCCCCTGGAGCTGGAGTTCTCCTGGAATTGGAGTTTCAGACGGTTCTCAGCCGCCATGTGGGTGCTGGGGATCGAACCCGGGTCCTCTGCAAGAGCGGTCGGTGCTCTTAACTGCTAGGCCATCTCTCCAGCCCCAGTGTTTGAATTTTTAAAGACTACTTGCCTGCCTGCCTACATTCTTGCTGCCCTGGCTAAATTCCTTCACTAACATTAGAAGAAGCCTTGTCAGACCTCCAATATTGTACCTCCACGAAGCATCTACTCTGTTAAGACAAGACTGAGAGAGCTTCAAGGTGTCAATTTGACACACTTGGGTGGAGGGAGCATAACTGAGAAATTCCTTTGAGTGAGTTGGTCCGTGGCCCTGTCTATGAGGCATTTTCTTGATTTTTTTTTCATTGAAATTTAATTTCTTATTTTAAAATCTGTAATTAGCATTATTTTATTTTTTATTTCAAAATGAAACTTAGCATATATTTTTGCTTGTTTACATTCTGAATGAAAAGAAAGTTTTGGCTTATAATTAACATCAATAACAAACAAAACAATAAACAAAAAAAAGTCCATAGGTTACTGTGCCTGATAGCTTTATTGTCAACTTGACACACCTGGGTTAACGGAGCCTCAACGTGGTAATTGGCTTCATTGGACTGGCCTGTGGCCACATCTGTGGAGAATTGTCTTGATTGTTGAGCAATGTGGGAGGGCCCAGCCCACTATGGGTGGTGCCACTCTGGGCAGGTTGTTATGTACAGTATAAGAAAGCAGGATGGGCATGGGCCAGAGAATCAAGCCAGTAAGCAGGATTCCTCCATGATCTATGCTTCAGCTCCTGCTTACAGGTTCCTGCCCTGAGTTCCTACCTTGGGCTCCCTAAGTGATGAACTGTAGCCCAGGAGATGTGAGCGGAATAAACCCCTTTCCACCCCAAACTGGTAGTGGTCAATGTGTTTTGTCACACCAACTGAAGACAAACTAGAACAGTTACCTTCAGAGCAAATGTAAAAAAGAAAATAGAGTTAAGGCAGTTTGTCAACTGGAGTATTGGGTTTTTCTTATTTTTTTTTTAATGTACTTTAAAGAAGAGATTTGCTCTTTCTCATAAACCTTAGTTCTTGGAAACAAACTTTAATCTATGTCCTTTAGCATCAGAGGCTGTGGGATTGTTTTTATTAAAACAATGCCCAGCTTGACTTACATATAAGAGTTTGATAATAGGATACACAAATGAGGGACACCATTTGTCATTTTTTTTGGTGTGTGTTTGTGTTACTTCACTTAGCATAATAGCTTCTAGCTGTATCTATTTACCTGAAAATTTCATGTCATCTTTATTTATCACTGCCTAGAACTCCATTGTGTAGGTGTACCATATTTTATTATCCACTCATCAGTTGAGGGACACCTGGGACACTTTCATCTTTTTATTATTGTGAAAAGGGCTTCAATAAACACGGTTGTGCCTGTGTCTCTGCAATAAGATCACTCTTTCTGGATATTTGCCCAGGAGTGGTATGGCTGAGTCAAGTCCTCGTTCATTTTTAGTCTTTTAAGAGTTCTCCACTTGCTGAAGATGCTGTCTTTCCTCCATCGAGTCTTTTTGGCCCCCTTGTCAAATATGACATGGCTGAAATTGTATGTGCTCAAGTTTGGATTTTCAGTTTTGTTCCATTGGTCTACAGGTCTGTTTTTGTGCTAGTACCAGGCTGTTTTTATGACTATAGCCCTGTAGTATAATTTGATGTCTGGTATAGAAATCCCCTCTGTATTGCTCTTTTCTCTCAGGGTTCCTTTGGCTATACAGGGTCTTTTGTTGTTCCATATGAATTTAAGATTTTCATCATGAATTCTATTGATTTGGAGTTGCTCTTTTTTTTGGTTAACTGGCTTAGGGATCTGTCTTGTTTATTCTCTGAAAGAACCAATTTTTGGATTCCTTGATTTTTTTTGTGTTGTTTTCTTTGCTTCTATTTCACTAAATACTGCTGTGATCTTTGTTATTTCTTCTTGTCTCTTTTGTTTAGGGAAGCAAATGGTGTTTTCAAAATTGGATCACCAATTTTGTAGAAAAATAAAATCTCACCCTGTACAAAAATCAACTTCAAATAGATCAAAGACCTCAAATGCGAAACCCAAAACTCTGAATGTGATAAAAGAAACAGTTGACAGCAACTTACAAGACATAGGTGTAGGAAAAAAATCTTTCTAAATCAGACAGCAGCTGCACAGGAAATAAGGTAGACAATTTGCAAGTAGGACCTTATTAAACTCAAAAGTTTCTGTACACCAAAAGAAACAATCAGGGAAGTGGTAAGAAAACCCACAGAGTGGGAGGAAACCTTCACTGCTGATACATATGCATTAACTTCCATAATATATAAACTACTCAAACAGCAAAGAAGTAAGAAAACAAATTATCCACATAAAAGATGGAGTAAGAGCTGAGCAGAGACTTCACGTTCAACATCGACATCGCTAATAATTAAGGAAATGGAAATTAAAACCACTCTAAGATATCATCTCACCCATATAAGGCTGGCGAGGATCAAGAAAACAAATGATACCAAATGCTGGAGAAGGTGTGGGGAAAGGGGAACACTCATCCACTGCTGGTGGGAATGCAAACTTGTACAACCACTATGGAAAGCAGTATGGAGAATCCTTAAAAAAAACTCAAAATGAGCCTACCACCTGACCTAGCCATACCACTTCTGGGAATATATCCATCAGACTCTTCCTACCACAGAGATACATATACAGCTATGTTAATTTCAGCTCTTTTCACAATAGGGAAGAGCTGGAACCAACCCAAGTGTGCCTCAACTGACAAGTGGATAGAGAAAATGTGGTGGTACATCACACAATGGAATTCTATGCAGTGGTAAAGAAAGATGGCATCATGAAATTTGCAGGTAAATGGACAGAACTAGAATATTTTATGCTAAGTGAAGTAACACAATCACAGAAAAAGAAAAGACAAATGCTTTCCCTCATCTGTGGATGCTAGTACCATATACCTAGTTGTCAGACAAACTGAGCAATGTTAATGTTATATTCCTCATGATCTAAAGACAACTGTGCATTGTGAATCCCTAAACAGGTTCTAGAGCTGACATTTATTTTCAGACCTTGGGTTTTTGGTATGTGATAGAGGATATGTGTGCATCTTTTAGAGCAGTATGGGATTAAAATGGAAAGATGTGAATCAAGAAATATGATATGGAAATAACATACAGTTTGTTTCCAAAGGATACAATTTTAATATAGGTGCAATGTAACAGGCTCATGCAACTTAGCCTTTTTGGGTGCTTAATGACCATACTTAATATCCATACCAATTTGGCTGAGGGACCTAAGGGATAACTTTATTCCTTCCCCTCAGAGGTCAACCAAGTCTTTGGGGATTATGCATGGGGACATCTCTTAAAATGTCCTACAAATATGGGTCACCATTCTTCCTGTTCAAGGAAGTCTTGGAGAGCCACTAAAGGGAATTCAGCCAGCATCCAGTCTATAAAGAGGAAAGTCTGCTCATGCTTCAGAAAAGGAAGCCTGGTCTAGCAAGACCTGACTTTGTCCTCGAATGCATGGAAATGGTGAATGAAAAGCTGAAAGGAGCAAGGTGCTCCCCCCAAAAAAACCTGGAGAGACCCCTGAGGACCAGATCCTCAACTGACCTTAAGAAAACAAAAACCTTGCTTAATCTTGGCTAACTATGTGGTCTTAAGCATCAGAAAGGAAAGTGAAACCAGAAATAATCAGTAAGACCAGAGAAACTGTACTGCAGACACAAAACTTGCAATCTTAGTAAAAAGACTAAAAGAAAAAAAGAGAGAGTACTGTGGTTTGGCCTGTCTTCAATTCTTACTGGCAAATGCATCTACCCTGAAACTGCCACCCAACTTTAGCACACTTCAAAGACATGAGACACAGCTTTTTACCTTCCAATATGGACTGAAGATTTATGTCTCGCCAAGAATCCTCCAAACCTTCAATGACAGTTGGGAACTACTGAGATACCCAGCTTGTGGTCTAAACAGCTAAGGGGATTTCAGCCTCCTCATAATATAGACTGCCTTTGTTGGACTACCTGGGCTGTATCATGGAGGCCAGTACAGGGGTATCAAGATAGGATGCATGCTTACTGGACTTCATTTGGGGGACCATGGGAGGGAAAGAATCCAATGTGGAGCAAAAGTGCAGGATTGATGGTTGTTTGGGATTGCCAAGGAGGAACCTCAAGCACCTCCTTAAGGAAAACTTGACATCTATTAGGGAAAAAAAGTCCTCCAATTAAAGTGAATATATATCTATTATATATATATATATATATATATATATATATATACACACAGCGACTCTGGATTCCATTGAGAAATGATCTATGACTTACGGAAAAAGTTCAATAACAATAAAAAAATGTTCTCCACAATGTTTTCCATAGGGGTTATATGAGTTTGCATTCCCACCAGCAGTGGATAAGCATTCCCTTTTCACCACAGCATCTCCAGCATTTGGTATCATTTATTTTCTTGATCATAGCCAGTTTTACCTGGGTAAGATTAAATTTTAATTGTTTTTAAGTTGCATTTCCTTCATTAATGATAATGAACCCTTTAATTTTATATTACTCTAAAATATGAATACATACCTTCCACCCAGAGTAATTAGAGTCTCTCTGTTTTTTCTTTGTCCAGTTGACCTGTCTAATGGGCAAGGTGGGTTATTGAAGTCCTGTACTATTAGTGTGCTGGGGTTATTCTGTTCCTTAAATTCTTGTAGTATTGTTTATGAATTTTGATGCACTGGTGTTTGGGTGTTTGGTGTGTATATATTCATTATTTTGAAATATTCATGGTTAATTGTTCATCTTATAGGAATTGTTCATCTCTTCTGATTAGTTTTAACTTAAGTCTATTTTGTCTGATATTAGAATAGCAACTCCTGCTTGATTCTTGGTACAATTTGCCATGAATATTTTTTTCCATCCTTTTACCTTAAGATTCTGTCTGTTCTTAAAGATGAGATGGGTTTCTTGTAAGCCACAAAAAAAATGGATTCAGTTTCTTAATCCATTCTCTTAGTCTGTGTCTCTTGATTGCAGAATTTCAGCCCATCAATATTTAAAGTTATTAAAGATAGGTGTATATTGTTTCCAATCAATTTAGTTTTTGTTCTATACCTGTATTTATAGATTTTTACCTTAATTATTTTCTTGTTGCTTGGTAATAGTCATTACTTACTTTGGCTATTTGTATTGCTTCAAGTATTTTCTGGAGTTTTGCTTTTCTGGACATATATTTTTTCAGCTTGTTTCTATCATGGAAGATTTTCCTTTCTCCATCATGTTTGACAGACATTTTCACTGAGTAAATTATTCTGTGTTGGTATCTATAGTCATTTAGGACTGGGTATATGTTGGTCCAGGCTCTTCTGGCTTTCATTATTTCCAATGAAAAGTCAGCTGTAATTCTGATGGGTTTCCCTTTATATGTGACTTGTGGTTTTTATCTTGTTGCTTTCATTATTTTGTCCTTGTTTTGAATATCCATAGTTTTTACTATATAGCATGTGGAGTTTCTTTTCTGGTCTTGTCTATTTGGTGTTCTGTGTGCTTCTTGTATTGTATGGGTATGTCTTTCTTTAATTTGGGGAAATTCTCTTCTATAATTCTGTTAAAGATCTGGTCAATACTATTATCCTGGGATTCTTCTCCTTCCTCTATGCCTATGATATTGGTGTTTGGTCTTTTTTCTTTTTTTTTTGCCAGATGTTCACACATGAGGTGTTTGGTCTTTTCATGATGTCCCACATTACCCGGTCATTCTAATCCTGTTTTTTTTTTTTTTTTTTTTTTTTTTTTTTTTTTTAATTTTTTTATAGTCTTTGTCTGAGCATTCCAGTTCTTCAATGTTATCTTTTATTCTTTATATTCTATTTTCGGGTTCTTTTATTCTGTTACCAATGCTTTTGTCCATCTTTCCTGTTGACTGAATGTATGTTCGATTTTATTTTCTATTTCAGCCTGAGATTTCTTCTGTGTTTCCACTCCATTCGAAGTTTATCATTTTCTCCTTCTATTTCTTTGGTTCCTTTGTCTGTATGTTCTTTAAATTCCTTGAATTCTTTGAGTATATTATGATAGTTATTTTAAGATCTAAGACTTGGTTTCTTCTAGGGTGTCTTCATTATATGAGTCTTCTATGGGCTTGATAGTATTTAGTGGGGACTTATTATTTGGGTTTCTCATGATAGTTTTTTTTTTTTCATTGTGCTTTTAGCATGTGGATTTTTGTTGTTGTTATTGTTATTTGCCTTTTGTTATGAATCTTGAGTGTTTCTTAGTTCAGTTGAAGACTGACTTTGCTTGTTTTCCTGAGGTGCCTTCATTGTTGTCTTATTAGTTATAAGAGGCTGAACCATGGCAGGCCTCCATGCACACTGCTCACTAGTTCATATGTTCGCACCTCTTGGCAGGAAGTGGATTCAGGCATGGCCTCCATCTCTTCACTGCAAGCTAGGTCCTATTTTCTTGATTGTTGAATAATGTGGGAAGGCCTAGGCTGCTAGGTCTGGTCCTATCCCTAAGCGGTTGGTCCTATGTTGTATGAGAAAGCAGATGGGCCTGGGCCAAAAGAGCAAGCCAGTCAACACTGTTCCTCTATGGTTTGTGCTATAGTTCCAAGCTTTAGGTTCCAGTCTTGAGCTCTTGGCCTGGAATCCTTCCATGGTATGTTCTAGACTGTATAGTAAAAGAAACATTTGCTCTCCTCATGTTGGCTTATCACAGCAATATAATACTAACTAGGACAACCCCATTTAATGTCTATTCATTCTCAGATCCTTTCTTTTATAGAACCCTAACTACAACACTTCAAAACATTTATCTTACTAAACTGCAAATCATGGTGTATTTTTTCTCTTACTAGACCTCTGCATGTTAATCATCCTTTTTCCTTTGTGTTGTCCTCAATTTTCTTGGCAGTATCAACAAATTCACTACTTCTTTTAATTATTTACTTTTGGCTTTTGATTTTTGAAGATATAAGATTTTATATAAATTATATTTTGTTTAGAAATATAGGTAGGCTTCAATGAAGAATTTTTTAAACTCTCATTCACTGCTGTTGGGAGTGAAATATAGTGCAGCCATTATGGAAGGCATTGTGGGAAATTTTCAAAAAACTAAAAGTGAGTCCCTTGAGGGAATGGCTCTACATAGACTGACTCTACCCCAGTGGATGAACTTTCTCTGAGGCATATCAGGAGACAGTGGCTTGACTCAACAGGCCTAAATATAAATGACAGAATGCATGAAATTCTCTGTGGGGGCTTTGGTGCTGATGGAGAAGGAGATATAAAAAATAATTGAGATGTTGTTTATAAAAACACATGAACTCAAATAAAAAATAAAAACTATACAAAACACTCAGGGGAGTAATACTTAGCTTAATTTGATTCACAATATCCAAATCTTAACAATATATAATACTTTATACTTGTTTAAAGCAATCACTGTGTTAAATTTTAAAATGTATTGGTATAATTTGCTTGAAGAAGCTAAAAATTAGCCAGAGGATGCTGCATCTACAAGCTGAGAAACTTGATTTTGTATGGAGTATAAAATAAAACTCTTGCCAGACGTGGTGGCACACACCTTTAATCCTAGCACTCGGGAGGCAGAGGCAGGTGGATCTTTGTGAGTTCAAGGCCAGCCTGGTATACAGAGTGAGTTCCAGGACATCTGGGGCTACAGGGAGACCCTGTCTCAAAAAGACAAAAAAAAAATAAAAATAAATCTCTTTATGTTGTGTGTGTGTGCATGTGTGTGTGCACATGTCTATGTGTATGAAGTTGTGCTTCCTCATATAAGTTCATGTCGTAGGCAGAGAATGAAGTTGGACTGTCTTCTATTGCTTTGCCAGCTTTACGGGGAGATAGGGTTTCTCCCAGTGAACCTTGAACTTTGCCATTTTAGCTCCACTGGCTGGCCAGTGTTTCGGGCTCCATGTCATGGCAAGAGTCAAACAAGTTATAAATGCTTAACAACATACCTAATTTTTAATGGATTCTTGAGCTCTGATTTCAGGTCCTCATGTTTATGCACCAAGTACTTTACTGACTGAACTACGTTTCTCCTCCCTAGAAATCCAGCAAAAGACTTATGGCCTTGCTATGAAGCTATGACAGAAACATATGTATAATCTCAATATAGGGATGCAAAGGCCGGCAGACCTGTGTTGGATAGAATCCATCTTGGTTACATAGAGAGTTTCAGGTTAGTTAGGACTATACCAAGATGCTATCTCCAAAAAATTTACATACATACATTTTACAATTCACAACTTGGTTGTGGATTTATGAGAATGACTTATTTAGATCAATAATTTATGTTCTTTAGATAAATTGAAAATCAGTTATTCCTAAGAAATTGTGCTTTCCTGAAATTATATCTGAGATTCACTTAAGGAATGCTGTTTAAAAGTATACACATTAAGAAACAAATTAACTAATGAATAATAAAGACCAACAGGTACTGAAATGCAATTTTGGAAATTGTTTCTTCATTACAGAAAAGTATAACCACACAGCAATTTAAAAGAGTGAATATGACTACAAACAACAGTATACATGGAAAACAACTTAATCCTACTTAGTTAAAAAAAAAACTCTCAGCAATATAAATATTAGAATCAATAAAGGGCTGCACATTAAGAGGTTGAGTGGCTTTCTAGCAAGTATGTTCTAGCTTGCTCTGTTGCTATAACAAAACACCATGAGCAAAAGCTACTTCTACAGGAAAATCTTTATTTCATCATACTTTTAGTCTAATTTAGACACCTTCCCCTCTCCTTGCCCCCACCCCACCAGGGGTTCATGCCTTCTGCTATATATGTCTTGCATCTTTCTCTCAGTCTTTCCAAAATTTTTCCTTGCAGAGGATTATTGTTTGTGGCAGAGTTTAACTGTATCATTCAGTTCTTTAGCGCAGTCTTTATGTTGTTGTTTTCTCTCCCCTTTGTTAATGCAGTCTTTATGTTGTTGTTTTTCTCTCCCCTTTGTATTGTTCCAACATATGCCTACATGATCATCACATAAGCATCAAAATTATGATATCTGAGAATAAACTATATGTTAATTACAAAATGTGTTTGGGAATTCACATTTCCCCCCTTTAGTTTTATATTACTGTAAAATATGAATACATACTTGTATTAGTCAGTATTGTCTAAAGAAACAGAAACAACAGGACAAATATATAACTGCATACAATTAATTGATTTTCTCACATGGCAGAGCTCAAGTGGTCCAACAGTAGCCATGCCGCCACTGGAGAGGCTGAGAATCCAGGGAACTGCTCAGTTCGCAAGGCTGGATTCTCAGTAGTCCCAATCTGGTGCTGAAGGCCCGATGGATTCCAGGAGATCTGCTGGTCTCAGTACACACTGGGATCCAAAGGGTTTATCACAGTAGCAAGACAAACTCACCAGTGAGAGAGAGGCAAGCTGCAGGAAAAAAGGGACCAGCTCCTTCTGCCATGGCATTTTATACTGCCTGCCAGCAGAAGGTAATGCCCACATTTGGGGTGGGCCATCTGGGTTGAGGAAGTCCAGTCCAAAGATCCTTTTGCTCTTACTTTTTTCCTTAGTCCAGTCAAGTTGACACCCAGGATTAACCATCACAATTCCATCCCTTGTCAACTTGACACCCAATAAGTAGCCTATCCTTATGTTATGCTTTAAGCAATTGTGAACAATGGCAGGATCATAATTCCACCTAACATGTTATAAGTGTCTCATGTGCAGTTGCAAAGCATTATATCCTATAGTAGGTGGTAATATCCTTGAGGAATACTTAGTCGTTCAGTATCTAATAACCTAAATATGACAACACTTAACACTTATCTCAGTTGCACATTCAAAAGGGAACAACACAATTATCTGCTTAATATGTGTGTGGTGGTTTTAATGAGTGTCCCCCATAGGCTTTAAGTATTCAGACATTTTGTCTCCAGTTGGTGGCACTGTTCTTGGAGGTCTTAAGAAGTGTGGCCATGCTGGAGGAAGTACGTCATTGGGGGCAGTTTAATGAGTTTAACAAGCCTTGTGGTCTCCAGTCTCTCTCTCTCTTGACTTCCTGTTTTGATTGCAAGATGTGACCCTCAGCTTGCTGCTCCAGCCCCAGCCACCATGCCTTCCACCACAATGGACTCTGTTTCCCTAAAACCATCAGTAGAAAGCTCAAATAAACTCTTCTTTTTATAAGTTCCCTTGCTCATGGTGGTTTATCACAGCAACAGGAAAGTGACTAAAATAGTTATTTGGTACCAGAGAGTGGGCTGTTGGTTGTGAAGTACCTGACCATGTGGATGTTTGGAGAAATGTGGAAGATGTTGGAACTTTGAGCTAGAAAACCTGTTGTCTACTGTAAGCGGAGCTTAACGGGCCATTCTAGTAGAAGCCTGGAAGAAAGCATTGCTGGAAAAAATGTAGTTCCAGAGGAAAATAAAATATTAGGCAGCAACTGGGGTAGAAAAAGTGAGATGAAAGTGATTAAGGAGAGGCCTAGATATTACAAGTAAACAATGGAAAAAGTGAGATTAAAATGATTAAGGAGGGACCTCGAGATTTACAAGTAAACAATAGAAATACTATCTTCAGGGCAAGACCACACCCAGCTAATCCTCCAACTTTTGAAAGGAAAATACTGAAAGGGTTTTCTGCTCCAACAAAGTTCAGGGCAGACAAAAGTTGCAAATGTGGTTGAAATAGGCCAGGGTCCATCCCAAACTCGCAATGAAACTTGGCAGTTTAATTCACGTGGTGCTGGCTTTAGAGGCATGAAGTTTGCAAGAGTGAAGGGGTCTTCAGTTCTTCCTCCATGGTTTCAGAGAGCAGCCAAGGCCAGGCAGAGTGCAGCAGGGCCATTGCGTGAAGCTGTGAATGTGAAGTCTGATTGGCCGCGGAGACCCCAAGAAGGCATTTGAGATGCCAGACCTGTGAGATATTTGCCAAGGAGAGCTGCATACAGGGAGTGGTACCAGCCTAAGAAAGAGGTGTATGTTGCAAGTAAAGCTGGAAGAGCTGAGCCATCTAAGCCCTTCGGAAATCAAGTCCCAGAAGTTGCAGATGGAACTACTGGTCGTGGTGTTTGCTTGCTGGTTTTCAGTCTTGTTTTGGTCCAGTATTTCCTCACTATGCCTCTATTCCTCCGTTTTGGAATGGGAATGTGTATTCAATTCCACTGTATGTTGGGAGTATGTAATTTACCTTTCGATTTTTTTAAATTTTTATTTATTTTGATATGTGTATGAACATACTGTCTGCATGCAGGCATGTGCACCCATGTTGAGAAACACTGCAGAGGTCAGAAGCGGGTGTCAGATTCCCCTGGAACTGGAGTTCTTCTGGAATTGGAGTTTCAGACGGTTCTCAGCTGCCATGTGGGTGCTGGGGATCAAACCCAGGTCTTCTGTAAGATTGGTCAGCGCTCTTAACTGCTAGGTCATCTCTCCAGCCCAATTTGCCTTTTGACTTTACAGGAACTTACAGTTAAGAGATTGACCTGTGTCTCAGAAGAGATTTTGGACTATAGAGTTTTGAATAGAATTGAGACTGGTAAAGACTATGGGGTCTTTTAAGGTTGGACTTAATACACTGCATTTTATATGGTCAGGAGCCTATGGGAGCCATGGAGTGGAATGTGGTAGCTTGAATGAGTGTCCCCCATAGGCTTTAAGTACTCAGACATTTTGTCTCCAGTTGGTGGCACTGTTCTTGGAGGTCTTAGAAGGTGTGGGCATGCTAGAGGAAGTACGTCATTGTGGGCAGGCTTAGGGGGTTTAACAAGCCTTGTGGTCTCCAGTTTCTCTCTCTTGACTTACTGTGCCCATTGGAAGATGTGACCCTTGGCTTGCTGCTCCAGTCCCAGCCACCATGCCTCCTGCCACAATGGACTCTGTTTCCCTGGAACTATCAATAGTAAGCTCAAATAAACTCTTCTTTTTATAAGTTCCCTTGTTCATGGTGGTTTATCTCAGCAACAGGAAAGTGACTAATATAGTTATTGGGACTTTCAGGAGCCTATGGGGGCCAGGAAGTGGAATGTGGTGGTTTGAATGAGTGTCCCCCATAGGATTTAAGTATTCAGACATTTTGTTTCCGGTTAGTGGCACTGTTCTTGGAGGTCTTAGAAGGTGTGGCCATGCTGGAGCTTCCCACCACAATGGAGTCTGATTTCCTGCAACCATCAATCATAAGCTCAAATAAACTCTTCCTTTCATAAGTTCCCTTGCTCATGTTGGTTTTATCACAGCAATAAAAAAGTGACTAATACTATATATATATAATACTATATATATATATGTATATGAACAAGCACATTCTTAACTAAATAGGACAAAAGTTAATATCTATTATAATCCACGTTTCTGCAACTGGTCCCATAGCCTCAGCTGATATTTATGACTACCTTCTTCTACTACCCATTCTGTATTTCCTCCACCATCAGCAAGTACCTCTGCAGGTCTTGGCTCTTTCCCTGGAGGAGTGACCCATACCTTCATCCCTGAAGGGTCTGGGCCATTTATTGTCCTGTCTGGTTTGGGTTTTTGGAGTTTCCCATTGACCTTAATCATAGGACATGGTAGCACCAGAAGGCGCCCTATAGCATCTTCTGCCTTCCAGATATAATCTTCTTTGTCCCCACTGTGGAGAAAAAGTCCAATTTTCCCCTGGTAGTCTGGATCAATCACTCCTCCTACTACTGTTATTCTCTCCGTAGCCTGTTGGCTTTAGGCCAGTAGAAGCCCAAAGTGGCCAGGGGGAAGTCTTAGTTTCAAGTTCAATGGAATGTTTGCTGTATCTCCTGGCAAAAGCACTCCCCCCCTTTGGAGCCAAAACTTCTAGACCAGCAGAATGCAAGGTCTGGGTACAGGAAGCAAAAATTTCCCTACTGCATCACTAGGGGTGATAGTGAGTGGAATCACTCCCACTTCCACCCCTTGGTTCTTGGACCCGTGAATTCTGGTTATAGGAGAAATAGTACCATATAGTGGGCGCTGATTCAAAGAATATACTGCCTGCTGGAGAACCTTTCCCCAGCCCTCCATGGTATTGCTACCTAATTGGAGCTCTAACTGTGTCTTCAAGAGCCACTCCATTGTTCTATAAAGCCAGCTGCTTCTGGGTGGTGGGGAACATGGTAAGACCAGTGGATACCATGACCATGGGCCCAGTGTCGCACTTCTTTGGCTGTGAAGTGAGTTCCTTGGTCAGAAGTAATGCTGTGAGGAATAACATGATGCAGGATAGGGCATTTTGTATGTCCCTGCATGGTAGTTTTGGCAGAGGCATTATGTGCAGGAAAGGCAAATCCATAACCAGAATAAGTATCTATTCCTGTAAAGACAAAACGCTGTCCTCTCCATGATGGAAGTGGTCCAATGTAGTCAACCTGCCACCAGGTTGCTGGCTGGTCACCCCGGGGAAGAGCACCTTATCGGGGGCTCAATGTTGTGCTCTGCTGTTGGCAAATCTGGCATTTGGCAGCAGCTGTAGCCAGATCGCCCTTGGTGAGTGGAAGTCCATGCTATCAAGCCCATGCATAACCTCCATCTCTGCCACCATGACCACTTTGTTCATGGGTCCATTGAGCAACAACAGGGATAGGTGGAGAAAGAGGCTGACTATCCACAGAATGAGTCATCCAATCTACTTGATTATTAAGCTCATCCTCTGCTGAGATCACCTTTTGATGAGCATTTACATGAGACACATGAGAGGATGGGAAATAAATCCAACTAAAATTCAAGGGCCATTCCCACACATATTCCTTTGGCTTCTGCTGGAATGAATTGGCAAACTCATTAATTTCTTTAGTGGTGTAGCGCACCTCCTCATGGACCACACTTTCTATCTCACCTTTAGGGGCTTGTTTAGCCTTTAACCTGGTTATAGGTATAGAGGCAACAATTGCTGGTCCCTGAGGGACCACTGGGAGGGGGAGATTCGTTTCGTCAGGCAAGGGTGGGGAGGAGGGATCTGCAGGGTGTGGATTCTCTGCTGAGGGTGGGGAGATTAATTCCTCAGACAAAGATAACCCCTCGGAATCTGAGAGTTCAAAGTCCTCATCATCCAGATTCTCCCACACATCTCCATTGCTCTCACTTTGACTGCTGACACTCTTCCAGGCTGGGAATTAAATTTGCATTTTAAATCAGACAAACATTAGGGATCCAGCTTGATTTTCTGCCACTTTACCTCTTTGGCTGCTGGAGAGAAGATGCCTTTCCAGAGCACACTTGGAAACCTTTAAACTGTTGTTTCGAATCTGGAGATGGTCAATTTTATCACTCAGCTCCTTATTTTCCTCTATCACTTTATCCAGAGATGCTAGGAGCAACCAGGTGACATCATTATTTTCCATATTTCTCCATAATTTATCAAACGTTTTATATAGAGAGTAGCTAAATTCCTTGCTCCTCACAAGAGGCGAGTTAGGTGAGTCAAATGGATTTATCTTAATAATTACATTGAATAGTCTGCACCAAGGATTATCATACCTCTTCATGCCACTAAGAGAGACTTCAGTAACTCTAGGCTTCATTGGTTGGAGAGCTGGCTCTAGAAACTACCAAGCCCACTAACGAAATTCATCCTTTCAATTATGTTTCTCTAGAACCACTTCTGGTACCAAAATCTGTATTATTCAGGGCTCCCTAAAGAAACAGAAGCAACAGGACGAATATATAGCTATGTACAATTTATTGATTTGCTCATGTGACGGAGCTCAAGTAATCCAACAGTAGTCACGCCACATTGGAGAGAATGAGAATCTATGGAACTGCTCAGTCTGCAAGGCTGGATATCTCAGTAATCCCAATCTGATGCTGAAGGCCCGATGGATTCCAGGAGATCTGCTGGTCTCAGTACATGCTGGGATCCAAAGGGTTGATCACAGCAGCAAGACAAACTCTCCAGTGAGAGAGAGGCAAGCCGCAGGAAAAAAGGGACCAGCTCCCTCTGCCATGGCCTTTTATACTGCTTGCCAGAAGAAGGTAACACTCACATTTGAGGTGGGCCATCTGGGATGAGGTAGTCCAATCGGAAGATCCTTTTTCTCTTATTTGTTCCTTAGTCCAGTCAAGTTGACACCCAGGATTAGCCATCACAATATCTTCCACCAATATACAGTAATCACAGAGTCTGAAAATAAGAGGTAGGTCAATTCTAGAGCCCCTTAAGAGATTTACATTATAACAAACAATGAAGTAAATTATTGCAACAACCGTCTCTATAATATAATTGTGTATGACTGATTATTTAAATACGTTCTTTATATAGCCATTCATGTATATACTTGTACAAATAATCTAGGTGTATATTTTCATATAGAGCATAATGTAACCTAAGTAATATAATCAAATAAGGAATATGATTAAAGTAGTCCCTTTCCTATAGTTAGAGGACTTGTAAGGATGATATAAGAGGAGAAAGTTCAAAGTCAGCCCTGGATACATAATAAGTTTGATCTATTCAGGGTATGTAATGGCCTGCTGTCTAAAAATTAAAATAGAATTAGAAACTGGGCTTGTGGTCCCAGCAAACTGCTGGCTCTGGTCAAAGGGACGAAGAACATCAAAAGGATACACTACCCCAAGTAATATATAGATTCAATGCAACTCTAATAAAAATCAACATGACTTTCTTCACAGAATTAGAAAAAAAAAAATCCTCAAATACCTATGGAAAAACAAAAGACCCTGAATAGCCAAAGCAACTTGTAGCAAAAAGAGTAATATAGTGGGAATTATTCTACCTGACTTCAAACTATCTTACAGGGCTACAGTCATAAAAACAGTACAGTACTGCCACAAAACAGATATGTACATCAACGGAACAAAATTGAAGATGCAAACTTGAGTACATGCAATTTCAGCCACCTCATATTTGACAAAGGGGCAAGAACTCAATGGAGGAAAGAGAATTGTCAGCAAATGGTGTTGGCAAAACTGGATCACTAATTATAGAAGAATAAAACTACACACCTACATTTCACCCTATACAAAAGTCAACTCTAAGTGGATCAAAGACCTCAATAAAAAACCTGAAACTCTGAAGATAGTAGAAGAAAGCATTGGTGGTAATCTATAAGATATAGGTGTAGCAAAAGACTTTCTAAATCAAAAAGCAACTACACAGGAAATAAGGTTAGCAATCTATTAACAAGTGGGACTCCATTAAACAAAAAAAAGTTTCTGTTGAGCAAAAGAAGCAAAGAAGTTAAGAGAAAACCCACAGAGTGGGAGGAAATCTTCACCAGTGACACATCTGACAGATGTTTTACATCCAAAGTATATAAATTTCTCAAAAAACAAAGCACCAAGAAAACAAATGACCCAATAAAAAAGAAGGAATAAAGATGTGAATAGAGACTTCTCAAGAGAAGAGAGATGTCTGAGAAACATCTTAAAAAGTGTTCAACATCCTTACTAATTAAGGAAATGCAAATTCAAACCACTTTATGATTTTATCTTACTCCAGTAAAACTGACTATGATTAAGAAAACAAATGATACCAAATGCTGGAGAAATTGTGGGGAAAGGGGAACACGTATTCACTGCTGGTGGGATTGCAAATTTATGTAACCCCAATGCAAAGCTGTGTGGAGAACTCTTAAAAGATTAAAAATCAACTTACCATTTGACCTTGTCATATCACTCGTGGATATATACCCAAGAGATCGATCCTTTTGCAGATACTTGCACAACAATGTTTATTGCTGATCTTTTCATAGTACTATAAAGCTAGAAACATCCCAAATGCCCCTCAGCTGATGAGTGGATAATGAACATGTGGTACATTTACACAATGGAGTTTTTGAGGAACTCTAGGTTCTGAGATGTGGACCACCACTCTGATGTAGGACATGGACAACCAACTCGAAGGAAGGCTAACAGAGTTTTATTTATGAATCTTACGCTTTTATCTCTCACAGGTTGCAGAGGTTTTCCAAGGATAATTACAGAAAGCTATACAATGTATAAGTGCTATAATTCAAGGTTCAGTAAGCCTAGCCATAAAAGTAAACAGGGAACAAAGTGACATTGTGTTTCAGCAATAATATGTCTCAAAATTCCTGTGTTTACATTCCAAGTAAAAATAATCAAGGACATAGTCTTAGCTAAACTCTCCAAACTTCTACCAAGCCCAAGCATCCAAGCACAATCACACCAAGTTCGCCCTCTGCTAACTCTTCAAGCTTCTTTCAAGCTTTTGGCATTCATCCAGCCAGAGAATTCATAACTCCACAGAATTCTTTTTTTTTTTTTATGTGTATGAATGTACTGTCTGCATATAGGTTTCTGCACCTGTGTCCCGCAATGCTGTGGGGGCCAGAAGAGGGTGTCAGATTCCTCTGGAACTGGAGTTAAAGACGATTCTCAGCCACCATGTGGGTGCTGGTGATTGAACCCCAGTCCTCTGCAAGAGCAGTTGGCTCTCTCAACCACTAGGACATCTCTTCAGCCCCACAATGGAGTTCTGCGCAGTGGTAAAGAAAGAAGATATCATGAGATTTGAATGTAAATGGATAGAACTAGAAGATGTTATGCTAAGTGAAGAACAGAGTTTCTGAAAAACAAATGACTTATGGTGTCCCTCATTTGGGGAATCCTACCACCAAATTCCTATATGTAAGTCAAAGTGGGTAATTTGTTAGTAAAAATAATACCACATTGAGTGATATTCCTATAGTATATCTCAAAGTTTATGTCTCTATTTTTCTCATTCCTAAGATTTTTGAGAAAGAATAAAGCTCTGTTTTAAAGTACATACAAACATAAATCAACATCTTATATAATTTTGGAATGTAAGTTAAATGTCCTTTCACCAGCATGTAAGTTTACTGTTAAACTGTGAATCCTTAAATGTGTTTTGGAATTAACCTATAGTTTAATTTCAGACATGGTAAACCTTAAAAAAATTAAATAAAATATTTTAAAAATTAAAAAATAAATGAAGTACATACATGCAGACACCTTTAACCCTGCCGCTGGAGAGGCAGGTCATTTGATTCTGTGTGATTAAAGCCAACCTTGTTCACATACTGACTTCTAGGCCAACTAGGGCTACAGAGAATTACCGTCTCAAAATTTAATGACATATAGTCACCAAAAACAGCTTGGGTGAATGTGATGAAATCTGTGCCTTGATTCCTGCCTATAAGTGTGTGTACTACAACTGCCTTTTTGAGACACATGGGTCAAAAAACAAAAACCTAAAATAAAAAGGGGGATACAGATAGATATGAAACCTTTTGGCAAAAGTTTTGCAATTCAAATCTTAAAACTAACTACGGGGAAAGATTTGTAGGTTCCCACAGGTCAAAATGTCACCAACTTAACTGCTGAGAAAGAAAAGATACAGCTTTGCATTGTGTAGGATGTACAGGAAGTGCCAGCAGAAAGGTTGGCCCATCTGAACATTGAAAGGAAGAAAAACCTCAGACTGCTACAGGCATCAAACCCCTCTGTGGACCCTGCTTGTAACAACTATTTATAATGAGTTCTAATGAAACTTACCTTCTAGGTGTTGCAAAGTCTTAATACGAGAGACTTTCTTACCTCTCCTTCATAGAACAAGGAGGAATATGATGATGATGGGGTCGTTCTCTAACTGTAAATTGGAGCCAATTGTTACAGAGGTAATCTCCTATAAAACCGGTAAAACTGCCTTCTTTAATTGGCTTATAGACATAGTAACTCTGAAAAGGATTATTCTCTATTCAGAACAAAATATAATACTAAAGTCTCCTTAAGCTGTGCACTAAAGCAAAATATATTAATACAGGAGAGCTCTGATATCAGCAATGGATTATTCTACCAAGGAGATGTTGGCCAGGGGATCCAAGCCCCCACAAAAGGTAAAGGTTTCTTGCCTGTAAACTGAGATACCTACAAGAAGAGAGGCGATAAGGCCCTGCTGTTGAAGACCTGATGTAAGCATGGGAAAGATGTATTGAGACTGCACTTGCAAGTGTACAGTTGGTCTCTGGAATACCAGAGAGTGTTACCAAAGGCCACTAAACCAATAAAGCAAATACGGGTCTCCTTGAGTCAAGCAAGACTCCTCTGCCAGCACCAGCTACACCTCACCTGCCTGGAAATACTGCATAGCAGTGCAGCCATATGTCTGTATATCCCAAATCTAATTGGCTATTAGCTCTCTCCTTGGGGAATAACCCATGGCTGATGCCATAAGCTTACGTCCTCTAGTGGTTATGAGATGTTATAAGCCACAGTAACATGCTGTCATATTTTACAGAAAAAAAAAAACGTAATTCATGCATTAACATACCATCCAAACATCTGTGTCTATACCACAAGTCAGCCTACCATAACAATAGTACTGTTTTAAATACCTATATATCTTAATTGCTGTGCTTCATTAGTAGCGTGAAAGGTTAGTCCTGGACAAACGGTCAGCCCATGAAAGAAATAGCCAGAATTTTTCGACCTGAGTCCAAAATGGACAGCTTCCAATAAAGTAGACTGTGTTGCTTCCCGTCCACCTCTGCCCCTTTTCCAAGCCTAGA
>VZQC01009068.1:10000-40344 GCA_009823505.1 Rhizomys pruinosus | reverse complement strand
TGTGTGTGTGTGTGTGTGTCTTTTTAAGACAGGGTTTCCCATTAGTCCCATCTGGCCTGGACCTCACTACATAGATGAGACTGGGCTTGAACTTACAGAAATCCACCTGCATCTGCCTCTCAAAAGGTGTGCATCACCATGCCCACCCTACTTTCACAGCAATTGTGTTAGCAATGTTTCTAATAGAAATTTAATGAATATATTAAAAATTCGAACAAGCCTTTCTATGATTTACTTAATCAAGGTCAGTAGTAATATTCCAAATTTCTCACAAACTCAAAATACATTTACCACTTCATCCTGCTATACCACTTTGGCATATTTATCCATAATTTTCTAAGATTGCTGCATCACTTATTCACAAAGTTATAGAGTTGACCTGTCTGTCAGCACAGAAATGGATGAAGGAGTTGTAAGATACATATGGAATGGGCATTTTTTCAAATATAAAAGAAAAATAATAAAATTATATCATTTGGAGGCAAATGGGAGCACTGCATGTTACCATATTTGGTGAATTAATTCAGACACAAAATGATAAATATCACATTTTTTTCACATGTGAGTATTCTAGATATCCTATAGATACATAAAATTGTGTATTTATATATAACATAATGGTAAATGCAAAACTGTCAAAGAATGAGAGTAGAATATGTGGAGGATAAAGGATAAATAGAGGAAGTGAGGTGAGGGAAAGTAAAAATGAAGTACATTATGTACTAGTACATAAATGTTCTCTTGACATCCATTATTATACACGATGAATATATGCTAATAAAAAATTACTCCTAGGAAAACAATGCTTTCCATAAATTAGTACATTTTAATGAAGTGTTAATTTAGACTAACATAAAGTGAAAATAAACCAAGACACAGTCATTAAGGATTATTCATAGAGAACAAAATATATATTCAAATCAACACAATTTTATTTTAAAATTAAAATATATTCAATTGAGATCTTAGAAAAACATTTTGTTTCAGTATCAAGTTTCTCAAAATTAAGTATTCCAATGTAATGTTTTCTTTTAAAAAAACAGTTTTATTGAAGTTTTGTGCATTTCATACATCATTTCTCATTTCAATCTAGACTCATCAAACTTCCATGCCCCCCACCACACCAGAGTTCATGCATCCTGCCATTCCTGCCTTGTATCTTTTGCTGATTCTTTTCAAAGTTTTTCAAAGCAGAGTATTATTGTTCTTGGGGGAAATTTGCTGTTTCAGTATGTTCCCAGTTCCTGGCTATTGTAGTTTCCTCCAGTCTGTACTGCTTCAAAATATGCATTAAAGTTTTCTATGTTATGAAAGTATGTGGAGATAAACTACACATGTATTAAAAAACATGAACCAAAAAAAGAACACTGATTCCATATTTAACTTTTTCTTTCCTTCCAAAGTTATGCAGTATTGTTAGTTACGATAGCAGTTATAAAAAACAAATACATTAGGTTATGCTTTTGTATTCTTTTCCTCTTAAACTAATTCAAGTTTCCTGTTTAAAAACTTTACCTTCCAAACAAACTACTGCCTCATTTAAAACTGTCTTATAGGGCTGGAGAGATGGCCTAGCGGTTAAGAGCGCCAACCGCTCTTACAGAGGACCCCGGTTCGATCCCCAGCACCCACATGGTGGCCTAGAACCCTCTGAAACTCCAATTCCAGGGGAATCCGACACCCTCTTCTGACCTCCGTGGCATTGCACGACACGGGTGCACAAACTTGCATGCAGACAGTACATTCATACACATACAGAAGTTAAAAAAAAAACTGTCTTATAAATAAAATTAACAGTATTACTATATAAAATAATAAAACTCTACAAATATGAATTACTTTTAAGAAATCTGTTGATCTGAGCTCTATCTTATTTTCTTACAGATCTCTGTCTGAACATGGAACTCACTTATTTGGCTAACTATGCTAACTATGAAGTTCTAACCCTGGGACTAGTGTTATAGATGGCTGTTAGGTGCTGTGTGGGTGCTGGGAACTGAACCTGGGTCCCCTGCAAGAGCAGCCAGTGCTTTTAACTGCTGAATCTTCTCTCCAGCCTTGGTATCAGATTTTTTTAACACTGTAGAAAACCAACGCTCAGAGGGTCAAGGATGATTGAAGGATGCTCTGTATTCTGGAGCTAGACAGGACATCTGCCCAAGACTGCACATCTCATCAGTGTCAAAGGCATTTCCGGGACTTGAGCCTGCACCACCCTGCACCAGTCTTGAGACTCAGGGCCCCGCATCAGGAAAGTTATCTGTAAAGCACCAACTCAATAATGATCTATATGGTCAACTCACTTCAGAAAGATCACTTACTCCTAATTTTCAGTAGCTCCAGGAGGGTGAAAATGACCCTTGCTGGCATTTGCTCAATCAAAAATGGGTCCAGTGACACACGGAAAGACGCGGATTCCCTGCCAGTATTACAGCACCACTCCAAAATTCCATTGAAATGTAACTGTTAGGAGTTGGGGCTAGGGCGCCATGGAACATTTGGATGCTTCCCTTGAGCAAGAGTGCCCGATTGGAGCCATGGCAGCGAAGAAGTAATGCCTGGGGTGGGACTTGGACCAGCTGATGGAATAATCAGATGTTGGAGATTTTTTTGTTGTTTTTGTCTACAACCTTCATCTCCCTTCTGGATCCAGGAAGCTCAGGGCACAATGCAAGTTGCTCCCTGGAGGGTCGGGACTTGGCGTGGCTGCTCTAAGCCTAAAGCTGCCTTCTACAGCCACCTCCCAAGAAAGACCAGCGGGTGTGGTGCATTGTACTTTGCATAGCTGCTTTTTTCCTACATTGCTTTGCTTTCTCTGATTTAAAAAAAATGATAATAAATAACCATGTTTGAAAAAAAAATAAAGTTCCTTTTGTCTCCACTCTTCAGGTCACAGATTATAGATGCATGTCTCGACACCTGGGATTTTCCATGAGTACAGGGAATTGAGATTCTATCCCTAATGCTTATACAGCAGGCTCTTGACTGACTGGTTTATTACTTCAGACTCTGTGCTTACTTTTAATTAAAAAAAAAAACAGATTTCTAGACAATATAACAAGTTTTTCACATTCTGTCATGCAATTATGACTAAAAAGTTTATCAACAAAAATGCACAACCCTCACCTCAAAGGAGATGTTTATTATGCAACCAAATATGAGTGAATATAGACCTGGAACACAGATTCAGGTTACCCTGAATTCCATGTTCCAAAGTAATAACAGTTTCATAAATTTTTATAGTAATAGTACAGAGAAAGCCATAAATCAAGTCATTTTTCAAATAAATTTTTATTGAAGTCAGAAAGACAGGCTATGTCAAAAAAGGGATGGGCTGGAGAGATGGCCTAGCGGTTAAGAGCGCCGACCGCTCTTACAGAGGACCTGGGTTCAAGCCCCATCACCCACATGGCTGCCGAAAACCATCTGAAACTCCAATTCCAGGAGAACTCCAGTTCCAGGGGAATCCGACACCCTCTTCTGACCTCCGCGGCATTGCACAACACGGGTGCACAGACTTGCCTGCAGACAGTACATTCACACACATACAGAAATAAATAAATTAAAAAAAAATAAAAGGGAGGACTCTGCTGTAGGCCATAGATGCTATTTGACAAGTTTCTTAGCCCTTCGTTTGGTGAAAGCTAGCTCTGTCTGCTAAGTTAATACATTTCCAAATATTTTTTAATCCGTTAATCACAGGATATTAAGTCAATTATTGGTTATCTTGGGGACTAAAGATGGCCCAAGGTAAATCTGGACCTGAAACATTTCAAATGCCACAATCACTGACATGCTAACTAGCTTATTATACTTGTAGGAGGTTCGGTCCAAGGTGTGTTTTTCTAAACAGATTATCATCTATATGGATTATATAGTATAGTTTACTTCTTCTTATTAAATATTATTTTTTTGATAACTTGACCATCTGGCATATGTAATTTTACATTCTCATATTATTAATAAATGCAAAATAAATGTTTATAAACATGACTTTATTTAAAAGTTAATAATTATATTCATATGTATGCATTTACAGACAAATATATAGATATTAGAATAAGTAAATTGAAAAATAATAAATAATTAAATTTTATATTCTTAGATAATAAATGCAAAATAAATGTTTATAAACTTGACTTTATCTTAAAAGTTAACAAGTATATTCTTATCCATGTGTATATTTTTATATATACAAATATAGATACTAGAGTAAATAAATTTTTAAGATTTAATAAATCAAATTGAATATTGGAAAAATATGTTCATCATGCCATCAGGCTTTCAGATACATTCCTGAAAGTTTTTTTTTTTTTCCTGAAAGTTTTTTGACACAGTGAATACTTTTACTGGGATTGTGAAACAAATTGGTAACAAGTTTATCATTCTCAGATTACAGAGTTTCATACCTTTGGTTGAATATACATCTGCCATTCCTGGTAATGTATTTACCTCATTTCATGCTTCTTGTCTTTGTCCTGGGATATTCAATAATAGTAGCTGGCTTTCCACAACTAAGAAATTAAATTACTTTTTCTTTTTCATAAATAGTTCCTGTCTTATTACAGATATTTTCTTGTAATAAAAATTTCTTTGCTCATAATTATTTCTCTGTGTCTGTCAATAGGGAGGGAGGAGAAGATAATAGGAGAGTTTTTCCTAATTTGAAAAAATTGGAAACATGATGCAATACTTCAAATTTTAAACAGAATATTACTTAGAAAGTTATCTCACATTGTGGAACAACCTCGTTAACAAAATTGATGAACATTAATTAAAATTCTGTATTTTTTTATCAAGTAGACAAGTCACAAATATTCTTATATAAAAAATCCTGTGTCTAGCCAAATATGATCGTATATTTCTTCAACCCAGCGTTTCTGAGGGTGAGGAAAGAGCAATATTTGCCCTGTAGAATAAGAAAAAATAAAGATTATAAAAATGTTATAACTGCTTCATTCAATATTAAATCACAATGAAAAATATCTATTACCAAAACTCAAATGCGCTCTGAAGAAAGCAGAGTATAACATATGTAGAACATAATATCTAAAGGTTAAATTGAAATAATCACAAAGTAATGTAAATAAAATAATATCCAAAATGAAAATAAATACACCAGTAAATAATCTATATTGTTGGCAAAAAGGCATGGCTCTATAGCCAGCTAATCATACATAGCTTAGCATTACATTCATGTTCTAAAGTTAATTAGTATTTGGCATCTTCTCCAAAAGACTTGATGACTTGATTGTCTTAAAAATACCTATAGTGCACTTGGTCATTTAAATTTGAGACACAATGAACCCTCTTGGAGTAAGAAAATATCTGCTAAAAGATGTCATGTTTACCTTAAGGAAGTACTTGGAAGTTCCTCCTTGGAAGCCCAAACAACCATCAATCCTGCCCTTGTACTCCACACTGGGGTCTTTCCCTCCCATGGTCCCCCAAATGAAGTCCATTAAGCACATGTAAAAAGTCCTCCAATTCAAGTGATATGGGTATATATATATATGCAATACAAGTTGGGTAGAACAACAACAAAAGAACTGGAAAAAAAACTCTGGAAAGACTCAGAGAAAGATGCAAGACATGTATGATAGAGTGCAGGGACTTAGGTGGGGTGAGGGGCATGGAAAGGGAAGTGACTCTAAATTTGATTGAAAAATGATGTATGATTTATGGAAAAAGTTTAATAACAATAAAAAATAAATTAAAAAACTATCTGTTCAAAATTTGAAAGTCTATACATTAAGAAAACAAAATATGAATGTTTGATCAATTACTGAATATATTTAAGCATAATGGTTGATAAGCTAATTGTGAGCTATTATTTATTTCACATCCAATTATTTATTATCTGTGTATAGATGAATCTACTGATGAATGCAGATAAAGATACATGTGTCTACATTGCACAAACAGGAATTCATGTACATATAGAAAGATATTTTTTATCATTAGACACGCACTATCCAAATTCATCTGACTATAAAACACAGTAATTTTAAGTACTTATGGAGTATGCTGTGCTGTTTTGCTAAATGTATAACACAATGTTTGTATCCCATTACAGTTTTGACTTGATAAACAACAGGTGACTCTCAATCTCCATTTTTACCAAAAGACAGACTTCAACTGCTGAGAATCTGTTCCTTCAGAATTCTCTCAGAACTTTGGTTTAGAACAAGGGCCAGTTAATTGTTATATTCAAACAATATATCCAGTATGAAATGTCAAATTAAATGTCACACCCTTTTCAGAGAAGGATTTTACCATTTCATCCCTAGACCCAGAATACAACTTACACAAATACAAACAATTTTGTTCTTAGTTTGCAAGGAGATAAGCACTACTTACAGTACTAGGATATATAAAGTATGCATATAAACAAGCATATATTAATTTGCCTGCAGAAAAGGGTATTTAAGTCACATATGACTAAGTCAAATGAGGACGACATGTTTCAATGAGCATATTTGCATTATGCTGTAAATTAGGGAGTAATTTGTTCACAGTATGTCCATATTGTAAAAGTCATTCACATAGAATATATTGAATAATCTTTATATCAGTTTAAGCCTATATATCTCTTCAAGCAGTTGTCTGTTTTTATGCTGAAAACAGAACTCTTTCTTGCTTTCTTAAATGTACAGAACATATCTGTTAACTATGCATACCTCATTCTGCTAGGGTATGCCAGAACATCTTATTCCTAGCTAAATGCTTATTTTTGTCTATCCATCTGATTTTTCTTCCTTCAGTTCTCTTTGTATGCCCTGAAATATTTAGCTGACATTAAGAATGTTGATGTCATCATCTTCATAAAGTATGATGATGTCATCATGTTTTACCTTATTTATGTAAAATGAAAAGTATGCTTATTATAACTTTGTCATATTTTATAAAATATCATTTATTTGTTGTGTATCAAAATATTTTATTTACCACAGACTCTATAAGCTGCCACAGCTTTCAACAGCTTAAGCAATTATACTAGATTTGTAATCACGTGTTCTACAATAACATAGTTCAAGAATTTGATGGATTGTTCATTTTTCAGATTGTTTTATACCCTTATAGAAAATTATATCCACTTTGCCTTATGACAAACTGCATAGTAAATATCCCATGACTGTCAAGAAAGTTCTGTTTGATTTTACCATTCATCAGAAAGTTTTCAGTCCTTAATATCATCCATGTATTCCTTGGGCTAAAAAGTGATTCCAGGGGCTGGATAGATAGCCTAGTGGTTAAGAGCACTGACTGCTCTTGCAGAGGACCCAGGTTCAATCCCCAGCACCCACATGGTGGCTAAGAACAGTCTGTAACTCCAATTCCAGGAGAACTCCAGTTCCAGGGGAATCCGAGACCCTCTTCTGACCTCCGCGGCATTGCACAACACGGGCACACAAACCTACATGCAGACAGTACACTCATACACATACAAAAATAAATAAGAATTAAAAAGAAGTGATTCCAAAGACGCTTCTCATCTTACTATGAGATAAAAAAAAAAGGAAAATGTCTCTTTTTTCTTAAATGGACATTTTAATTTTTATTTTTTAAATATTTTATTATTTTTTATGTGTATGAGTGTACTGTCTGCATGTAGGCTGGTACATCCATGTCATGCAATGCCATGCAGGTCAAAAGAGGGAATCAGATTCCCTTGGAACTGGAGTTAAAAACATTTCTTATCCACCATGTGGGTGCTAGGAATCGAACCTGGGTCCTCTGCAAGAGCAGTTGGTGCTCTTAACCACTGAGCCATTTCTCCAGCCCCTAAATGGACATTTTATATGTTTAAATTCTTTACAAATTTTTAATGAATTGTTGAGTATTTCATGCAGAAAATCTTTATACTTCCACATCAGCACCCTCCCATAACCACCCACTGAACTTTATGCATTTTGGCATTTGTGTTAATGCCTATCAAGTCATGTTAGTATCCCTTGAAATCATCTAATTCATACACAGGTGTCTAGTCAGCCTATCTATAGTCACTCCATTAAACAAGATAAGCTCTTCTTCATCCAACAGTAATCTGCTGTCCAATAGTTCACCAGCTAAGATTGGAGCCTCCTGACCATTTCCACAATTCTCTGCAAGGTTTATTATCTATTATCACATGAAAACCTATCTCTGAATCATCTTTTAAAAACTTCGTCGTTGCACGACACGGGTGCACAGACCTGCATGCAGACAGTACATTGATACACATACAGAAATAAATAAAAAGTTAAAAAAAAAAAAACTTCACAGAGGGGCTGGAGAGATGGCCTAGTGGTTAAGAGCTCTGACAGCTTTTGCAGAGGACCAGGGTTCAATTCCCAGCACCCACATGGCGACTGAAAACCGTCTTTAACTCCAGTTCCAGGGGAATCGGACACCCTCTTCTGAACTCCGCATTACATTACACAAGTGCACAAACCTACATGCAGACAGTACATTCATACACATAAGAATAAATAAATAAATAAAATTAAAAAATAAAATAAAATATAAACTGCAGAGAATTTCTACATCTCCAATCAACACAGTCATGAGAATATTCTGTATATTAGACTAAGCCACCTATAGAGAGGAAGGAAACATTTCCCTTAGGCAGTAAAGCTTCAATAAACTGTTGATAAATATATGCACAAACAAGCATTTCAAACCTTTCTGGAAGTATGCAGTTAATATATTTTATTGCTCTCTAAAGTATTTGAGAATGGTTGTGGGTAATTTCCGCATTATTTTTGTATTTACCATGTTTTCCACCTTTAATAGTACTTATTTCACAAGTATTGTCAATAATTACCCATTACAAATGTATTAAAGAGACACTAATCCCCATTTTACATTATTTATGTATATTACTTTTCCTAGTTCACATTTACAAAAATGGAAGAATTGTAAGCTTGTGGCATCAGCCATGGGTTATTCCTCCAAGGAGAGAGCTAATAGCCAATTATATTTGGGATATACAGACATATGGCTGCCACTGCTGCACAGTATTTCCAGGCAGACGAGGTGTACCTGGTGCTGATGGAGGAGTCTTGCTTGACTCAAGGAGACCTATATCTGCTTTATTGGTTTAGTGGCCTTTGGTAACAGTCTCTGGCACTCCAGAGACCATCTGTATACTTGCAAGTGTGGTCTCCATATATCTTTCCCATGTTTATATCAGGTCTTCAACAGCAGGGCCTTATCGCCTCTCTTCCTGCAGATATCCCAGTTTGGAGGCAAGGAGCCTTTACCTTTTGTGGGGGCTTGGATCCCCTGGCCAACATCTCCTTGGTAAAATAATTCATTGTTGCTATCAGAGCTCCTGTATTAATATATTTTGCTTAAGCACATAGCTTAAGGAGACTTTAGCATTATATTTGGTTCTGAATAGAGAATAGTCCTTTTCACAGTTTCTATGTCCGTTACTCAATTAAGAAGGCAGCAGTTTTAACCGATTTTTACAAGAGAATACCTCTATAACAGCTGCTCCAATCTACAGCTGGAGAAGACCTCATCATCATCATTTCTCCTATTTCTACGGGGGAGAGTTAAGAAAGTCTCTTTATTAAAACCATTGCAGGCCACCTAGGAGTAAGCTTTGTTAGGATTCATTAAAAATAGTTGTTACTAGTAGGATCCAAGAGGGGCCTGATGTCTGCAGCAATCTGAGGCATTTCTACCTTCAATGCCAGAGGAGTCAACCTTCTGCTGGCACTTCTGGTACATCCTACTCACTGCAAAGCTGCATTTTCTTTCTCAGCCATTAAGTTGGTGTACTCTGGCCTTTGGAACATACAAATCGTTTCCCGTAGTTAGTTTTAAGATTTGGGTTGCAAGTTTTTTGACAAAAAGTTTTCATATTATTATATCCCCTTTTTTATTTAGGTTTTTATTTTGACACATGAGTCTCAAAAAAAGCAGTTGTATTATAAATACCTATAGGGTGGAATCAGGCACAGATTTCATCAAGTTCACCCATGCTGTTTTGGGTTACTGTATGTGATTAACTTGGGAAACAAACTCTTATTTTTTTTTTTTTTTTTATTTATTATGTGTTGAATGGTACTGTCTGCATGCAGTTCTGTGCACCCATGTGTGCAATGCATGCAGTGGAGGTCAGAAGAGGGTTGTGGATTCCCCTGGAACTGGAGTTCTCCTGGAATTGGAGTTTGGTGGTTCTTGGCCGCCATGTGGGTGCTGGGGATCGAACCCGGGTCCTCTGTAAGAGCCGTCGGTGCTCTTACCCGCTAGGCATCTCTCCAGCCCAACAAACTTATTTTTGAATTAAAACTCCTAGTAGGTGAAAGAGATTGCTGCCAGTTGATACATATGACAACAAAATTATAGAGAAATTTGTTTATACCAATCCCAAAATAATTGTTATAGGTTTTAATTAAAGCTAATGTGGACAACAAACTTTATATCACCAATTAACTAATGCATTACCATTTTTATCAGCCTTTAAGCCAATGTTATTTATATTACACATATTTACTTTTAATATGTCCTAAAACACCATGTATCCTGTAGACAGAGTGTGGGCAAAACTGGATACTTGTTGAACTCACGTCAATTAATATGCACCAATCAATATACACCCTGTCCCTCTCCCACCCTCCCACCCTTCCTGAGTCACCATTTCAGTCAGTTTTCTGTGCTGCATCTTTCTGTTGTTTCTTTTCTATGCATCCCTCTCCACAGAATATTATATATCTGGGTTATTGGTACTAGCATCCACATATGAGTGAACCATTTGTCGTTTGTTTTTCTGGGACTGTGTTACTTCACTTAACATGATTCTCTCTAGCTCCATCTATTTACCTGCAAGTTCAGATGTTTGTCTTATTTACCTCTGCGAAATTCCCTTTGTGTACGTACCAATTTTCTCTATCCCTCGTCAGTGAGGGGCATTTGGGTTGTTCCAGTTTTTTGCTATATGAACAGTGGGCAGTAAATATAAAGATATATGCATGTATCTCTGCAGTAAGATGAGTCTTGTGGGTATATAACCCAGGAGTGGTTGACTGGGTCAAATGGCAGACTTTGGAGTCTTCTAAGGGTTTCCACAACTGTTTCCATAGTGGCTGCACAAGTTTTCTTCCCACCAGCAATGGTGATGTTCTCCCCTTTCCCACACCCTCTCCAGCACTTGGCATCATTTGTTTTTATGATCCTAGCCAGTACAAGCTCATCCTCTAATGGTTAGGAGATGTTATAAACCACACGAAGACTCTGTCATACTTAATAGAAGAAAAATAATCATGGATTAAATACCATCCAAAAATCTGTGTCTATACCAAAGGAACCTACCATAACAATTAGTACGTTTAAATACCTATATATCTAATTGCATGTGCTTCATTAGTAGAAAAATAAGGATATTGAAATGAACATAATAGGAAAAACTGTATTTATATATATATATATTATTATATATATATATATAATTATATATTATACTAGTTTAAATACCTATTATCTATTGCATGTGCTTCATTAGTAGGATCGAAATGTATGCCTGGACAAGCTGGCAGCCATGAAAAAAAACAGCCAGAATTGACTAGAGACCAAGACAACGCTCCAGAGAAAGTAGACGTTTTTGCTTCTCATCCACTTGTGCCCCTTTTCTAAAGCCTAAGGGCACAATCTGTGGAAAGGGGTGCAGTAGAATGTAAGGGCTGTGATTGGGGTGAATGGTGAGTGAAACTACAACATATAGTCTGGACACTCATTTGATCAACTTGATTGAACATACAAGCCCCCCCTGCTGGATGGTGGGATCCATGAGCTGTGTGGGTTTGGGCACAACTGCTTACAAATTGGTTTTACGTGAAGGATGTTTGTACTCACAAATTATCACTTATTGTTAAAAAAATGAAAACAAACTAAAACAAAACAATAAAACAGAGAAAGATGCAGAAAAGTTATGGCAGAATGCATGATCTGGGATGGGTAGGGGTGGGGTGTGAGGAAGGGAAGGGGATATATGCCTGAACTGAATTGGAAAATGATGTATAAAATACACAAAGCATTAATAAAAATAAAAAAAATAGATAATTTTTTTAAAAGAAAAAAATAAAAATGGAAGAATTAACTTCCAATGTATTTCTTAAATAGCAGTGTATTTCTTATGTATTTTGAATTAATACATTTTTGAGAGTATTAGTATAACATGTTCAATATCTTTCAGGTTTTCTGTTTGTCTTCTTATTTGACCTATTGAGTCCTGTCATATTAGAGAGTGAGCTACTTGGTATAAACTCTAGACAAAGTAGGATAATTCATATTAGTTTCTTTCTGTTATCATAAAATACCCTGTAACAAAGAATTTAAGAGAGACAGGGTTTATTTTAGATCATAGTTCAGGTAGATTTCACAATAGTGGTAAATTCATGGTAGTGGCATCTTGATACAGCTGGTAGCATCACACCCATAATAAAGAAAAAGTCCTAAATGAAATCGTCTGCTCAGTTTACTCTCTCGATTTCTAAAGAATCAAGGATCCCCTGTCTAAGGAAACTTCCTGTTGAGTTGTACTCAATTCAATCCAGATAATCCCTCATAGGCTCAGTTCCCAAGTGATTCTCTATTTGTCATGTTGACAATTATATGCATTTTGCATTCTGGAAGCTAAGACCCAAACTTTGTAAAGATTCAAAAATACTCTGTCTCAAAAAGACAAAAAAGAAAATAATCTCTCTTATGAACAAAGTTTCCAAATGGCGTATGCGTATATCTTGTATAAGAACGAAAGATGCATGTGAGGGTTAATGATACTTGTCATCTCAACTAATTGAAGGCATCTTTTTATACCTTCCCACTTTATATATACGCTAGGACAATATGTTCTATTATGAGATAGTGACATGTTCAAGGTCCCCATGGACGAATTAGAACTTTCAACATTAGGCTGATATAGTATAGAGTTAGGGAAGTTAAGGTATACTGCTGTTTCCTGGTAGAGTGAATCAATTTGCATTTGGTATTTTCCTCAAAGAATACAGAAAAGAACCTTTAGCAGATGGATAGTTTCATACCAGGAGATAAATTAATTATCCTGACTACAAATCTTTAGGATGCATCTGTGTTCTCTATAGTCCAATCAAATGATCTAAATGCGGATATGCTACCCATAGTCTTCAGGTGTGTAGAACTATCTTGTCAGTTTACACAATATTTTATTTTTCTCTTTTATATTTTGTTAAGTTTTTTTTCTTTAAATTACAATTCCAACATCTTATTTAATAACATACTTCTAAGGTCAATAAAATAAGATTTACTAAGCTCTGTTAGCTTCTAAGTGTGGATATTTAAATGATTTTATGAGAAAGTACTTAGATGAGTGAATACAGAAAAGCTATGTGAAATCAATACAGTTACAAGATCAAAAAATAAAATATGTCTTGATCATAAGAGATTACTGGAGCTCATAGTTTCTGTTAAATATTCAAAACTAGAAATATCTATTTTCTTATTATATACTCATATAAGAAAAATTCCAATTTGCCCTTTAATTAAAATAATAAGCTACAGTACATGATAAAAATATTACATTTTCCCAACTCTTAAAACCTGTTCTAGTTTTCTTCCTGTTGCTGTGAATTAACACTATGCTAAAAACCAACTTGAAGAGGAGGGGTTTATTTCAGCTTAGACTCCTGGATCCTAACCCAACACTAAGCAATGAGGGCAGGTAATCTAGCAGGAACATGGAGGCAGAAACAGAAACAGAACCCACAGAGGAATACTACTTACTGGTTTGCTTCTCCTTGTCTTGTTCACCTAGTTTTGTGAAATAGCACAGGCTCCTTTCTGCAGGGGTCACAGTACTTGCAGTGTGCTGGTCCCTCCTACATGTACTAGCAATTAAGAAATTGCCTCACAAACATACTTATTTAGGCTAGTCTGAAGGAGAAAATTCCTCAGTTGTTGTTCCTTCTCCCTAGGTGACTACTTCATGTCAAGTTGACAAAAACTAACCAAGACTATTGACACCTTTGTCCACATGACAAATAAATGCATCACTATTAAACCATATTATTGCTTCTCTTGTTTATCCCCAAGATCTCATGTTAATATCAAATATTAAAGAATAGCAATGTTAAAATTCCCATAGTCTTTAAAATTTCAGCACTTTAAAAGTCTGAGTTCCCTTTAACAACCTTGACTGTGGGTTCTGGTAAAAGAAAAAAGTGTTCTTTTACTTTCTCCCTTTAAATAGAAAAACCAGGGTACAGTTACAATCAAATCAAAACATAACCAAAATCCAACACTGTAAATAGCTCAGTGTATAGTATCTTGGACTCAGGATCTTCTGGCATCCTAGAACTTAGTAGCTATTCTTCTCTGGCTCTGTCATCCACACCATACATAGTATGTCTTGTAGTCTTAAGCAAATTCCTCTCTACAATTGTCACTACTCATGCTGGTTGTCCCTTGGTCCTAGCATCACCAATTTCATGGGGTCCTTACTGCAACTGGCACTACACATTCACCAATAACCTCTCCTGTATTCTTAAGGAACTCAAACTCTGCTGAATACTGCCAAGTCTTAGTTTCCCATGTCTCCTTCAGTTTTGGGGTTTCTGCTGCAATTGAGGCTGCCTTTACATAAATGGCCCTGTCTGGCCTCTTATAGTGCCAACCATTAGCTGTTTAAATGATCCATTCATTATCCAGTACCACCTGGCAAAATTTTAGATATTATCCAATCTGGCTTTCAGTTTGAGATGAACCCTTGACCATCTGTGGATCATGGCTTCCATGTGCTGACTCAGAAGAAAAATTTTATATAAATTATATCAGTCTACTATTAATTGGAGCTGATTATTCAGTCCTAGATGACAAGAATTCACACATTCTTTTTTTTTTTTTTTAATTTATTTTTGGTATGTGTATCAATGTACTGTCTGCATGCAGGTTTGTGCACCCGTGTCGTGCAATGCCGCGGAGGTCAGAAGAGGGTCTCGGATTCCCCTGGAATTGGTGTTTCAGACGGCTCTCAGTCGCCATGTGGGTGCTGGGGATCGAACCCGGGTCCTCTGTAAGAGTGGTCGGCGCTCTTAACCGCTAGGCCATCTCTCCAGCCCCAGAATTCACACATTCTTAACACGAAATATCCCAAGTACATTTTTGAAGGACATTTAAACTTCTCTCTGAAGCTTAACAAACTAGATCTCCAATGTCTGCATTGCTCTCAACATTATTTTCCAAGTTATCACAGCTCATTAAGCTCTAAGTTATCATTGACTTTCCTAGCCCAGAATGTCAGGTGCTTCCACAATCACCCCCCACCCCAAACATGGCCAGGTCTGTCACAACAAAATCCCTTTCTTGGCACCTTCTTTTCCAATTTGCTTCATGTTGCTGTGATAAATAGCGTGACCTAAAAACAACAGGATGCTTTTCATCATCTAGAACTTGGAGGAACCAACCTGAAATCAAGAAACAGGGGCAAGAACTGAAGCAGAAACAAGGTGAAATTCTGCTTGCCGATTTACTTACCCTTGTCTTACTCTGTTACTGTTCTTATACAGCTCAGGCCTATCTGCCCAAGGATGGCACAACGTACGGTATCCTGTGACATCATATATTAATTAACAACTAAGAAAATACCTCACAGACGTGCACATAAGCCTGTACGATGAAAAAAATTCCTCAGCTGGCTTTCCTTCTACCCAAGGTGACTCTGGTTCGTGTCAAGTTGACAAAAACTAATCAGCACACAGAGTCTGTGTCCTGTTTCATAAAAAAATTGATTCTATGAACTTGAATAAATAAAAGACTGAGAGGTCAGTGCTCTCAATTATTATTTCATACCTGTTTACCTAGCGATTAAGAGCGCCACTCTTGCAGAGGACCCGGGTTTGATCCCCAGCACCCACATGGTGGCGGAGCCATCTGAAACTCCAATTCCAGGAGAACTCCAGTTCCAGAGGAGTCCAACACCCTCTTCTGACCTCCGCGGCTTTGCACGTCACGGGTGCACAGACTTGCATGCAGATAACACATTCATACACATACAGAAATAAATAAAATTAAAAAAAACAAAAAACAAAAAACAAAAAACACTAACCATACATACTTGAGGGTGTGTGCACAGGTACATATCTATTCATATGCACCTTTGTATGTGTGCCTGTGGAGGCCAGAGGAACACACTGGGTATTTTTCAGTATCTATCTATCCTTACAGTTTAAGTTAGTCACTCCCTGACTAAGATAGGCACTTATAAATTCAGCTACACTGGCAGGCCATTAAGATCCAGAAATCTGCCTAGCCTATCTCCCAGCACTGGGATTCAGATGTTGGCCAGGATCTAAAATCAAGTCCATTTTTTGTATGCCATTTTTTACTCAAAATTAAATTTAGATCTATATTTTGATCATGCAAAACATGATGTTAATGGGTAGTTATTTCTTATTATCCTAGACTCAATATGCAGTTATGAATAATATATCAGGAATTTAAACACTCAGTTAAGAATATATTTATTTTCTTTTCTGGTTTATTTATTGAGAATTTGTACAACCTTAAAATGGTTCTCAATCAAATCCGGCACCCCCCCACACACATCATGTTCCAACTCCCTGTCAAAACTCATGTATTACAATACCCAAGCTAAGCCTTATCCAATGAAACTCCGAATCCCAGACATCCTTCTGTGCAAATAGATCTGCTGGAGTCTAGTCAGTATATCTAGGAATCCTAGGTGAGGTATGCTCCTCCTCACCCAACAGTTCTTAGTCTCTTGTAGTTTTCAGTCCAGGTTCAGCCCCCACCCATTTTTCTTGCTCTACTATGAGATCTTGCCCCAGTCCATTTGGGTCCCATGTCTGATGCTTACATTGTCACAGGTTTATATGTGAAAGCTTACAGTCACGTGTAAGTCTCTCCTCTATGTTCATGCACCAGCCCCTGCTTTCACAATCTTTCCTCCCCATCTTCCACAAATTCCCTTACCCCAGGACAGGTAAGCTTTCATATAGGGCCCCCATCCTATGATACACACTCTGGAGGCTCCCATTCTTTGGAGCTTGACTCGTAAGCCTTTCTGATTGTATGACACTCTATTGTGTAGAGAGGCTTTATTGGTGAGAAATGAGGGGCGCATTTGTTTTCTCTCTATCCCTTGTCCTGCGTGTAGAGATTCAATTGTACATGTGTCTCCTAGGAATAGAGATTTCTCAGATGTTTAAATCCTGTGTCTGACCAGTTGTCAGATTCTTCAGTGGCCCCCATCTTTTGCAAAGCTTTTTTGATGAATGGCATAGGATATACTTGTCTGTAAATATAAGATTCGATACTTAGTGTATGGAAAGAATGTTCTCTAGGCCGTATGTCCTCTCCAACCTTGTGCATTTGCCTGAGTTTATAGTGGATCCTTTGAGTTCACTCCCATTGACAGGGTTTCAAATCCAATTAGTTAGCTGTTGACCATCCTCCAGAAAACAGTGCTTCTACTGCATCAATAGACATGGTTTTCTGGGCAGCTCATCGTGGTTGTTAAAAGTTTCGTGCTGGTACTGGAGAGATGGCCTAGAGGTTAAGAGCACCGACCGCTCTTACAGAGGACCCGGGTTCGATCCCCAGCACCCACATGGCGGCTGAGAACCATCTGAAACTCCAATTCTAGGAGAACTCCAGTTCCGGGGAATCCAACACCCTCTTCTGACCTCCGCGGCATTGCACGAGACGGGTGCACAAACCTACATGCATATAGTACATTCATACACAAACAGAAATAAATAAAAAATAAAATATTAAAAAAAAAGTTTTGTGCTGGTATTACCAATGATTGATTTTCTCTTGTAGCAGTGTGCATATTGTCTACTATTATGAGTGCTTAACTTCAGACAGAAAGGTTCTATTTCAGTTCCTATTCAATTAATCTAACTACTATCCCTGAAGCATGTCCTGATCTGAATAGTAGGGTCTTATTTTCTATTTCTGGTAGATAATCAAAAGCTTTGGGTATGGCCTGCTTTGTTTTGAGAGTCACTTGGATCACTCTTACCAACTACTTAAAGAGAGGTATTCTCTGTCATGCACTGTATTCCCCGCCAATGAAAACTAAAGGAAGTGAGAAAACAGGGGACTCAGTATCCTTCAACTTAAGTGAGACTGATGAATAAGAACATTTTGCAGAAGTAAGAGTGGTTATCAGGCTGGGTAGGCTGGCCTCGTGATAAGCTTTGATTTCACTGTCAATCAGTTCCACCAGATTTCATCACGGTGTCCTTAACTGGGTTATCATATTCATGTTCAAGTTTTAGATTCGCAAGCAGATATAATTGACACTGAAAATATATTAGTTTCTCCACAAAGTTTCAGAGATTATCTTCCAAGATACATCGAGTGAATGAGTCCATAGCAGGCAGAATCCTAGTAACTCCACAATCCACAAACAATCTACCTATGAACTGAGGTGGCAACTGAGGGCAATATAGGAGGGTTATACAGGTCCGGATGGCTGGTACAAGCCCTAGACCAGATGCTACAGTACACATGAGATTTCACCATCTTGCACAGAGCATGGTAAATTTAAACATAACTTTTTTATTTCTGGAAGTTTGCGTGTAATTTTTCAGATTGCTTGTAACCACAAATAACATAACAGCAATGTAAGGACTGGGTCAAAGAACGGACTGACACAGTTAAATTCTGTCCAAAGCAATAAACCTCTGCAAGGAAAAATTTTAAAAAGACTGAGAGAAAGATGCAAGACATGTATGGCAGACTACATGAACTGGGGTGCAGTGGGGTAAAGGGAAAGGGGAATATGTCTAAATCGAACTAAAAAATAATGTGAAATACATAAAACAATTGTTATGAAATACATAAAACATCAATAAAAGTATATTAAAAATAAAGTTGAAATTTTGGAAAGATAATTTACAAAAAAGGAAGACTATTGTCAAATTCATAATCTGTACGCTAAGATGTAACTCCATACTAATGTGGTACTTAATCAGCTAATAGATCTGTTAAATCTTTATATTCAGATAAAATTTAATTTAGCTGAACAGAATGACTTATTTTCATAATGAGCATAGAAATATGTAGGCTTTGTGATCCTCAAGAGTGCAGTCTTTAGATAGTGAGAAATAAATTAGTTTTCACTCTAGATATTCTATGGTAGTGATTTATATGGCTTCAGTCTGTCTGCCACATCGGTACATTTTTTACTGAATTTAAATTCTGTCAGAATCTTATATTTTCTGGTGCAATCAGCAAAAGAAATTTCCAGTTATATCTTTTCTTCCCATTTCTATCAATTCTAAATTAAAGCTAACCATATACCATGAGACTGTCATTAGACCTAAAAATATGATTTTTACAGTTCTCCTCATCTTAAGTGGGTAGGAAATGCTTCTTAACATAAGGATGTTATCTGTCCTGTTTGTAATATCTCAAATTGTTTTATAGAATCTTTTGAAATTTCATCTTTTCTGTACATCTAACTTCTATTTAATTTAAACTACTGAGTATATCATTTCCAAGTGGAATTGAGATGAATATATGTGATCTAGTAATGGACTTTTGCAAGAACATTATAGGATTAAAATTCCACCAAAAATTAGTAGTCTTGATTTTTATAATGTTTTTTTCTGAATTCACTTTTTGTAATATGTGCCTTAGTTATTACACTAAATGTCCTAGTACTTGTTGGCCTATAAAGCACTTTGGTGAAAGAATTATGCCAAATTTCAATATGTCAAGCTGTGATTAATCAACTTTGTTCCCCCAAAAGATTAAATTACAACTGCAAAAGGTCAATAAATGCTAATGATTGTTATCTGGCCTTAGAGCTATGAACAAAATTCTTTTACAATTATTTTTAAAAGGAAAGTAATTTTTGTAATAAATGATTGAAAAAACTAACAAATTTTTACTTATGTTTTTATTTTCAGGTCAATGTCACTTCATTATATGCTATGCTAAGACAAAGAGGATTGGTCAAGTATATTAAATACTTTATCTGTTCTTATGAAAACGGATGAAAATAAACTTTAATTCTTGTTAAATAATGATTATTTGAGTATACAGGATGTGGAATACATGCTTGGAATCTGTACGTATTTTGATATGTACATGTAATTAAAATAGAAATATTTCTGTTGGTTAATTGCAAAATCTCCAAATATGCTGATATTAAAATTCCTTTAAGTTATATGGGTTTATTTATTTATTTATTTTTTTTTTTGGCCTTTTTAAGACAGGTTCTCTCTGCAATCCCAAATATTCTGGAACTAGCTTTGTATTTCAGGCTGACCTTGAACTTATATAGATCTGCCTGCCTCTGCCTCCCAAATGCTAGTATTAAAGACATGCACCACCATGCCCAGCAATGGGAATATTTTTACCAATTATACAAATTAAGAGTAGAAAATTTTATATTCATAGACTTACACAGGATTTATTTTCTTAGAATATGCATTTATTATACAAAGGATCATACTGTATAGTATCTTAGAGGACAGGATGAAATGTGAGTTATGAATCTTTGTATTGTAACTAGTCTAATAAACAAATCAGTAAAAATAAAAAGGAGTTTAGGTAACTCTTAAAGGAATGATCTCTTTTCAATAAAACAATGAGAACATTAATAGAATGGAGTGATGATTCTAAAATAATTAGATCACTTTCAGTGAGTGTAGAATTAGGTGACTACTTGTATGAATAAAATGGCCTATAGATAGAGTGACTGAATTTGTTTTTTTTTTCACATAAATTTATTTATTTATTTATTTTTAACAAATCTAGACCCGTGTTCCCACCCATTTCCCCACCCCGCCAGAGCTCATGCATTCTGCCAAACATGCTTTTCATCTCTTAGTCTTTCTCAATATTTTCCATGGGGAAGTTGACTGTTTTGAGCAGAAGTTCACTGTTTCAGTCAGTTCTTTGATGCAGTCTTTTCTGTTGTTGTTGTTGTTGTTGTTGTTTCCAAAATGCATTATGCCCAACTGCTTTGTACAAAAGCTCAGGGGGCCCTACACAAGAAATACTTACAACTGGGTAATTGGCACTAGCATCCACAGATGAGGGATACCATGCATCGTTTGTTTTTCTGGGACTGTGTTACTTCACTCAGCATGATGTCCTCTAGCTCCAGCCATTTTCCTGCAAAGCTCGTGATGTCGTCTTTCTTTACTGCTGCATAGAACTCCATTGTGTAGATGTACCACATTTTCTCTATCCACTCGTCAGTTGAGGGGCATTTAGGTTGGTTCCAGCTCCTTGCTATTGTGAAGAGAGCTGCAATAAACATGGCCATGCATGTATCTCTGTGGTGGCGTAAGTCTTGAGGGTACATGCCCAGGAGTGGTATGGCTGGGTCGGGTGGCAAGATCATTCCAAGTCTTCCAAGGGTTCTCCACACTGCTTTCCATAGTGGCTGTATGAGTTTACATTCCCACCAGCAGTGGATGAGTGTTCCTCTTTCCCCACAAATCTCCAGCACTTGGTATCATTTGTTTTCTTGATCCTAGCCAGTCTTATTGGAGTAAGAAGATATCTTAAAGTGGTTTTTCATTTGCATTTTCTTAATGATTGATGTTGACACACTTTCTTGAGGTTTTCTGGAGACACTCTCTAATTCCTCACTTGTGAAATCTCCGTTCAGCTCTTGCTCCATCTATTGAGTGGGTCATTTGTTTTCTTTTTCTTTGTTTTTTGAGTAGTTTATATATTCTGGAAATCAATGCTTTGTCAGATGTATCTGCAGGTTTGAAAGTTTCCTCCCACTCTGTGGGATTTCCTTCACTTCCTTGATTATTTCTTTTGATGTACAGAAGCTTTTGAGTTTGATGAGGTCCCATTTGTCAATTGTCAACCTTAATTCTTGACAGCTGCTGTCTGATTTAGGAAGTCTTTTCCTATGCCTATGTCTTGTAGTCTGCTGCCTACTTTTTTCTTCAATCACCTTCAGAGTTTTGGGATTTCACGTTGAGGTCTTTAATCCCATTTGGAGTTGACTTTTGTACAGTGTGAGAGGTAGGGTTTAATTTCATTCTTCTACAAGTGGTGATCCAGTTTTTGCCAACACCACTTGCTGAAGATGCTGTCTTTTCTCCATTGTGGCTTCTTGGCCCCCTTGTCAAATGATGAGATGGCTGAAATTGTATGTGCTCATGATGTGGATCTTCGGTTTTGTTCCATTGGTCAACAGGTCTGTTTTTGTGCCAGTACCAGGCTGTTTTTATGACTATAGCTGTAGTATAGTTTGAGTCTGGTATAGAGATCCCCCCTGTGAGCTCTTTTCACACAGGGTTTGTTTTGGCTATTCGGGGTCTTTTGTTTTTCCAAATGAATTTAAGAACATTTGTTTCCAAGCCTGTGAAGAAACTCTTGGGGATTTTGATTGGGATTGCGTTAAATCTATACAAGAGTTTTGGTAAAATGGACATTTTTACAATGTTAATTTTCCCAATCCATGAGTATGGGAGGTTTTTCCATCTTCTGAGGTCTTCTTCAATTTCTTTCTTTAAGGGTTTAAAATTTTTGTTGTAGAGGTCTTTGGTGTCTCTAGTTAGGTTTGTTCCTAGGTATTTTATTGTTTTTGAGGCTATTGTGAGTGGGTAGGTCTCTTTGAATTCTTTCTCCAGTTGCTAGTTCTTGGTGTAAAGAAAGGCCATTGATTTTTTAAGATTAATTTTGTATCCTGCCACTTTGCGGAAGCTGTTAATCGTTTCTAGGAGTTTTCTGGTGGAGTTTTTAGCATCCCTTAAGTAAACAATCATATCATCAGCGAATAGGGATAGTTTGACTTCCTCTTTTCCAATTAGTACTTGTTTAATATCCTTTTCTTGCCTTATTGCTCTAGCAAGTGTTTCAAGCACTATATTGAAGAGGAGTGGTGACAGGGGCAGCCTTGCCAAGTTCCTACCTTTAAAGGGAATGTTTCTGTCATTTCCCCATTTAGGATGATATTGGCTGTGGGTTTCCTGTATATGGCTTTGATTACATTGAGGAATGATTCCTCCAATCCAATTACTTCTAGGACTTTAAGCATGAAGGGATGCTGGATTTTGTCGAAGGCTTTTTCAGGATCAATTGAGATGATGGTGTCGTTTTTGTCTTTGGTTTCATTTATGTGTTTGATGATGTTTATTGATTTTCGTATCTTGAACCATCCCTGCATCTCTGATATGAATCCAACTTGGTCATGTTTGATCATCTTCTTGATATGGGTCTGTATGCGATTTGCCAGTATTCTGTTTAGAATTTTGGCATTCTTGTTCATGAGGGAGATGGGTCTAATTTGTAAGCAGACACACTGTTATATTCTGCCTAAGATAAATAAAAGTCAAATGGACTAAAGGTTTCAATTTCGTAAATATTATGGCCAGACAACTTGGCAGAACAGAGCCACCTAGAATCCCAAATTTGAATTAGTTGTGTTGGTACGAGGAATAGCTATACATTTTCTGAGTCTGCAAAGTTATCATGCTTGTGCTGTGATCATTATCGAAATGACTGGTATTGAAAAATTCTCAAGTTTAGTAACATAAATGGTCACTGACTAAAATTTTCGGAAGATATATTGTGTACAGATAACATTGTGACATTTTGTTCTATTGGACAATATTCAGAATGTTATAATATTTTGACAGACAGAATCAGAGCAGAAATAAAAGATTAAGAATTTTCAAAAACTACATGATTATATAAAAACATAAGATCCTGATACTGAAGAGGTGAATAATTGCTTGTCTGCAAAAATTTGTAAACTATCCTTGCATTCACATTATTTATTTATTATTATTATTTTTATGTGTATGAGTGTACTGTCTGCATGTAGGTTGGTGCACCCGTGTCATGCAATGCCGTGTTGGTCATAAGAGGGTGTCCGATTCCCCTGGAACTAGAGTTAAAGACGGTTCTTACCCACCATGTGGGTGCTAGGAATTGAACTCTTAACTGCTGAGCCATCTCTCCAGCCCCACATTCACTTTTTAAAGATACCATTGAGAAGTGCTGCATGCTGAGTGGTTTTGACACCACCTGTGTATGGAACCTGTAAATATAGAATTTCAGTGTCAGGACAGTTGATTTCTCTGAGGCCTCCCTCTGTGGTTTGTTGGAGGGGTTTTCTCTCTGTGTTTTTGAAGACCATCTCCTCTATACTTGCTTAGAGCCAAATTGGACCAACAGAAATGACTATTTTAACTTAGTGCATCACATACAAATTTTACCACTAAATTTTGGAAATTTACTGGCCAATGCATATCGTAAGACAGAGTTGGCCTTTTCAGAACAAAGTAGCATTTAATAGCCTTAGAATATTTGGAATATCTATATGTGTGTGTGTGTGTGTGTGTGTGTGTATGCACGTGTGTGCATATGCATGTATGTGTGTTTGTATTGAAGGAAGACATTAAGATATTAATAAAAAGTTCAAGGTAAATAATGCTTACCACGCAAGTTTATAGTGCAAATTTTATAAAGAAATTAAAACTAAATATGAAATAAAATAATTATTTTAATTTACAAAATTGAAAGTATTTTCAAACATAATAGAAATAAAAGAAAGATTATATAAGTATAAAACTATTAGAAACACTATAATTTGTTTCTATTAGCTCAGATATGTAAATAAGAAAAATTCATCAAAACACAAAGATCAGAAGATTGGAATAAAAATTATACACAAATAATCATAAAGGTAATAGTTCTATGAATACAGAAAGATCATTTCAGAAAGATCATTTTAAAAATGCATTTAAGTTTAATTTAATGAAAATCCTATATTTAAAATTAAGTGGTAGGGTAGAAGAACTATTTAAGAAAATATAACTACATGAGAGGGAACACTTGTTAAGTACTCAGAAGGTCCAGTCAAAGGTTTATGAAAAGATACTTTTATTCCATTCACAGTCAACAAATTATTTATTTTTTATTTACATATTTATCTGTCTATTCCCCCTCAGTTGAAAATAATGCTGGGCTTTCATTCATCCTTTATTTCAACTGCTTTAAGCATCCCCATTATTTATTGAGAATTTTTTAAATGTACACAGTATTCTGATAAAATCCATGCCTACATCCTATTGTCTTTTTGCTTATCTATCCCACCATGGCTGTTGTTTTCAAACCACGTGCCTTTTTAAAATCCCACTGAGTTCACTTAATGGCTCCTGTGTATAAATGGGTGTCAGGAAATATACTTGAGCATGGCTAGGCTCCCAGTGGCCTCATTCCCGATTCCCCCACTTCCAGCAGCCATCAACTCCCGATAGAGTCAAACATACGGGTGGCTTCATGAGCTCCCTTCTGTCGATTCTTTAAGTTTTTCTGTATGATTTCTTTCAGCTCTTTTGCACACAGTCACAACTGCTGTGAAGCATTTGTGCAACAATTCTGTTTTGTATTGCAGATATTGCTCCAATGCAGATGTCTACTGCATCTGGCTCTTGCGGTCTGCCCAATTTTCCTGAGCTGTGGGAGAGCAGGATGTGTTAGACATGTCCCATTTAGAGCTGAGCACTCCATAGTCTCTTATTTTCTGAACATTGACCAACTGTTGGTCTCTGTATAAATCAGTATCTATTGGAAATAGAAGCTTCTCTCCTGAGAGTTGAAAGATACATTTCCCTATGGGGTATTAGTGAGGAAAACAGCCCTAGAAAAACAAATGCTGCATGTTCTCTCTCATATATGGATGCTTGCTTTGAATCTATATATTCTAATGTCAATGAATGTCAGAAGAGTAATAAGGAATTATTATCGAAGGGGAGTTTAAAGGACAAGAGCTAGAATGCAGGTGGTTTGAATGAAAAAAAGAGGAATAATGGAACAGGAAGGGTTAAATGAGGGAGAGAATGGGAGGGCAAAGGAGGGGATAGAGTATGCACAGTGAACTTCAATGTGCTTTCTTAAGAAATTCTTAGTTGGGTGCTCTGGTGCATGACTTTAATCCCAGCACTCAGGAGGCAGGCGAATCTCTCTTAGTTCAAGGCCAGCCTGGTCCACTTAATGAGTTCCAGGCCAGTTGGTGCTATCAGGAGACCCAGTGTCAAAGAGACAAAAAACTACAAACAAACAAAAAACACCCCTGATATTGTTAATCAGAATACCTGTTTTGACTATTCCTTTTAATTTAATTTCACAATATTTATATGACAACAGAAACTATATTATATTTTCCATATTATTTACTTCATGGACTAAAATATTAGGCGATCAATTAAAGATAAAGAAGTTTTTAGTGTACTTTTCATCTCATGTGTTCGATATTAGTAGATAGGCCTTGAAAATTGGCATTAGAGATGAAAAATTTCATTAGAAAATGTGTAATGTGTATTTTTCAGGAAGTACTTTTTTCTAGATTTAGAAGTGGAATATTTCTTTCCTTAAAGGAGCAGTATTTCCTTAAAGAATTCTTTAATTGATGGTCAAATTCAACTGAAAAAGTTGCTTCATTGATTTTCTACATAACTTCAACTTATTCAACATTCACTTTTAGAGTTAAAAGAAATACTACATCAATATATGCAAGCTATTAATATGAAAATTTGATATGAGACTTAATATGAACAAATATTACCTTGCCCCCCCTCCCCGGAGATGAGGTCTTGGTGGTATCTCTGTCTCCACACTCGTCGTGATCATAAAGGACATTCTTAGCTTCTTACAGCAGAGCCAGATCCCCTGCCCTGGAGAGGTAGCCATGTGGCGTCATTTAGAGGACCAGCGCATGAAGAAGTTGTGTGATTCACTGACAGTTCAGCGAATTTGAAATCATTCTTCATGTGCTTACACAGATGACTGATCCTAATTTAGCTGTTACGTTTCTGGAAAAGACTCATGAGAATGTAAAAAGTAGTGATGAGGCAGTGAGTAAGAGTAACTGGAGATCTAAATTTAGACATTGGGAGCCTACAAGCTCCTAGGGAAACAACTAAAGAGTTTGAAGAGATGCTCAACAATTTCTCTGGTTGTGGCATCATTTCACAATCACATCTATGATCTCTCCAGTAAATATTAACAAAGATTTTGAAACCGTGCATTCTACTACAAAGATGCTCTATGGTTTCTGCACTGTATCTACATCAAGAATCTTCCAGTGTCGGAAGCGCAGGAGGGAACCTTCCCATTGGCACTCTCAGGACTTCATTTTAACTTTGGAGAACTCATGCACCCTGTGCTGGAGTCACTGAGGAACATTGATCAACAGTGGCTAATCGACATTATGCAAGCCTTCAATAGTGTTAAAGTACATAGGATCCAGACTCTGAAGTCTGCCTGGGGCCAGGAGCCTGACGTAACAGCTAATGACTCCCCAGCTTTAGAGGAAGTTCCATCTGTTGTGCCTAATAGAGATGACTTTCACTCTGCGTGCCAACAACAGATAGGTGGGACCCTCTGGAGCTGTTCTGTACGGACCTAAAGAGCATGGAGGTGCTAGTGGAAAACCAGGCCCAAGACTTCCTCACTTAGTGCTCCAGTGTCCTATGACACTTGCATAAGGCATTTCTGTGTCACCCCCAAAATGTTAGCAGAGAAAGTCAGTGTTAAATTGTGATGTGGGTTCAGATTTTGCAGACTAGGACAACTTCTTGCTATAAAAGCAAAGACTATCTCCAGTTTTGGTGTCTTGTAGAAAGAAAAGAGGAACTGTGGGTCCTCTAGGCCAGGGTGATGAGGATGAGGAAGGGCTAGAATGGCAATGGGAAAAGAGTAACCTGCGTTCTCGTCTGCCTGAGCAGACCATTTTTTTTTTTATTTGAGAATACCCCTGTAACAAATTATTTTGCTTTGAGAAAAATAAAAGCAATATGTGATTGGAAATTAGCTTAGTTACATTATATTTTGTGTGTGGTTTTGAGACAGGGTTTTCCAGTAGCTCTAGCTGGCACCTAAGTGATTATGTAGGCCAGACTGTCCTTGATCTGGAAATGTATAAGGACAAATTCGAATGTCACTTTAAGGGCAGGAACATTCTATTGGCAGCTAATAAGTACTGTCCACAAGAGAAGTAAGTGAATTCTATTCACAAATCAACTTGTGCACAGAGAACAAAATAATGATCCATTTCTACAGTACCAAGTATAAGAAACCTTATCTAAATTATATGGATATTATGACCCCTTAAGTTTATTTTCTATTAATTTCCCATCTTCTGATCCAATCTAATTCTGTTTCCAGAAGCATACCAGGAATACTACTTTATTCAGACCTATGTAGTTGCTCTTGCCTCTGTTTCTGATTTTCATTACTCAGATATATAAGCAAACACTCTATTAGAATCACAAATTATTCTCTAGTCTGAAAACTTTCAATCCATTTGGAATGCATTTTTCATTTGTGTTTAGTCCTTTACATTTTGGGTGGGGGCAGGATGAGAAGTTGTCACTATGTAACTCCCCACGTAGGACATTGAAGTCTAGCCTCCCTCTCACAGTGATCTTCCTGTCTCTGTTTCCTGAGTATTGGGATTAACAACATGTACCAACAAGCTTGGGTAAAATTCTTTATAGATATACCCTGAAGCCACTGAATTGTTTATTCATTTTCTTTCCTTTCATGACAAAAATTAATGCTCCTTGAAGAAAGACATCTCTGTTTGATTTCATTCCTAATATATACGAATTCTATGTCAAAAACAAGCACTCAATACAAAGTTTTCAATGTAACTAATTTGTATTCAATATATTTTCTTTCCATTAAAATTTACAATGCACTTTTTGCTAGTTTATTTGGAAAGTGTGGCAAATTTTATTTTCCCTAGGGGTTGGTGTTACACATGAGTAAACATACACAATATCCATTCCATGTTTGCTTTCCTTTATCCCTGTGCCAAAATGAATTTAGTAAAAACACTTTAAAATTTTGTTTTTGCTATTTTCTAACTGGTGGTGGTGAGGTGATGTGGGGAAGTTTTAAACAATAGGATCATTAATTCTGTTAAAGGCAAAGAAATAGGATTAGAACCCAAACCCACTAATCCGTTCCCTCAGTAGTTTCAAGGCTTAGAAAACATTGTAATACAATTGTCTGAAATCTGTCCATTTACATATTTATATCTCAGTAAAACAGTGCAATGTAGGTCATTACTAGTACAGCAGGGAATAGACATATGGATATTGGAGACTGATTAGCTGCTAGGCCATGCTTGTTAACATGCAGACCCTTGAGTGAAGATTACATTTGCATATTTCTTTTCTTGTCCAGGATGACACACATTTTTCTTTGCCTGCCTAATACTATTATCATGTTTGAACATATTTGTCCTGGGAATTAATTTTTCACTGGTCTTTATGTTTTGCTCTAATTCTTCACTCTACGTTTGATTCTTCTTAAATTTTTGCCTATGTAATTCTGTCATTAGTGAGTTAATTGTTCAAATAGCACTGCCTTTGATGTTCTTCTTATAAGTTTATTTTTTGGGTTTAAAACCTCACTGAGGATAAAGTTAGGATTTAGCTATGAGATTCTGTACTTTTTTAATATTTATGATTTACACTGTTTCTGACTTTCATTTTATATGGGATTTATTGCTGGAAACATTTAAAACATTATTTTCCCATCTTCTATGCTTTAATATCTCCCAGGGAAAATATAACTTTGTAACCACCATCAGCATAATATATACAAATTTCATGAACTACATATGCATAGGTTTATTATAAAAATACAGAGGTATGGCTTACAATAAGGTATCTGTGTACACTGGTGAGTGTAATTTGTATAACTGAAGGCTCGTACAAGTAACAGCTTTCATGAGAACAAAAAGCAGGAAAATGGAGAAAAGAAGAGAATAAATATTTAAAATTAATAAGCTCCACCTGTGCCCCTTTTCTAAGCCTAGGGAACAACCTGCGGAAGAGGGGGCGTGGTAGAATGTAAGGGCTGCGATTGGGGTGAATGGTGAAACTACAGAAATGTAGTCTGGACACTCATTTGATCAACTTGATTGAACAAACAACCTGTCACCCCCCACTGGATGGTGGGGCTGTAGGTGTTTGGGCACAACAGCCTGCAGATAGGTTTTGCATGAAGGATGCTTGTACTCATGGATTATCACTTATAGCTAAAAATGAAAAAAAAAAAAAAGAGAGAAAGAGGCAGGACAGTTATGGCGGAATGCATGATCTGGGATGGGGGGGGGAGGGAAAGGGAAATAAGCCTGAACTGAATTGGAAAAAATGTATGAAATGCACAAAGCATCAATAAAAACTAATTAAAAAAATTAATAAGCTTATGTTTTAAGGAGGAAGAAGAGAGAGTGAATCTGGGATAAAAGATGATTTTGCAATCATGTGTCTGACATGGGGAAGTAATATACACTCTGGTACATTTTCTTAATTTTCAAAATTGAGTAGAAATGAGAAGTCATGGATTCT
>VZQC01009068.1:0-7500 GCA_009823505.1 Rhizomys pruinosus | reverse complement strand
TTACCTGTTGCACAAACAGGAGCTCTGCAGCCCCCAGATTAGAACTAAGGTGGCTCACCCCTCTCTTCCATCTGCCCCCCACTTCCTTGCCCAGAGCACAGTAAGTTTTGGTATATAAGCACAGTGCTGGCGTGAATAAAGAGAGACTCTATTCTTCCGTTCCTCGCCCTCTGAGTCCATCTTTTTGTTTTAATGAGATTCTTTCAATTTTATTTTATTTTATTTTATTTTTAATTTTATTTATTTCTGTATGTGTATGAATGTACTGTCTGCATGCAGGTGTGTGCACCTGTGTCGTGCAATGCCGCGGAGGTCAGAAGAGGGTGTCAGATTCCCCTGGAACTGAAGTTCTCCTGGAATTGGAGTTTCAGATGGTTCTTGGCCGCCATGTGGGTACTGGGGATCGAACCCGGGTCCTCTGTAAGAGCGGTCGGCACTCCTAACCGCTAGGCCATCTCTCCAGCCCTGAGTCCATCTTTTATTGTCTTTCTATTCTATCTGGTAACTTTCTCACGGTCTCCTCCCCACTCCATGCCAGAGCTAAGCCTAGAGACCATCAGCCTGCAGATAGGAGACAGCCTTGAAGCTTTCAGTCCTGTGGAACTGCCAAATCTGGTTCAAGAAAGGGAAGAAGATTCTGTGGATAGCAGCCACATGTGTGACTAAAGGACTATCAGATGATTATTAAACTCCTAAAGACTAGGTCAAAATAAACAGGGCCCTGCGAAGATGGATCAGTGGATAGAATGTTTGCTGAGCAAATGTTAAGACTGGAGTTTGTGACTTCTAAAGACACTTAATCCACTTTAAGCCCTGCAGATATGGAGGGTGCCTGTTATTCCAACAGTCAAGAATTCCTGGGACAAGATGACTAGCTAAACTATCCATGAGGGTCAAGTTCTGGGTTCTGAAAGATTCTGACCCAATAATTACAGTGGAGAATGAATGGCAGTGTCTTGAAGATTACATCTGGCCTCCACATGTAGGACAACACACTCCATGTTTATAAAAGTATGATAACATGTATATGTATACCACGTACATCAGACATACATGAAGATAAAAGGTTGTGCCAAAATAAATATCAATGATAATTAGAATACTCAAACACATCTAAAAATCAGCCACTATAAATGAATGGCATGATACTCTGACAAATATATCATTGAAACCTATAGAAATATTTACAAATATTGGGGCTGGAGAGATGGCTCAGCAGTTAGGAGCACTGACTACTCTTGCAGAGGACCTGGGTTCGATTCCCAGCACCCACATGGCAGCTAAGAACCATCTTTAACTCCAGCTCCAGGGGAATCTGATGCCCTCTTCTGACCTCCGTGGCATTGCACAACATGGGTGCACCAACCTTCATGCAGACAGTACACTCATACACATAAAAAAGAAATATTTACAAATATAGAGAATATTAGAAAACAAGGACCAAGCTTATTTAAATATGTGTATTGATCCAAAAATATAGAGAATTAGAAATTTTGTAAAATTAAACAAATGAAAGTAATTTTTTTAATTTTCTTGAGTTTTTGTGAATTTCATACAACATATTTTGATAATATTTTGACCTTCTTCCCTGTCTGCCATAATGGTGGTAATTAATATATTCTAGTGAATTAACTCAGATTCAAGGAACAAAAGATGTGGGTTCTCATCTTTTTATCTTACCTTAGATGTGAGCATACATTCTGACATAATTATAGTGGCCAGGAAAATCTAAAGGAAAGGAGGTGAAGGGGAAAAATGAGCTCGAGAGATTGAAACAGGTGTTATCAAGGGGAAAAATGAGGATAATGGGGGATACTTAAGCAGGAATGGAATAGAACGAATTATTCAGGAAAGAAGAGATGAATAGTGCTTAGACAGAACACACTGCACTGCAGGACTTGCAGAAATTGAGCCATACCTGATCTGGAAGCTTGCTCCCTGGACTATAGCTTCATGATACCATAAGATACTATGCAGACTTCAAGGAAGAAAACAAATCAATGATTTTTTGGAGTATGGGGTCTATGACTTACAACAATGACCAGCCAAGAAAATAAGTTGTACAGGTGTAATACTGACACTTTTTTTCTTGGTAGTAATCAACCACTGTTTAATTGGACTTAAGGCATCTTCCATCACATGACAGTCAGAAAGCCACAACTGGCCAAAGTATAGAGAATAAGATACTGAGAGAATGTATTTATGAATAGTACATCTATGTCAAAATTCTGCCACCCAAGTTCAAGGACCATTGGAGAAGAGGTAATAGAAAGATTCTAAGAGAGAGAAATTGTTGTTCACTATATGGAAACAATTCTCCATGTTGCTGGGAAGTTACTCATATGAACTTCCAGCAATTTTAACTACAAGCATAAGACCCATGCAAGCTCAAGTCAAACAAAATCCCAGCATAAGATTGAGGAAGTGCAGAAAAAGCCCAAGCAATACTTAACAGGGGATACATTGACAACTGATAACTTCTTTTTTTAAATTTTTTTAAATTTATTTTATATGTGTATGAATGTACTGTCTGCATGCAGGTTTGTGCACCCGTGTCGTGCAATGCCGCGGAGGTCAGAAAAGGGTGTCGGGTTCCCCTAGAACTGGAGTTCTCCTGGAATTGGAGTTTCAGACGGTTCTCGGCCGCCATGTGGGTGCTGGGGATAGAACCCAGGTCCTCTGCAAGAGCAGTCGGTGCTCTTAACCGCTAGGCCATCTGCCAGCCCAACAACTGATAACTTCTGAGAAATGGTGAGTCCTTTTTTTTAATGGTATGAAATATTTTAACCAGGTTCCAGTGGATGGACTCACACAGATGGACATGTGGGCATGCAAACTTGAATTTGATAGGCCTTGACATATGTAACAGAATAAATGAAATTTCTAAAATTTATATACTTTTTGACCATGAATATATATCAACTTTTATTCTAATACTCTATCAAAAATAACTATAAAAATTCACAAAAGAGAAAAAAAATTTTGTCTCATCTGCACTGAAGGAACTCAGGCAATACTAACTTGACTAAATTGGCCTTATCATAAATGAAAGATGAATAAAATCCAGTGGGGGGCTATGGGAGGGTGCTAATACAGAAGAAGGTTTGAAGATGATTAAAATATTATGCATGAAATACACAAAAATTCAGGAAACATTTACAAAAATTATTTCATGAAAATTGCCAAATTGAGCAAGAAATATTTATTTCAATGGACAGTGTGAGTTGATATTAACTTAGAATGTTAGGAATTTTTAAGTTGAAGAGTCGAGATTAACTTTTAGTTTGAAATACAGAGAAATATTGAAAATTAAACGAGTAATCCTTATGAATTTCTATGGATGATTAATAATCCTTGACTTCTTCAGTAAAAGTTTTGTTTAAATTGCATTCAGTAAAACACAAACAAATAGAAAAATCTCCCTATCAAAATAAAGACTACATCTTTTGTGCTTTTTATAATTAGCAAAATGTTTATAAAATTATATGAATATTTAAATTCTACTTATTTGGTGGTATATTTTAGATTTTTAAAAAATTAATTAAACTTCTATGCATATACGATGTTCAGGAAGATAATTCTGAACATAAACATATACCTCAGTGAATTATTTTCAAATTTTTAATTTCTTTTTTAATATTTTTATTGAAGTTTTATGCATTTAGTACATCCTTTCTTAGTCTAGTTTAGACTCATTTCTCTTTCCATGACCCCTCACACCACCCAAGTTCATGCATTCTGCCATACATGTCTTGTCTCTTTTTCTGAGTCTTTTTAAAGTTTTTCAAAGCAAAGGATTATTGTTTGGGGACAGAACTCTACTGTTTCAGTCTGTTTTTGTTACAGTTCTTTTGTTGTTGTTCCCTCCAATTTATATTACTTCAACATATGCATATATATATATATATATATATATCCTATACTATGATTATGTAGTCTGAAAATAAATAGTATGTTATTTCCAAATCATTTTATATTACTTTAAAATATGCATACATGCCCTCCATCCATATATCAAGATTACAAAGTCTGAAAATAAGTGGAAGGTTAATTCTAGAGACTGTTAAGGGATTCATATTATAAGAGCACAGTTGCTTTCATATAAAGAGGAATTTAACATTAACATTGCTTAATTTGCCATATAATTTTACAACTAGGTACTTGATACTAGCATGCACAAATGAGGGACACTATTTGCCATTTGTTTTTCTGGAACTGCACTACTTCACCTAGCATACCATCTTCTAGTTCCATCCATTCACCTGCAAAATTCATGACTTCATCTTTCTTTTTTTCACTTAAAATTTATTTATTTTTAATAAAATGTTTTTGTGTATTTGTGTATTTCAAACATCATTTCTTAATCCAATTTAGAAATGTTCCCTGTCCCATGCCCCTACGCCACCCCAGACCATGCATTTTGCTGTACAGTACATATCTTGCATCTTTTTCACAGTCATTTTAAAGTTTTTCTCTGTAGAGGTTTATTGTTTCCACAGAAGTTAACTGTTGCAGTCAGTTCTTTGACCAAGTTCTTTTGTGGTTGTTGTTCACTCCCATTTGTATTGCTCCAAAATATGCTTATATATACGTTACATATATACCAAAATTATGACCTCTGAAAATAAACTGTATGTTAATTCCAAAATATGTTTAGGAGTTCACAATTTTCCCTTTAATTTTATATTACTCTAAAATATGAATACATACCCTCCACTCATATACCACCATTATGAAATTTGATATTATAAGGTAAGTTAGTTCTAAAGCCAGTTAAGGGATTCACATTATAACAGCACAGTTGCTTTCAGATAAAAAGAAATATAACATTAACTTTAACTAGGGGTTTGGTGCTAGCATCCACAAATGAGGGACACCATTTGTCATTTGCTTTTGTGGAACTGTGCTATTTCACTTAGCATAATGACTTCTAGTTCCATCTACTTACCTGCAAAGTTCATGATGTCATCTTTCTTTACCTCCACATAGAATTCCATTGTGTAGGTGTACCGCATTTTCTCTATCCACTTGTCAATTAAGGAACACTTGGTTTGTTTCCAGCTCTTTGCGATTGTGAAGAGAGCTGCAATAAACATAGATGTACATGTATCTCTGCAATAGAGTGAGTTTTGTGGGTAGATACCCAGGAGTGGTATGATTGGGTCAGGTTGTAGACTCATTTTCAGTTTCCTGAGAGTTCTCCACACTGCTTTCCTTAGGGGTTGCCTGACTTTGCTTTCCCACCAGCAGTGGATGAGTGTTCTCCTTTCCCCACAACCTCTCCAGCATTTGGTATCCTTTGTTTTCTGGATCATAGCTAATCTTACCAGAGTAAGATGAAATCTTAAGGTGGTTTTAATTTGCCTTTTCTTAATTATTATCTAGCCCAGTCTGTGGCAGAAGCCCTGGTACCACTGAATGCTGTGTTAGTGTCCCTGAAGACCCAACTCAAATTTTTAATTTCAAGATAAGAGCTTCTCATTTTGTTTCTTTTTTGAGTTTAATGTTTTATTGATTTTTTTCTGCATTTTATGTTACACATACTAATAAAATTACAATATCTACGCCTACCCACACCCGATACCTCCCACCAGATTTCAGGTATTCTGTCATATATGTAAAGAAATATCTGGTCAAGCATTTCTACCAAGGACTCCTGCAGTGCCAGTTCATCCCTGGATTCTAGTGAGTCTATCTAGAGTTAGTCCCTTAAAGAAGGTCTTCTCTCCTTACCCCACAGTAATTATTTACCAATGGTTGCTTGGCTAGTATTGGAGCTTATCACTCATCTCCCCAGATCCATGCTGGATTTTTGTCAAATTAAGTTTACATGGGCCTTGGGCATATTATCAGCATTGCTGAGAGTTCATCTGAGCATGTTTCCAATGGATGTAAAGTCTTTATTTCCTTCTGTCCATGCATCAGCAGTAGCTCTGACAATCTTTCTGTCATTTTTTCCACAATGGTCCCTGATTCATTGGTGGGAGATGTTTAATACAGGAGTCCTATACAGGGACACACATTCTTCAATATCTTGTTCTGTAAAACATAGCCAGTTGTGGCCTTCTGTACGAATCACACTCAGTTGTATGAGGAAGCATTGCTGGTGAGAGTTGAGGGATATAGTAGTATTCTCTCTACCCCCTTTTTCCACTCTGTTCCATGAACCTTAGGCTTATAGGTTCCACTGTAAATGTGTCTTTTAGGGCTGGCCATATCTCAGACATATATTCTGTGTGTGTGTGTGTGTGTGTGTGTGTGTGTGAGAGAGAGAGAGAGAGAGAGAGAGAGAGAGAGAGAGAAAGAGAGAAAGAGAGAGAGAGGAGAGAGAGAGAGAAAGCTGTTGTGGAACTCTACAACAGTCTCCTTCTGATGCAAAAATAAGCTTCTTTGATTAGTGGTGTACAGTGCATTTTTCAAAAACAAAGAAACAGGAAAATAAATGTCCAAATAAACATATGGGCTATGGATTTGAACAGAAAGTTCTCAAACAAAGGAAGAAAAATGGCTAGAAACATATTAAAAAGCATTAAACATCCTTAGCAGAGAAATGTAGATCAAAATCAATTTAGAGATTCCATCTTACCCGAGTCAGACTGGCTAAGACCAAGAGAAGACACCAAGTCTGATGAGGATGAGGAGAAAGGAGAACGCTTATTCCCTATTGATAGAAATGCAAATTCAAGAAACCATTATGGAAAGTACTGTGGGAAAATGTTTAAAAAAAACTAAAAATGAGGGTAAAATATGATCAGGTTATACCAGTCCTCTCATATACCGAAAGACTCGCCCTACTGTAGAGATACCTGCACATCCATGTTTGTTGCTTCTTTTTTTACATCCAATTTAAAAAATGCCCCCCAAACTAAGGAATGGATAATGAAAATGTGGAGTATTTACACAATGGAGTTCTACTCAACATTAAGGAATGATAAAGTTATTAAATTGCCAGGTAAATGGATGGTACTAGAAACTGTAATGTTAAGTGAAGTAACACAGACTCAGAAAAGCTAGAGACATATATAGTCCTTCATTTTCTGATCATACCACCAATCCCATGTATATGAGTATATAACATGATGTAACAGGAGGAATTAGGGAAAGGAAAAGTAAACATGGTGGGAAAGGGAAAGAATAAGTGTGAAACATAGGGATAATAGGGTTTGACCATTAAATGTACATATTCAACTGGGAACGGAGAAGTGAAGAGCACAAAAGGAAGCCTGGGAGTAAAGGGGAAGAAGAAACTCAAAGGGGAGAGGATAATAGGAGATAGGTAAAATGAAGGGGAAAGGGGAAAAATGGGGGAACCTAAACTTGTTAGGGAGGAAGGAGAGATAAATAAAGCTTAGATGATTGTATTAGTCAACTTTCTGTTGCTGTGATAAAACACCAGCTCCAAGCCACCATGCCTCCCGTCACAGTGGACTAATTCCCTGGAACCAACAATCCTTATGCTCCAAAATAAACTCTTCCTTTTAATTAAGTTGCCTTTGGTTC
>VZQC01009066.1:258953-670774 GCA_009823505.1 Rhizomys pruinosus | reverse complement strand
CACTCTGTAGACCAGGCTGGCCTTGACTCACAAAGATCCACCTGCCTCTGCCTCCCAAGTGTTCCAGGACAGCTGGGGCTACAGGGAGACCCTGTCTCAAAAAGACAAAAAAAAAAAACAGTAAGTATGGATCTCTTCCTGTCCTCACAAACTGTGGATCCCACAAGCTGTGGATCCCACAAGCTGCAATAACAACTCATCAGGCAAGACCCAGTGACTGGGCCAGTCATAGGCTCTAGTGGGGAACATGGTACTGTAGTTTTCTAAATGGATGTGTTGTCAAACTGCCCCTTACATATTCAGAGGCATAGATTAGTGCTGCTGTCAGGCTTCTTCAGAAATGCGTTTTCTTCAGTTGGTGCTAGCTAATGCAGAAATTCAGTCTTCAAAAGTGTGAATGGAGAAGTGACTATTGAGTGCAGGACCCTGAACAAAACATCGATATCAGTCTTCTAAGGTTCAGGGAACATTGTTACACTGGAAACAAAAGGATTATAAGAGCTGGAGGATGGAGGAGAGTGAAACAATGGCTTCCAGACGCTGCATAGCTATTGCACTGTAAACACACAGCTATGGTTAGCTACAAAGGCACTCCATAAAATCAGACTTGTCAGCATTTGGTCCTGTGCAGCAGGGTAGTGCCCCATTGCAGCAATGCCTGAATAAAAACAGCCTGACTCTTAGCAACCATTTTACCCAAAAGTGGCACATGAACTGCTCTGAGAATTCTCCTTCCTTCAGAATTCTCCTAGAACTGTGCTCTTCAGAAAAGCCCCTTTCTCTCTTTATATAAACAATATCCCCAGCACAGAATGGGTAAGGGAAAAACAAAAAGTGTCTTATCAAGGAATTTGTCTTTTCTGACCATTACTGACTTAAGGAGCATATGTAAGCAAACAGATGTCACCTACTTAATCTCACTTGTTTGCAGCACAGCTAGGATAATTCTCATTGATAATGGACATCGACTACTTGCAGCACTGACAACCATAATAAATATGTCATATTGTTGAATATATTTTAAGGGGGGATCTCCCAATACCATCTGATGCACAGTTAGGAGCTGGGTGTTTCAGCAAGGTGGATTGTTTGATTTAATTTAATTGTCTTTGGCTTTTGTGTCTGTGGGCACAGGCTAAACAGCAACACCCCCACCACCCTCCCCCACCCCCCACAGCCCCCCACCCCCCTGCCAAGTGGGATTGACAAAGGAGTGTTCAAGTGGATTATTTGGAGAACCTTCAGAACAGAAAGGGAAAAGTGAGTTAGACTTCCAATAGAAAGCCTAAAGTTTAGACAAATCAACACTCAATAAGCAAATAGAAAAGGAGAAAAACAAATCTATCAAACAATGAAGGCATCTGAAGAAGGCAAACAAAGCAAGCCTTCAACACAGTGAAGAGGCATTTGGGATTCACATTGGAATAGAGGCAAAGAGAAACCCATATGCCAGCAACACGAAGAAGAGACAACATGGGAAGGTGCAGGATAATTCCACAACAAACTCTACCAATCCTGTGGAAGATTCCTACAGTGGGATGCCCCTGGGGATGGCCCAGGACACAGAAATTAGAAGTACAATAGTGAACATACTTAAAGAAGTACAAGATTATAAAGAGCAAATCAAAGAATTAAGAAAAGAGAATGAAAAACTCAAGAAGGATCTAGAGAGAGAGAGAGAGAGAATGACAAGGGAAGGAAGTGGAAACACTGAAAAGATCCCATGTTGAAAAAGATAAGGAACCAACCAGTGAAGCAAAGAGCTACAGGAAGAGATTGAGAAGCTCGAAAAGGAAGTGGAAATACTAAAGAAATCAGAAGAAGAAATGAAAAAGGAAATCAAACATTCATACAATCAAGAGGAAAGGAATGGAAAAAGCCTTAGAAGCAGAATGGAGGAAGCAGAACAAAGAATATCAGACCTGGAAGATAACACAGAACAACTAAATCCTCAAGTAAAGATTATGAAAAATTTAAAAACACACAAAAGTGGAACAACCAGGAACTGTGGGACATTATGAAAAGATCAAACCTCCACATCATAGGAATAGAGGAAGGAGAAGAATCCCCAGAGAATGGTATTGATCAGATCTTCAACAGAATAATAAGTGAAAAGTTCCCCAAACTAAAAAAAAGACAAACCAGTACAAATACAAGAAGCACATAGAACTCCAAACAGACAAGATCAGAAAAGAAACTCTCCATGCCATATCATATTTAAAATGCTAGACCCCCAAAACAAAGACAAAATTTTAAAAGCCACAAGAGAAAAACAACAAGTTACATACAAGGGGAAACCTATCAGAATTACAACTGACTTCTCAGTGAAAACTATGAAAGCAAGAAGAACCTGGAGCAAAGCAATCCCAGTGTTAAAGGACTATAGATGCAAACCCAGGTTACTATACCCAGCAAAAATGTCAATTATAGTTGAAGGAGGGAGAAAAATGTTCCATGACATAAACAAGATGAAAGAATACATGTCCAGAAAACCAACCCTTCAGAGAATATTTGAAACAATTCAAAGGACAGAAGAAAGGAGCAACCATCCCCAGGCATCTAGAAAGAGAAATCAATGAAAGCATAACTGCAGAAGTAGAAACCTAGACCAAAAATGCAAATGGATAATAAGGTGAAAGGAAGCAACACAAACCTATTAGTCATAACCTTAAATATTAATGGACTAAATTCCCCAATCAAAAGACATAGACTGGGAGATTGGATTAGGAAACAGAACGCATCTATATGCTGTCTACAAGAAATGCATCTTAACTTCAAGGATAGGCACCACCTGAAAGTGAAAAGATGGAAAGAAATATTCCAAGCAAATGGTACCAAAAAGAAAGCAGGTGTTACTATTTTAATATCAGATAAAATAGACGCCAAAGTAAAAGAAATCAGAAGAGACAAAGAAGGCCATTACATTTTTATCAAAGGAACAATTCACCAAGAAGATTTCACAATTATGAATATATATGCACCAAACTCTGGTGCACCATATGTTATAAAGACAATTCTCCAGGACCACAAGGCATAGATTAACCCCAGTACACTCATTGTAGGGGACTTCAATACCCCACTGAACACTTTGGACAGATCAACAGGACAAAGAATAGAGAGACATCTGAACTGAACGACATGATACACCAAATGGACCTCACAGACATCTACTGAATATTCCACCCTAATACCAGAGAATATACTTTCAGCACCCCATGGAACTTTCTCCAAAATCGACAACATACTGAGACACAGAAGAAACCTCCACAAATACAAAAAGATTGAAATAATTTCATGCATTCTATAAGACCACAATGCAATAAAGGTCATTATCAACACCAGGATAAGCCCTACTATCTGCAAGAACACATGGAGACTAAACAACACACTCTTGAATAATGAATGGGTCAAGGAAGAGAAAAAGAAAGAAATAAAAGCACTCCTGCAAGTGAATGACAATGATAATACAACACAACAAAACCTATATGATACTTTAAAAGCAGTCCTAAGAGGGAAGTTTATAGCACTGGGTGCTTACATTAGAAAAAGAGAAAGAGCACAAGTGAATGATCTAAAACACTGCAGCTAAAGTCACTTGACTGAGGTCACCAACAGATGAACCCTAAATGCAACAGACAGAGAGAATAACAAAAATCCGCAGAGAAGTCAATGAAATAGCTATCGCAGTGTTAAACAAAGAAAATGCAAAATACAAAAAATCAATGAAGCCAAAAGTTGGTTCTTTGAAGAATAAACAAGATAGACAGATTCCACTAGCCCAGTTAACCAAAAAACGAGAGGACAACTCCAAACAAATAAAATCCATGTGAAGGGAAAATCACAAAGACATAGAAAAGATCCATAGGAAAACATAAGGGAATACTTCACAAACCTAAACCTACCCAGTTGAAAAACCTATAAAGAAATGGATGCATATAATTGAAATCCTGGGAACTCACCCAAAGCTAACCAAAGAAAGATTGACAGCTTATAACAGACCCCCATAATACATGAAGAAATTGAAGATGTACATAAGAATCTCCCCAATAAAAAAGCCCAGGCCCCGACGGTTTACACAGAATTCTACTAACACATTTCACAAGACTTACAACCCATTTTCATACAAAATGTTTAGAAGATTAAAAACCGAGATGGACTTCTCCCAAATTCCTTCTTATGAAGCCAACATCACTCTATTCCAAAACCAGGCAAAGATACACCAAGAGCAGAATATAGAGCCCATCTCATAATGAACACAGATGCCCAAATTTAAACAGGATACTTGAAATTCACATACAGATACCACATCAAGAAGATCATCTCATCACGACAAGTATGGATTCATACCCAGAGATGCAGGATGTTCAAATACAAAAATCAATAAATATGATCAGCATTTAAATGACTGAAAGACAAAAACCACACCAATCATCTCAATTGATGTGGAAAAAGGCCTCTTGACAAAATCCAGCATCCCTTCTACTGTTAAAGTCCTAGAGGGAATTGGATTGGGGGATTCCTTCTCAATGTTAATCAGCTGTATACAGGGTAACCCACAGCCAAATTCATCTAGAATGTGAAACAACAGAAGCATTCCTTTAAAGCTAGGAACTCGGCAAGCTGCCCTCTGTCACCACTCCTTCCTATATGATGCTTGAAACACTTGCTATGACCATAAGGCCGAAAGGAAATTAAGAGGAGTTCTAATTGGAAAAGAGAATCAAGCTATCCCTATTGCTGATGATATGATTGTTTACTAAGGTGCTAAAACTCCACCAGAAAATCCTAGAAACAATTAAGAGCTTAGAAAGTGGCAGGATACAAAAATAACCTGAAAAAATCAGATAGCTCTTTATAACAAACAGAACAAGGCCCTGAAGAGAATTAAAGGAGGCTTCCCACCTCACAATAGCCTCAAAAAACAATAAAATCCCTAGAAACAAACCTAACCAGACAACAAAGATCTCTACAACAAAAAATTTAAAAACCCTTGAAGAAAGAAATTGAAAAAAAAAAAAAAAAAAAAAAAAACCTCCCATGCTCATGATTGGAAATGATATAGTAAAACAAATGTCCCATTCTACCCAACTCTTGTATAGGTTTAATGCAATCCTCATAAATCCCCAAAGTTCTTCACAGGCTTGGAAAAAAAGTCCTATTTTCATTTGGAAAAACAAAAAAGACCGCCTAGCTAAAGCACCCTGAGTGAAAGGATACACAGGGGGGGATCTCTATACTAAGACTTCAAATTACTGGGCTAGTCATAAAAACACCTTGGTACTGGCACAAAAACAGACCTGTTGACCAATGGAACAAAAAACAAAATGAAGATGCCAAAACAAGTTCATATCAATTTCAGCCATCTCATATTTGACAAGGGGGCCAAGAAGACACAATGGAGGAAAGAAAGACTTCAGCAAGTAGGTTGTTGCAAAACGGGATTTCCACTTGTGAGAATGAAATTACCCCTTCTCTTGCCCTGTACAAAGTCAAATCCAGTGGATCAAAGACCTAACGTGAAACCCCAAACTCAGAGGATAGAAGAGAAAAGTTGGCCGCAGACTACAAGAAATAGGCCAGGAAAAGACTTCCTAAATCAGACAGCAGCTGCCGAGAATAAGGTTGTAATTGGACAAATGGGACCTCATTAAACTCAAAAGCTTCTGTATATCAAAAGAAACAATTCAAGCGAAGTGAGTAAGAAATCCCACAGAGTGGGAGGAAACCTTCACTGCAGAAACATCTGACAAAGCATTGATTTCCAGAATATATAAACTACTCAAAAAACAAAGAAGAAAGAAAACAAATGACCCACTCAATAGATGGAGCAAAGAGCTGAACAGAGACTTCACAAGTGAGGAATTAAAGATGGCTGAGAAACATCTTAAGAAGTTTTCAATGTCACTTATAATCAAGGAAATGCAAATCAAAACCACTTTAAGATATCATCTTACTCCAAAAAGACTGGCTAGGATCATGAAAACAAATGATACCAAGTGCTGCAGAGGTTGTGGGGAAAGGGGAACACTCATCCACTGCTGGTGGGAATATAAACTTGTACAGCCACTATGAAAAGCAGTGTGGAGAACTCTTGGAAGACTTAGAATGAACTTGCCACCTGACCCAGCCATACCACTCCTAGGTATGTACCCACAAGACTCATCTTACCGCAGAGATACATGCACAGCCATGTTTATTGCAGCTCTGTTCACAATAGCAAGGAGCTGGAACCAACCCAAGTGCCCCTCAACTGACAAGTGGATAGAGAAAATGTGGTACATCTACACAATAGAGTTCTATGCAGCAGTAAAGAAAGATGACATCATTAGCTTTGCAAATAAATGGCTGGAGCTAGAAGATATGCCAAATGAAGTAACACAGTCCCAGAAAATCAAACGATGAATGGGATCACTCATTTGTGGATGCTAGCACCAATTACCTAATTGTATGGCAAACTGAGCAACGTCAATATGATCTGAAAACAAATGTGTTCTTATATTGTGAATCCCTTAAAATATAATAAATAAAATAAAATAAAATAAGAATATATTTTAAGAGATCAACTTCCTTTATGTTTATGGGCTTAACATTACGATTACAGAAACTTGGACCTACAAAGTGGAAGCAAAAATTAAAGCAAGCATGGCATATAGATCCTGTTGAACTCAGGTTCAAAAGAGAACACATGCTGGGTAGGACAGAGTTGAATTATGTCTTCATAACAGAGTAACACAAGCAGTGAAATGTGCTCTTGGCCAGCACGACAAAGGAAGGTAGCATACTTTTTTATTATTAAATCTCTTCTTCCAGATGTCTTGCCTAAGGTAACAAAGAAGTGATAGGGAAAATGGCAAAGAAGCAAAGCATGTTCTTTCTTAGGAAGGCAATGTTTCTATCAACCATTGATGCAGCAAAGACTTATGAATTATTTCCCATGGGTCATGAGAGATTTGTGTTGATCAGCCAAATTTATTCAATGAAAGAAAAAAATTAGACCCATTTATATCATCTAATGTTCAGAAGAAAGAAAATTAATTAAATTGTCACTGCAACCTCAAGTCCCCTGTGAAACTGAATCAACACAATGGATTCCCCTTTGGTTCCATTAAACTTAGCTGCAATTAATACTTTGAGGTTGTATTTCAGAATCTCATAGGAAGCAAGCAGGAGATAAAATTTTTCCCCTTTCATTGGCTGGAGGCCCTGGCTGGGACTGAGTACAAGGATTCATATTTGAAGAATCTTCAGGCCTTTAAAAAGAACTATGTGCATTTCTATTCAAAAATAAACAAATATATATGAGGGAGAAAAGAAACCAAAAACAAGTATCCTCCCAAAGTTGATTTTTTTAAAACAGGGTCTCCCTGTAACCCTAGAACTCACTGGCCTCAAATTCACAGAGACCCATCTGCCTCTGCCTCCCAAGTGATGGTATTAAAGACATGCACCATCTTTAATCTCAGATTTTTAAAAGTTCTTTTCATTCTTTTTCTCAAAACTCCACTGTGGGTAGGCAAAATTGCTTTATCTGTGTTTTTAATTTCTTGGAGTTTGTTAGCTTTCTAACCATCATTTCCAAAACCAAACAAACTAACAACAGGCTCTCCCATTGCAGATGAGTTGTTATCAGGCAAGTCCACAAGAATCCACATGAATAATCAACGGAATTATGTAGGACTTCAAATCCACTCACCATCTCATAGCCAATACTAAGTCATTAGAAATTCTTTGGCCTTCATTCTCCTGGAAGGACTGTTTTTGTGTGGACGAAATATTTTAGATGTCTTCTTTCGAGCATTTGGATTCCTGAGCTATTGACATCTTTGATATGTTATATCACTGGTTCTCATTCTACAAAGTAATTTCTTTGTGCTGCCATTTCTCTTTCTTTATTGCCTTCTAGTGACTGGAGAATGTTAGTAGTACCCTTCGGATTCTCTATTCTGGAAAGCATGGCTCTTAACTTCAACACCATTTTATGGCAATTCAGTAGGTATACTATGAATGGGTCCTGAGCTTTCTGGAAAGCTCAAATATAACAAATATACTAGGACAAATGAACTATGAGAAGAGAGAGAAAGAATTCTGCCAAAACACATTTGGCTTCTTTTTTTTTTTTTCATTTGGCTTCTTTTAAGAAAACAAACTTGGCTTTCAGAATGCATTAGTGGTTTAAAATAAAAATTTTGCAAAAGAGCAAATATTTCAATTTCCATGAGATATTCAAATTAGGTACCTGTTCATTCATCACAGGTGCTGACCAATCAAATGATATAGAGAAAGGATACATAGATGATGATGATAAATAATAGATGATAGATAGATACATAGATAGATAGATGATAGAAATAGATGATAGATGGATGTATAGATAGAGATAGATAAATGATATATATATAGATGAAAGAGATAGAGTGATAGATGTATACATACATACAGAGATATAGATAGATCGATCGATAGATAGATAGATAGATAGATAGATAGATAGATAGATAGAGATAGATATAGATAGATAGATAGATAGATAGATAGATAGATAGATAGATAGATAGATAGATAGAGTAGATGTTTGAGACCTAAAGAAATCTGGATCCTCTCTGCATAAAAGTATACAGCATGTATTTTAGAAATAATTGTAGAGAATTTGGGATGATCTAAAGAGAAGACACAATTTAGAAAAAAGATATAATAGAGCCTAACATAATCTGTTATAATAGGCTCCACATTTACTGAATTCCCAGTGTTTTCACAGGCCTCAGTACAATTATCTTTCAGTGAAATTTTAAAGTATATTTTACTTTTAAAAAATAATAACTGCACAGAGAAAGACAGAATAGCATTCCCCACATTATATCACTCAAGCTTTAGGGGAAGGCAGATTTTTATGACAAGTTCCTCAATGTGAAGCTCAGCGTCTTTAGCCATCCCTGCTACTGTGTGTGAAGCTCAGCATCTTTAGCCATCCCTGCTACTGTGTGTGAAGCTCAGCATCTTTAGCCATCACTGCTACTGCTTTCATTTTGGTCCCTTTTTCACATGTATGCGGTATAAACACACATACACACATACATACTCACAGATATACATAGGTGAACAGACATACAAATACACATGCACACATTCATGCATAGACACATAATTGCACACAAAGTTATACATACACACACTCACAAACACATAAACAGGTATACAATCACAGACATACAAATACATATATGTGGACAAACACATATATACACGCTTGAACACACTTATACATTCACATGCACCCTCACAAAGTCACATTCACACATACACACAGGTATACACACACACACACATATATATATACATACCACATACACATCCAAACCCACATGTATATGCACAGGTATATATGCATGCCATGGGGACACACATAAGCATATACACAAACACATATGAACACACACTCACACACCTGTAAACACACATGCACACACATGTACATACACTCACACACCTGTAAACACACATGCACACACATGTACATATTCATATATGGGTATACACACCAACTCGTATATACATACACTCAGATGCATATACAAACAATCTCACATAAAAACTCACACACATTTGCACATACAAGAATACATGCAAATACACACTTGCAAAGTCCTATATACCCATTCAGTTATAAACTGATATATATGCATGTTCTCCTAGTTTGTCTTCCATTGCTGTGACAAAACACTCTGACCAAAACCAACTTGGGGAGGAAAGGGTTTATTCAGCTTACATCTCCTGGTTCACAGTTCATCACTCAGGTGGCACAAGGCAGGAACTCAGGGCAGGAACCTGGAGGCAGGAGCTGAAGCACAGACCATGGAGGGATGCTGTCCACTGCCTTGGGCTCCAAAGGGTTTCGGCAGCTCCCCTTCTCTGACTCTGCCCTCTGTGGCACACACAGCTCATCTCGAAGGCCCAGGCCAACTCCATTCCACACCTGCCGCTGCTCTTGGTGGTCGTCCCATGGTCCCAGCATCTCCAAAAAGCTGGGGTCGCCACTGAAACTGAGGTAGCACCTTCACAATGGTCTCTTCTGACCTCTCCTGGTACAAAGCCTCAGCTTCTCTCCATGACCCTTGCAATCCCGGGGTCTTCACTGCAACCGAGGTGCACTTCCACCAATGGTCTTTCCTGACCTCTCACAGTGCCAAGCCTCTGCTGCTCTCTGTGACCCCCTCAAATTTCAACACCAGACCCATATAGGGACTCTTACACGTTACCAAGTCCTGCTTCTGGCTGGAGATGGAGGCTCAGGCCCCTTCTGGATCACAGCTTCTGTGTGCTGACCCTGAAGAAATTATTCCCAGAAGATTTCACCACAGTGATGCTGGTCTCTTGTTACTTACAGCTGATTTTTCAGCCCCAGCTAACCAGCATCAATTGCCCCAGTACCACAAAAGTTTCACTTCAGGTTCTGGTCTCTTGTTACTTACAGCTGATTCTCCACAGCCCCAGCTGACCAGAACCCACAGATTACACAGTCCTGATGATCTCTGCTCTCCTTTGAAACTAGAAACTTCACAAGCCAGGCCTCCATCTTCTACAACTCCTTCAGCAAAACTGCTCCAAGCTCCACAGCAACAATCTTTAGGCATTCAATGATCTTCCCAGCCCAAAGTTCCAAACGCCTCCACAATCCTTCCCCAAAACACCAAGGTCAGGTCTGTCACAGCAATACCCCACTCTTCTGGTACCAATTTCTGTTCTAGTTTGTCTTCCATTGCTGTGACAAAACACTCTGACCGACACCAACTTGGGGAGGAAAGGGTTTATTCAGCTTACATCTCCTGGGTCACAGTTCATCACTTAGGGAGCCCAAGGCAGGAACTCAGGGCAGGAACCTGGAGGCAGGAGCTGAAGCACAGGCCATGGAGGAATGCTGTTCACTGGCTTGCTCCCTTGGCCCATGCCCAGCCTGACCTCTTATACACTACACAACAACCTGCCCAGGGTGGCACCACCCATAGTGGGCTGGGCCCTCCCACATTGCTCAACAATCAAGACAATACTCCACAGACGTGGCCACAGGCCAGTCCAATGGAGCCAATTCCCCAATTTGAGGCTACCTCAACCCAGGTGTGTCAAGTTGACACTAAAACTATCCAGCACACATGTATAACATACACACAACAATACATACCACTCACACAGATACACATTCATATACATACACACACACAACCATACAGGTATACAACTCACACAAACATTCACAGATACATACACATATGTTCATACACACACTCACACTCACATATATGCACATACAGATATACACACATGAATACATTCATTCACTCAAGAACACACATCCAAATATTTCCAAATCCCTTCCATCCTAGCTTCTGCAGCTTTTAACATTGATGTCATAATTTCTTTTTCTAAAGTTCTTGTTTTATTATTCTATTTTCCAAGTTTCTAATTTGAACACTTGATACTGTGACACCATATGTGCCAGATCAGTGCCACATAAAGTCATAAAGAAACTCAACTAGCCTGACTACTTGATTTTAGATAACTGTTCAGGATCTATGATCACTATACAATTTATGACTGTCTGAGAATAGCAGTTATCTGTCTCATCCTACCTTACTTAATTTTAGCTCTATCCATCCATCCATCGTCCATCCATCCACCCATCCTCTTAGTATCTTTGTTAAAATGCCTAACCCATCTTTGGAGATTATACAATGTGGATAGTCTAACCAATGCTTCTTCATTTCCCTTAGAGTTAAGTCTGTGTCATAAATATCTCAAATGTATAATTTTCTTATTACCTCTTGGTTCTTTGATATACTTATTTTGTACTAAAGTTAGAAGAACAAATTTTGTGACTTTGTTTTGTTTCATACGTTATAGTTGATGGGCAGAGCATTGTGGTATGTGGCTTTAATCTTAACCCATGGGAGGTAGAAGCAGGTGGATATCTATGAAACTGAGGCCAGTCTGCTTCACATAGTGACTTTCAGGCAGGCTGTTATTAACTACAGGTATTTTAATCTCTACTGACAGTGTTACAGATATTCATCTCTCTATGAATAACTATAGGACCTTTAATTCAAGGTCATACCAATATCTCTGAAAGGTCCATTAGATAAACAACAGAGTTATACTATAAGTCAGGATACTTGGAGCAAATTTAGAGTCTACTTAACAGGATTTTCTGACAAGGCCAGAGGCCAGAGCTCTTCAAAATAGCTTTACGTAAAGATGTCATGAACTAGACAGTCATATTCCTTTTGTTCTCTTACCATCTCAGCGTCCTTCCTACATAGGAACGTCTATATTTTATGAGACTTCATAGCAGGAGAAATATATTCCCATCTCAGACGTAAGAAAATATATTATGTACACTTTAGTGGCACTCTTGAAGCTAGGTATAAATAAGAAACCTAGACTCTGCCAATCACATGTATCCATGTCAGACTTTTAATCCAGGAGCTAATGGTGCAAGAGCCATGGTCTCTGTAGCTGACATTAACAGCTGCAATAAAGACAAAGTGTTGGCAGGATGCAAACTATGTCACCTTGTATTCTATGAAGTCAGACATACCTTCAACGTCAGACCAAGACTTAGGCGAGTCTTAATATAAATTCTACCTTAAAAGATTCAGTCTACTTCTCCATTCCTCTAAAGTATGCTTATAGATTCCTAATATCTCTTTATTTCTCTTGTTTGCTAATGAAAATTGGTTAGCACAAAACTGTCGCTGTTTTGCACAAGGATAAATAGAGGATTTTTGCTCATGGGCAGCAAATCAGCAGTTTTTAAGTCAGAAAAGGAATGTCAAACCGATAATTTATTGTATACTTATGCCTATTAAGTAATGCTAACTGGTGATTATCATTATCAGACACAAGCTAGAGTTTTCAAGGTCTTTTTCTAAGTCTATCCTTGCTGAGTTTCTTCATTTTACTGAGTCAGATTTAGCCCATCTGCTTCCAACTCCGTCTGTTTTTATGATGAATTAACTGGTACTAAAATAGTTGGTTCAATATACCCCATTCCATCAATATGTTACTTACTGGGGAATAGGCTCCTATGGATCACAGGTGGTAAAGTGTATCCAAGAAAATTGGTTAAACTAATGTGCAGCTCTAAATCTTGCACATTGGTATCATGAGGCTCAGCCACAATCCATCCTGTCTTCTCAAGGATAATGTTTAGAGGTAAGTGGATCATTGGGTTAAGCCAAACTGTTACTAAGTTTATCTTATTATCTGTATCTATTGTTATAATCTAATAACTTTAGCTGGCCTTCTTCCTCCCACCCATACCTCACCTATGCTAAGTTATGGCCATCGTCTGACTTTATGTTATTGGCACTTATATTTATAAATCTACTCTTTCTATGCTTTGAAAATTTATATGTAAATACTATATTTACAACATTTCCACCCCTCCCTCTTCCCCCTCAACTCATTCTGCAGCTCTTTCCTCATGCCCTTCTACTCCTCAATCTTCTCAGTTTTGTTACCTCTTCTTTATTGATGCTTATATTATATTATATTAATTATGCTACATTATATATAACCTGCTAAGTCCATTTAGTGTTGTCCTTAATTACACATGTTCAGAGCTGACAATTTGGGATTGGATGTCCTATCAGGGAGATATTTTCTGAGAAAATTGATTCTTTCTCTCTCTCAGTAGCCATTGATTGCCTACAGCTCTTTAACTGTGTGTGTGTGTGTTGCGTGTGTTGTGTGTGTATGGAGAGAGAGAGAGAGAGAGAGAGAGAGAGAGAGAGAGAGAGAGAGAGAGAGAGAAAGAGAATCCTGAAATTTCACTCATCCACATTTGCAAGTGAACTGGTATTCCCATTATGCAGGTCTTGTTTAGGCAGCCATATTGTTGAGACTTCATGAGTATAACTTCCCTGTCATGTCTAGAATACACTGTCTACCAGAATGTGTCCTAGTTCTCTGGATGTCACAGTCTTTCTACTCTTTTTTTTTTTTTTTTTTTTGGTCTTTTTGAGACAGGGTCTCCCTGTAGCTCTGGCTGTCCTGGAACTCACTCTGCAGACCAGGCTGGCCTCGAACTCACAGAGATCCGCGTGCCTCTGCCTCCCAAGTGCTAGGACCAAAGGCATGTGCCACCACGCCCAGCATTTATTTCTGTATGTGTATCAATGTACTGTCTGCATGCAAGTCTGTGCACCCATGTCGTGCAATGCCGCAGAGGTCAGAAGAGGGTGTCGGATTCTCCTGGAACTGGAGTTCTCCTGAAACTGGAGTTTCAGACGGTTCTCGGCTGCCATGTGGTCTCCCTCCTCTTTTTGAATGATCCCTGAGCCTTGTATTACAAATGTATCAATTGGGGTTGAGCATCCTGCAGCTTGAAAAGTCTACCCATTTACATTAGAAATCTTAATCAGAGTACCACCAGACCAAAACATTATCAGCCAACATGTTCAATAACCAACATGATATTTAACTAACAATTTTTAATTCACAACTTTGAACTCAAACTGACTGTGAAAATATATTATTATTTAAAAATTAACACTAATGTGGAAAAATTAACATGTTCTTTAATTCAGAAAAAGTGTATTTTCAATGTTTATGTTTTGTTCTCAAAGATAAGTAGTGCATTTCAAATTGGGTTTTATTGTTTACAGTCATCACATTTTAAAAAATCAGCCCTAAATCAGTTCCCTCTATTCGAAGTCAATTTAGGAAAAAAGTATATGCATACAGACATCAACATAAGAAAAATTGCTTTCAGTGATCTTGTCTTTTGAATTTTTCCCATAGCTCTTAGATTTAAGCCATTTCTCCATGTAACCTAGAGAAAGAATTTCCATAAATGCCAAATTTAGTTTTAGTTTTAAAACTTTTAACACAATATTTGAAAGAATTTGGTAAAACATAGTAGTGCTCATGATCAAAGGCCCCATGGCACTTCAAACATTTAAATAATCTTTATCATCTATTACATATTTGACCTTAGATAGATAACCTCTATGTTCCAGTTTCCTACAATGAAAAATAGAGAAAGCAATAGAACAGGAATTGTCATTTGATGTGTGAATTAAAGGTGTGCTATATATATAGTACTTAGAATTATGTCTAAATCAAAGAAAATATGTGATAAAATTTAAGCTCTTTTCCAATTAGAGATAGAAACTAAAATGAATGGCAGAAAAAATGCAAAGAATAGGATCTTTGAAGTCAGAACTACCTCAGTCCATAGCAGGACCCTTGGAAATCATTCAAATGCTTAAAGTTGGATCCAGAGAAGAGAAGAGTACTTGTATGAAAGAAACTCTTATTTCCCAAACCACTTGTTCACAGCAGAGGTTGACAATATTAGTAAAGCTGTACATCCTTTATCTAAAAAGATTTGCTCATATTGTACAATTTCTAGAATCCCACTTCAGCTTCTCCAATCTATGTAAATGTGTATGTCTACACTGAGAGCTGTACTCTCCTTAAAGTGATTCTAAATGCCCAACAATTCACATTTAACACCCAAAACACATTATATATATATATATATATATATATATATATATATATATATCACATTCAAAAGTCATTCTCTTCTTTCAGGAAAGAAAAACAGATTCTGTGATTTAGAGAACAAATATTTTGTAGAATGAAATTGCTTTTCTTATTTTCCCATTCCAGGACACATGGAAATTCTTATTTATGTTTTTTAATGATGTTTTATGTATTTCAGACATCATTTTTTCAGTTCAGTTTAGGCATATTTCCTTTTCCCTTCCCTCCACCCCACCCCAGATCATGCATTCTGCCATAACTGTCCTACGACACATGGAAATTCTATAGCTGACATCAAGGTGATGTTAGCTGAGCTCAGAACTATAACGCAATAAAGTGTAAAGAACACTTGGGAGGCAGAGGCAGGCAGAGGCAGGCAGATCTTTGTGAGTTCAAAGCCAGCCTGGTCTACAGAGTGAATTCCAGGACAGCTGGGGCTACAGGGAGACTCTGTCTCAAAAAGACCAAAAAAAAAACCACTCATGCAAACCCTCTCATGTGGATGCAGTTAGATATAATTTGATGCCTTGATAGGTTCCCTGTCCTTCATCAAAAGTAAAGACTGAGTGCCACAGCTCTATCATGTGCCTATGGTCTTCACATAGGCCACACAACACACTACACTGTTTCACCTCAGACTCTCTGCAATACCCTGCACTACAGACAAGATGGGAAGTGTTGTAGGAGGTGCTGCATAACCACATTTAATCTCTGTCTCTAGCTTACAGAAAGGACAATATCTTGTACAGGACAGCTATGAGACATGAAACTCTAGCTTATTCTCCTTTTAGGTACAGCTGAAAACTGTATAATAGGCTATCAGTAATGAAGGTATTGTTTTGCACCCTCTGTCCATGTGGTCTGTCATCTGGCCCTATTTGTTCCAGACTGTGCTCTGATATGGCATGGGACATTAGGAGCTGACACTGGGTTGGTTTTGCTTTTCCTACAGAATTAATTCTCAGACTCCATCTATGTTCATTTTTTCTTGTTATCATTCCTATCTTACAGAAGTGGGCAAACGAATATATTAACTCTCACTGAGTGGAGGCTGAAGGGGTGCTTGATACAAATCTGGAATATATTGTAAAGGGAGCCATGGTAAGTAACTAAAGATTTATAGCCTCAAAATAATATAAAAGGAGTATATCAGAATTAGCCTGGCCAATGGAGGAGTGAGCTGGAATATTTTTTTTATTTATTCTTGTATGTGTATGAATGTACTGTCTGCATGCAGGTTTGTGCACCCTTGTTGTGCTTTGGCGCAGAGGTCAGGAGAGGGTGTCGGATTACCCTGGAACTAGAGTCAAAGATGGTTCTCAGCCGTCATGTGGGTGCTGGGAATCAAACCCGGGTCCTCTGCAAGAGCAGTCAGCACTCTTAACCACTAGGCCATCTCTCCAGCCCCAGAGCTGGAATATTTTTTAACATGGCATGCATTTTTTTAAGTAAAGGTTTTTTGGAGGAGGGCATTAATGACAAGTACCTTAATGTAGAGTGTTACATGCCTGCGCACCAGCATGTTTACTGCTTCTGCTGCCAGTTTTAAACTGTTCTCAGAAATTAACCATAGCAACAGCTGACCTGGGCCAATGAGAATTTGAAATATCAGCACCTGGCACGTTCGTGGAATGAGCAAAGCTGATCAAATACACACACACACACACACACACACACACACACACACACACACACACACACTTATACCCCTATTTTTCCCAGAATAAACGAGTCTATGGCAGCTCGTAATCTGCTTGCTTTTCACCTGACTCCCGATGTCTGTGTGTTGACTCTAATCTCTCACCCCCACTCTTTGGTTGTGAGCCAAACTTCTCCAGCTGGACTGGAGGAGGTTGCAACATCTGGCGCCCACGTAGTCTGTGGCCCCCTGTGGCATTTACAAGACACCCCCTTTATGGTTTTAACTGTGGTCCTCCAGCATTTAGGAGATGCCCCCCGCCCCCCATGTTTGCATGACAACCCCTGGTGTTTGCAAGTCCACCTAGTCTACGACCCCCCAGGGTTTATGAGACACGCTTTCTGAGGTTTCAGTGAGTAGACCCCTTTTTGTTTTATGTGTTTACGGCAGCACATGGGTGAGCACACGGCCCCCTTCCCTTCACTTTTGATTTGTTTGCCATCCTGTTTGTTCATCACTAGGGAGGTACATATTGCTGCAGCGTGTTGTGCCAAATAGCACTGGCTGCTTCACTTCTTGGTTCGTCCTGGCAAATCCACAGAAGAGCTGATCCACTCAGGACTCTGAACCGGCCCCCTGTACATAAAAAAGACATTGCCCTGGAGATACCATGCAGGTATACGGCCAAGAGGATAATGACCCTTGGAAGTTCCCTGCTAAGCACAGGACACTTCCAGATCCGACACACACCCTTTCTCTGTCCAAGTTCCGTCCAGGCACTTGCCTATCCACCCCCTTCCCTGCTGTCATGGGTAACCTCCTCCTCGCCATAATTGCAAGCCTTAAAGCTCCTCAGCGGAGGACGTTCTATGCAAACATAGCTCAGTCTGTTACAAAAACACAGAGGAAAACCCCCTTCCCTGTGTGCCTGATTTCCAACCAGATGAGAATTCCCCTTCTCTTCCTGACCCTCAAACTCACTTCAGCTGCCCCTGCTAGGGATGCTAGTTCACCCTCGCCAATATACCCTTGGAGGGAGGCCCAGGAAGCTCTCTCCCATGTTCCCCCTCCCCCTCTGCTTCCTTCCTGGCTTCCTTCTTTCCTCCCTTTCTTCACCCGGGTGACAGCTGTGTCCAGACTGGGATGGAGGCTTGGGTTCTAGATGTCCAAACTTGAATGCTGCGCACATCGCCTGCACACCTAGCAGGCTCTGCCTCCTCACTGCTCTTCCTTCCTCTGCGTGCTGCCTACACTGAGTCCATGGCCAGGAAAATTTCCCTGGAGTGGCTGCATTCCTGCGGGCTTCCCACATGTGGCCCATGCCCTCTGCCTGCATTGCGAGTGGACAGCCGCCCAGCTGCGCCCACGGGACCCGGGGCTGCAAACGTGGCTCTCCCGCTGCATCCTGGCTCAATCGACTTTCCATCACACTCCTACCCGATATCCCAGCCCATTCCCCATGCCTCCACTGTCTTCATGGATGCCAACAAAAACAACTTTGGATTTGTTCTCCACACTGACAACAAACCTGCTTGTTTTCTCCACCTCAACCCTGGCTTTGTACAATTTGGTGAGCTCCTTGCAATAGCCCAGGTCCTCTCCTCAACTCAGGACACACCTCTCTGTCATTCAATATGCAGTACAGGCCCTTAAATCCCTCACTTTTTCCACCATAAACGCCTCCAATTCCCCCCTGCACGTTACCCTCTTCACTATTAAAGATTTCCTAGAGCACCGTGTTCATCCTTGGTTCATCAAAACGTTTGCTCCCACACAGGCCTGTGGGGTGCCATTGCTGAAAAGAATGCTGGGGTTGATTCCTTTATTTTGTCCATAAATATGTGTGGAGGGCTCAGTGAATGGAGTTATTGCTGCAAGGTAAAGGATTATTTAGGTAAGGTCTCAAAGTGAAAAAACCAGAAGCAGGAGAAAGTCACTAAACTAGTTAACAAATGACTGAGTACTGAAGGAGTGAGGATGATTCTACAAAACAGTAAATGGTAGGAAGAAACAGAGTGACAGGAGACAGGGTGTGCCCTCGAAAAATGTTTGAGCCTGTTGGGACACAGACACTTGACCCCGGTGGTATCCACGGTTTGTTACAGGAGAAGATGAGCCAACCTTTTCCTGATTTAAAGGTGGTAACTATGTCTTATGTTTACGGTGACTGTTCTTCCATGTGTCTAAGATTTGTGTAGTTGTGTTTAAGTTTTTGTGTGTGTTTATAATTCAGTCAATGTAATTCAGTCATTGTAATTGTCTCATGTTGGTTCTGTCAAAGTGTCCACTTTAAGTTTCCATCCTTTATGTGCACAGAATTATTTGTTTTGGCATGCCAGACTAGATATGCACCTGCAAACTTTAAAATGTGGATATTTAAAGATCCATTTAAAGGCCAAAAATTTGGATACCATAGATATCTTTTTATCAAATGTTTACTACTTGTTTTTTTTATATCAACTCTTTTATTTATTTATATTTACTTTTGAGATGTGTACTCAGTATAATGCTCATGATAGTCTTCAGCTTCTGTCTTTCAGTGATCGTCCTGATTTAGACTCCAGAGAATTTGGAAATATAAGCACTGAGTTTAGCTACTTGTTTTATGCACTCAACTAAAGTCCTAAGCAGTAGAATCTAAAAACCATCACGTGACCGGTCTCTTTAAATGATTTTTCTTACCAAGATCTGGTCAAAGATGTGAGCCATCCTCTACCCCTCGGCCCTTGTCACTTGGGGCCTTCTCAGCCTTTTGGCCCTCCTCTGTCTTCTTCTCTTCAGGTGCCTGCTCCATTTTTCCCACGGCCAGTGGCAAGTTAGTGAGACCATGGCCCAGGTCCTGACTGCTGTAGTCAACAGAACCTCTCATTGAGCCCCTCCCGATGACATAGTTTAACTTTGGCTCTCTGCCATTCATGACTCGCAGGGGTAAAACCCCATGCCTCTACCCCTGCCCAGACAAACTGTTTCTAGCCTCATCCCTCAGTGGTTGCTTAGTCAATGACTGGTAAGATCCTGTTAACCAGGACAACCTAAGACAGGCACAGCCAAATGTCACAATGCTAGAGGTGGGGCCAACAATGTCTGAGCTATGCACTCAGGCTCCCACTCTGTTTGTTGTCCTCTTTAAAAACAAAAAGGTGGAAATGTGTAGAGTGTTACACACCTGTGCACCAGCATGCTTACTGCTTCGGCTGCCAAACAGATTTAACCTGTTCTCGGAAGTTAACCATAGCAACAGTTGAGTCAGTGACCTGGACCAATGAGAATTTGAAATATCAGCACCTGGCATGTTCATGGAAGGAGCAGAACTGACCACATATATATCCATATTTTTCCCTGAATAAACAAGTCTGTGGCAGCTCGTAATCTGCTTGCTTTTCACCCCACTCCCTGTGTATTGACCCTGTCTTCTCTCACCCCAACTCTTTGATCATGACCCAAACTTCTCCGGCTGGACTGGGGGAGGTTGCAACACTTTAAGGCTGAGTAGGAGTTAGGGAAGTATGCTCCATCAGCTCAAAATATGCTTGAGCATCTCAAATCAAACTATTATATAATGAAGGGAACAAAGAGGTATATTACTAGACCACATTCTGTTAGATAATTGACCACAATAAAGGAGTGATATTTACATACTGATATAACATAAGGATATTTACCTGAAGATCTTAATACTAAGCATCTTCTGAAAGAGATGAAAATGTAAGTAAAATATCTCCACTTACCCCCTCATTCTTTGTTCTTTTGGTCTTTTATTATTTTTTATGTGACATGAGTTTACATAGTTATACTTTACTTCACATGGCAGAGGTTTTTTTCTCATTTTACGTATCTTTATCTCCAGAATGTTTCTATCACTGTATGAGAAATTAATATTTTCTGAATAAATTAAAGTATAAATTAATTCATGAATCAAATTATATTGCAGTGTTTTAGCTAAAGGGTCTTGCAGCCTCTATTAAAACTATTTAATTGAAAACCACATTTATAATTATTACAGGATGAGTCCATCTTCTAAACCCATAAGAGCTATAAGCTATATTATATTCATTATGTATATTCAAACACCAATATTAATATCTAATATACAGAAGACTCTCATCTGTTTATCTTGGTTATAAAATGTGTTTTCCTGCTCATTTTTATGAATAAATGTTTTCAAACACTTTTAAATTTATTAACTTATTGATTTTTCACATCACTGCTCTGAAGTAGGTTGAAGTGTTGTGATTCTGATTTTGCATATAAGGAAAAACTTGATTTCCAAGGTGACTGAACAAGTTTATTCTATGCCACTACAGACAGAAATTGAACTCATGATGAATCCCTGGTTGTTTATCCACCACAGATGTGTTGAATGCTTATCACAAGTTCAGCTCCATCTAAAACCAAGAAAATAGAAGCACAAAATGCTTCTGAGGAGACTCAGTGTATTTGGTATGATATGATTTTAGAATGCATATGATATGAAAAAAACAAAACAGGGCAGGAGATGCTGGGAGCTAAAGGTATGATCAGGGATAGGGCCAGTGGGTTTGAGGAAAGGAGGAATGAGCAGTGGGGCTAACCAAAAGTCAGTGTGTAAAAGGAAGCCTTATAAAACCCCACTTGTTTGTAAGCCAATTAAAAATATAATTTTTTAAAAAGAAGTTTGAACAGAAGTACCCACATTTGTGAATAATGCTTCTCCCAAAAGTTATGGGTCATTAAGTGAAAATCCAAGTTCCTGGCGCAGGATACTTCTTTAGGAGTTACTGGTCATGGAGCCTTCGGAGGCACCCAAATCAACACAGGCTATTGCTATTGGCTGCCTACCATAACTAGATGATAAGAAGCTATTGCTGAAGACACCATCCATTTTTGGCTACAGCACATAGAAAAATCAGTCTTGACCTGACAGTGAAACTCTACCTGCAGGCTAGCTTTCATAGAGTTATAAGATGCTGAGCAGACGATTGGAGAAGAAAAGACACCAATATCTAAGCCCAGACCTTGCATGTTGATATACCAACCTAACGAACAGGAAGTGCCAGCTGCTATGATAGTTGCAAGACTGCTTATGGGCAAAACTAACCTCTCTCTGTTGGAAATGAGACTTGCTACACAGGAGGGAATTCATGCCTGGGACTCTAAATATAATCAAAATCCATGGCTAGGAAAGACATAGCCCCTAGGGAACTATGTAGCAACTATGTTGCTTTCTAAATGACCATGTTGTCAAACTGCCTTTTAAATGTTTATGTTGTTCATAGCCATAGATTTGTGCTACTCACAACCTTGATTAGAGATACATCTTATTGCAGTGGGTAATGGTTAATGCAGAAACACATTACTATTCTTAAGTGCTGAGAAGAAGCAACTGTGAGTATATTGCTGTAGATGAAACATCTATATTCACACCCCCAACAAGGCTCAGAGAACATTGTGAAACATTGGGTACAAAGAACAGAAGAGGTGCAATATGGAGAGGAGAGCTCTGAAATACTGTTCTCTGGACATCACATGGCTGTTACACAGATGAACTCACAGTAGTGCCGGTTACCTCAATAGGACTTAAAAAAGGTCAAGCCAGTTAAAATTCCAGCAAGAAGGGGCAAGGGACTCCCAAGGCCACACCCCTAGCTAAGGAGCTATTGTTGATGACTGCTTCACAAAGGAAAGTCAATTTTCTTTGTATACATGTGTAAAATTTTCAAAGAATAAAACAGCAGGGCATGATGGTGCATGCCTTTAATCTCAGAATTCAGGAGGCAGAGACAGGCAAATCTCTGTGAGATTGAGGCCAGCCTGGTATTCATAGCCAGTTCCAGGGCTGGAACTAGGGAGACCTTGTCAAAATAAATAAATAAATAAATATCAATAGTTTTCTGAACTAAAAAGTTTATATTCCAAGAGAAGAGAATAACTAAATAAATGTAACTAAATAAATCATTTCCACTGGAGCAAATGCATAATGTAAGATTAAGATTTAAAGATCTCATGCAAAACTACTTGGTTCATAGACTAATCTCACAATTTTTAGGCCTCCTCCCAAAATATGCATGCTCCTGTGTCTCTTTGGTATTTATTTTCTATAATTCTTTAAAATAAAAACAGAAGTAATATGAATTGTATAATATTTATAAGAAAATTATAAAAATAAATGATTCATATAGACTCATACTAGCCATATAATATGCATTTAACAAATATTAACTGAATGGATCTTTGAGAAAATAGATTGTTATGGATTGTGAATGGAACCTATGGTTTGCCCTATAAGAAAAAGAAGAGGGGGATGGAGAGATGGCCTAGAGGTTAAGAGCACCAACCGCTCTCACAGAAGACCCAGGTTCGATCCCCAGCACCCACATGGCAGCTGAGAACCGTTTTTAACTCCAGTTCCAGGGGAATCTGAAGCCCTCTTCTGACCTCTGCAGCATTGCACGATGCGAGTGCACAAACCTACATGCAGACAGTACGTTCATACACATACAAAAATAAATAAAAATTTTTAAAAATCTTTAAAAAAAAGAGAAAGAAGAAAGCAAACCTGTGGTATTCAGGAAATACAATGTGTGGAGCCATAAAAATGTGACTATTTTTGTAACTCTTAAAGAAAATGAAGTTTTTGACAAAAAATAATTAATGATAAGATTGGAGTGGACTGGTAGTGAGAGTAATTTTAATTCAGAAATGATAAATTTGAATTTGACTTGGCAGTTAATAGGAATACCTTAATGGGTTTAAACCAGTTTCAACTTGGTGCCACAGCAGAGTAAACCAAAGCATCATAGGTTTTCCTTTGGTATCACAACCTGAAGGCTAAGTTAGAGGTGAAGCCTAAAGAAGACCAAGCAAACACTCTAGAAAAGAAGGATAATGTGAAGGCCCAGGGTTAAATAAATAATAATCTGTTTGTAATAATTAATACTGTTCCCTAAAATGGTGCGAGATTTAAAAACTTGACTATCAGTGCTATAGACTTCATCTACCAAACCTAAACTGAAGATTCTAAATTTTGTTTTGCATTAGCTTCTGTATAGTTCTTCTGTGTAGTGATGCTAATTGTTTCTGACTCTTACATGTATAGTTGCTTCTTGAACTATATAAGCCTTCTAAAGATTAAAAGGTAAGAGATACTTGCAAATCTGTACATGGTTGCTTAATTTTCAAAACAATAATTCAAAATAATTTTCTTGTAGGCCAAAAAAATTGAATAATAGAGCAGGTTTCAGGTGCACTTAGGTTTAGAGACGAACTGGACATGGAGCCAAGCAGGAAACAAAACATATGGATGAGATCTCAGCAGCAGACCAATAATCTAAGTATAGAATATTTACAAATAACATGAATACTGACAAAAGAATCAGGGTTGGAAGGCAAGACGGGCAGATAATGAGCTCAGTTCTCAGTGTGATCCAGTGCCTTTTCTCTATCCTGTTACCTGAAAATGTTGACTTATTTAGGATTTCTTTTTCAAAAAGAATAATATGTAAACAAAAATACAAAGAGTTTGTATATTTCAAAAACTGATCTCAAAATAAAGAGTAAGTTAACTCCATTGTCAACTTCCAATGAATCCTTCACAAACCTAAACCTAGTCAGTGCCATGATTCAGTAACAACAAATGTGCCCACACCCAGACATGGACACTCAAATCTCGCACGCAAATAATACTAGTAGAATTGCTTGTGTGTATGTGTATGTATGTTTTAACAGTCATTCAACAATTATTAATTTGTACTATTTGATGGTCATCTGTTTATATGACTAAAGGGCTTTATCAAAGGACTTGAGAAAGGATTGTGTTATGTTTTTACTGCAGAGGAATTTAAAACTAGATTTGTGCTTGTCATATTTAATGATAATAATCACCCTCAATCCATCAAAGTAATTTTGTATCCAAGCAAGAGACAGTTTTTCTCTCAAAATTCTGATAAATTTGTTGTGATACAATTGCATTGACTAAGCAATTAACAAGTAACAGGGCTGAGATTGCAGCCCTGGCACAAACAACAAAGCAATTTAAAGTGACAGAACTGTCAGGTAAGTGAATCTCATTTGACAGTCTTACCCAGTTTTAATATCTTACTATTTGTGTTCTGGGAGTAATGTAAATGAAGCATGAGAATAGGTTTGTCGAGGAGATTTTTTTTTTTTGGCATACTTATTCATGTCATAGCTAGTCATTATGCTGAAGCATTTTAAAAGGTTACAATGAAATGATGTTTACCTTGGCTTGTATTACGAATGCATTTGTGTGGAAATTGAAGGCCAAGGTGCCGACACAGGAACGAAGCTCACCTCTTTCAAAATGAACTCTCAGGCTATGCATGAATATCATAATCTATGCAAGATTTATTTAATACTTTGGCATCAACTTTCACAATATAAAAGGTTTCAAGTTTGGCATCCCTATACTGAAAATATGGAAAACAATCTCACCCATTGTGTAGGCTTCACACTGACATGTGTCACAAAACTCACGAGAAAGAGAGTACTTCCTCTCCAGTTGCATTTAATATATTCATAGGAAAGTTTATTCTAGCTGCATTGTAGATGCATTGTTGTTTCCTCACTAAATATGCATTCCCAGGTGCACATGTCCTCAAGTAACTGTATTTTCAATAACAATTCTAGCAAAGCTGAAAACAACTTTAACTCTCTGTCCATTCTTCTAAAAGAGAAATTAGGATTTATAAAAAAGGTGGCATTGATATAAAAATTTCTACAGCCAAGAAAATCTGAATATAGCACTCTCCATTTTTGTTCTTAAAACATAAATGTGTGAGTTCCACTAAGTCATTTGTAAAAGTTCTAGAGCACACTTCTTTTTTTTTTTTTTTTTTTTTTTTTTCTAAACATGGTCTCCCTGTAGCCCCAGCTGTCCTGGAACTCACTCTGTAGACCGGGGTGGCCTTGAACTCACAAAGATCCACCTGCCTCTGCCTCCCAAGTGCTAGGATTAAAGGCGTGCACAACCACGGCCGGCCAAGCACACTTCTTTCAAATATGAATCACATTGGTGTAATCCACATCTAATAAACAGGAGCCAATGAATCTAAACTATCTCACCTATAATTTGATCAGACCAAATTCTTCCTACTGAATTCTTAATTTAAGAAATAGTCAAAAAAGATCCTACTCATACAAGGAACCATGAGGATAAAGGGGAAAAGGGAACTCAAGAGGGGGTTAATAGGAGACAGGTATTAACAAAGGGAAAATGGGAGGTACTTAAAGAGCAGAAGAAGGAGGGAGGATAGACAGGGAGAGAGAAAAGAGAAATGAATAAAGCTCAGGTGTTATAGAAAGCCAGAGGGAAATATATTAAACCAACCCCCCCTGGAAAATACACATAAAATATCTGAATGCGAGGGCAGGTGTATACCCAAAGGCTGTATAACAGGGAACACAGTGCCAGACAAAAGAAACCTCCCTTTGAGTTGTTGCTAAGGGTAGTCCAAGAAACTCCCAAAATAGCACAGGCTATTGCCATAGCCCTTGATTACCTCCTAGAACTTGAAGGTAAGACTCTATCACTGAGGACAGGACATACTTTGGGCACAAAACTTGGAACAATGGAGCCAGAATTGACCTGGAAGCCTTCTCCCTGAAGTCTAGCTCTCACAGTTCTATAGGATACTATGTAAGCTGCTAAGGGATAAAATTAATCAATGGTCCAACCCAGCTCTACAGCCTAATACCCACAACGACTAGCACAGTAAACTATCTATATTGTAGCAGTAGTGGGACTTTTATCTAAGGAGTCATCAACAGCCACCTAATTGAACTCATAGGTTGTAGTAGCCAGTATGCTGAGAATTACACATGTGCAGAGCTTGTCCCTCATCAACCTAACCTGCCCTAGGCAGGTGACACCATACACGCAGCGTTGCAGACCTGGGCCAATCATAAGCAGGAATGAGAACAGTACATAACTCCTAACCCTGCCCCCAATAAACGAGTCTGAGACAGCTCACCCTCTGTCTGCGTTTATCCGACTCCCAGGGTCTGTGTCTTGACTCTGTGCCTCTCACCCCCATTCCTTCAGTCTGACCCCGAAATTACCCAGGAGGCCTGGGGTATTGTCTACAATAGGTGACACTGTAGATATAGCCAACTACACATGGGTGTAAAAGTCATAGACCCTAGAGAAAATCCTATTTCTAGCATAGCTCTAGACAAATAAAATTTCTTAATGGATCCAAATATTTACAAACATGTATACCACACACCAATTACTAAAGAAGCTTCTTTTTGCAACACACAGAGGGTATTGCAGAGTTCCACAACTGGTCACACACAGAGACTATGTCTGAGAGATGTTAGGCCTAAGGGGCACTTGTACAGTGGAACCCCTACACCTAAGGCTCATAGAACATAGTGGAATTGGGGGTAGAGAGAATGCTAATATATCCTTAAACACTCATCAGAGAAGTTTCCTCATATAACAGAGTGTGATGCACACAAAAGGCCACAAATGGGTAAGTTTTAGAGAATAAAAATCTTCACAGTGCATGTCCCTAGATAGGACTTCTATATTAAACCTCAACCACCCATAGCTCAGGGACAGTTGCAGAAGAGGAGGAAAGATTGTAAGAGCCAGGGTTGGCACAGGAACAGAAGGAAACAGACGCTTTCAGACCACTGAGAACTTGATCATATGAACTTGCAACAATGGTGACAGCAAGCACAAGACCCATGCCAACACAGAATGAGGGAAATGGGCAGCAGGTCCCAACCTTAACCGAGAAACCATTGGCAACTGATTACTGCTGAGTAAGGGAGAGTAGATCTTCTTTACGGAAGTGACTCTTGATAAGCTGACTGGACTCCAGTGGAAGAACTTGCACCAAGGGACATCTGGTTACAAAAGCTTGATCGAATAGGACTTAACACATAAGACAGAATCCATGAAATCTGGTGGAGGAGGCATTGAGCAGTGTGAACCAGGGAGGGGTTCTGAGTTTTATTAAGGTATATTACATGAAATGCACAAAAACTCAACAAGCTATTTTAAATGATCTATCCTGCATTTGGAAAGTATCAAAAGACATCACCAATGCAAAACACAAAGCCATGCTTTCCTTCTGCCTATGACGCTACAAATTCCTTGGGTAGGGAAAGAAAATCCATAGAAATTATACAATTGAAAGGTTGTCTGTTGGAAGCAATGATCCCAATGGCTATACTCAAGCTTCTTCTGGGATGGATGTTTTGTTTCTATGAATTTGTATCTACAAGTTGATAAATATCTAGTCTTCTCAGATAAAAGTACTTAAAAGACAACATCTCTTATTTGCAATAAATTTGGTTTAAGGATTCCTCAAGAAAGTTAAGTCAGTCTGTAAGCTTTTATATATATATCACCAATAAAACGGAAATATAAAATGGAGTTAAACTTTCTTGTTTCATTTGGCAAAACTACACCAAGATGGAACTCTTGAGGTAAGAAGAAACACATGCATATGACAACAGAATAGAGAAAGTGCTGGTCACTGCAGTGTATTAATCCTACTGTGAGAGCTATACCCTTCTTACTGAAACAGATCCTGAGACTTGCAAGATAATAAAGAGCTTGATGCAGCAGGCAGGTTCCCATGGAGAATCTGTAGCTCAGATTTTAAATACAAATCATGGACCAAAGCCTAGGAACATTCAAGCAAGCCTAGAACCTAATAAGCAAAGTACAAATCATCCATTTTTCTCCCAGACAAATCGATTTTGTAAAAGGAATGATAGGATAAGCTGGACATAGTGACACAGGCCTTTAATCCTAGCACTCAGGAGGCAGAGGCAGGCGGAACTCTGTAAGATCAATGCCAGACCAATCTACATAGCGAGTTCCAGACCAGCTTGGAGACCTGTCTCAAAAAAAAAAAAAATAACAAATGCTAAGCAAGTCTATTTTATTGTCATTATACACATTGTGAATACTATATCATTCTTGAGAAATTCTCTCACATGGATAAATGAAGAAATTCACAAAGACTTCTATAAGTGTTGATGACAAATGTGATCCATATATCAAAGAAGCCATTGAGTTTTAGAGGGCTCTTATCATAAAATCTTCCTTAATGTTACCATAATTACTTTTATTTTCTCAAAAATTAGGTAAATAAAAATATAAAAGAATTATCTATAATATCTAAATATCTAGAAAAGAAATGTCCTCTGTCAGGCAAGCAGCTTTATTTAATTATATCTTTCTTCAGTATCCATAGACTTCTAAGAAATTTCTAGATAAATGTGTTGATTTGAACTAGATATTGAATTCCCGGGAAAGCCTGAAAGGGAACAATCTTGTTCAATGAATAATTCAGTTTGATTCATGTGAATTTTTTCCGTGTGAAGAATCTCTCTGCTGCTTTTATGGTTATTGTAAGGTCTATGCTGATAATTTATGTAGTGGCCAAAAGGAATGCCTTCACTGTACGGTGGGTGTGATTACTGCCACTGTGTTTACAAGATGAGGGCAGTAATTCTGGGAATGAGACTATAATCAGGATGTCCTCGTGACTTTCTTTTGTTGTGTTGTTTGGCCTAAACACTGACCAAATCCAACTTTGGGAAGAAGGGTTTATTTTTCTTCCTCTGCTGGGTCACAGTTCCTCACTGAGGAAACTCATGGCAGGAACTCAGGGCAGGAACGTGGAGTCAGGAGCTGAAGCACAGGCCACAGAGAAACGCTGCTTACTGGCTTACTCCTCTGGCTTGTGCTCAGCTTGCTTTCTTTTTTTTAATTTTATTTTTTTTATGTGTATGAATGTACTTTCTGCATGTAGGTTTGTTCACCTGAGTCCTGCAATGCAGCAGCGGAGGTCAGAAGAGGGTGTCGTGTTCCCCTGGAACTGGAGTTAAAGATGGTTCTCAGCTGCCATGTGGGTGCTGGGAATCAAACCCGAGTCCTCTGCAAGAGCAGTGGGCACTCTTAACCACTAGGCCATCTCTCCAGCCCCTCAGCCTGCTCTCTTATACAACCAGGGACCATCTGCCTGTGGATGGCACCACTCACAGTGAGCTGGGACCTCCCACATCACTCAGTAATCAAGAGAATGCCCCTACAGACACGGCCACAGGCCAATCCAATGGAACACGTTTTTCTTTTCTTTTTTTTAGTTTTACTGACATATTTTTTAATTAAATCTTTTTTAATATATATTTTGTACAAGATTATCAAATCTAGACCCGTGTCCCCCACCCTATCCCCCGACTCCACCAGAGCTCGTGTATTCTGCCAAACATGCTTTTCATCTCTTTCTCAGTCTTTCTCAATATTCTCCACATGAAGTTTACTGTTTTGAGCAGTAGTTCACTGTTTCAGTCAGTTCTTTGATGCAGTCCTTTCTGTAGTTGTTGTTGTTGTTCTTGTTTCCAATATGCATCACTCCCAACTACTTTGGATAAAAGCTCAAGGGGCCATGCACAGGAAATACTTACAACTGGGTAATTTGCACTAGCATCCACAGATGAAGGATACCATTCATCGTTTGTTTTTCTGGGACTCTGTTACTTCACTCAGCATGATGTCTTCTAGCTCCAGCCATTTTCCTGCAAAGCTCATGATGTCATCTTTCTTTACTGCTGCATAGAACTCCATTGTGTAGATGTACCACATTTTCTCTATCCACTTGTCAGTTGAGGGGCATTTGGGTTGGTTCCAGCTCCTTGTTATTGTGAAGAGAGCTGAAATAAACATGGCTGTACATGTTTATTTCCCATCTCTGCGGTGGGGTGAGTCTTGTGGGTACATGCCCAGGAGTGGTATGGCTGGGACGGGTCGCAAGTTCATTCCAAGTCTTCCAAGGGTTCTCCACACTGCTTTTCATAGTGACTGTACGAGTTTACATTCCCACCAGCAGATGATGAGTGTTCCCCTTTCCTCACAACCTCTCCATCACTTGGATCATTTGTTTTCTTGATCCTAGCTGGTCTTATTGGAGTTAGATGATATCTTAAAGTGGTTTTGATTTGCATTTCCTTAATGATTAGTGATGTTGAACACTTCTTAAGGTGTTTCTCAGCCATGTCTAATTCCTTACTTGTGAAGTCTCTATTCAGCTCTTTGCTCCATCTATTGAGTGGGTCATTTGTTTTCTTTCTTCTTTGTTTTTTGAGTAGTTTATATATTCTGGAAATCAATGCTTCATCAGATGTTTCTGTAGTGAAGGTTTCCTCCCACTCTGTGAGATTTCTCTTCACTTCTTTGATGGTTTCTTTTGATGTACAGAAGCTTTTGAGTTTAATGAGGTCCCATTTGTCAATTGTCGACCTTAATTCTTGCACAACTGCTGTCTGATTTAGGAAGTCTTTTCCTATGCTTATGTCTTGTAGTCTGCTGCCCACTTTTTCTTCTATTGCCTTCAGAGTTTGGGGTTTCACGTTGAGGTCTTTGATCCATCTTTTTTTATTTTTATTTATTTACTTATTTTCGTATGTGTATGAATGTACTGTCTGCATGCAGGTTTGTGCACCCGTGTTGTGCAATGCCGTGGAGGTCAGAAGAGGGTGTTGGATTCCCCTGAAACTGGAGTTAAAGATGGTTCTCAGCCACCATGTGGGTGCTGGGGATCGAACCTGGGTCCTCTACAAGAGCAGTCAGTGCTCTTAACCGTTAGGCCATCTCTCCAGCCCAGACATTTTTCTTACTTGAAGTTCCCTTCACCCAGGTCTGTGAAGTAGTCAACTGATGCTAGCTAGCACAATGAATCCTGGCCAACTTGACACACAAACACACTACTATTAAACCACAAGCTTTCTATATCTTGTCCTCAAGATATGATGTTATTAATATCACAATATAAGAGTACAACTTTAAAATTCCTATGATCTTTAAAAAAATCAAACTTTAAAAGTTCAAATATCTATAAAGTATTTTGTGATCACGCACTCCTCCTGACTCTTACAGACTTTCTGGCCCCAGTTCCACACTGGACCCTGAGTGGCTCCTGGGAACTTGTTCATATGAACTTATAGCAATGGTGACAACATGCACAAGACCCATGCAGACTCAGACAAAAACCAGCATGGAGAGGGAAAATGGACTGGAGGCCCAAACCTTAGCTGAGGCAGCTGATCTAGTGCCAAACTGAACTATTGGCAGCTGACCACTGTTTGGTGAGGGAGAACTGGTCTTCTTTAAGGGAGTGACACAAGATAAGCTGATACTTGACTTAATAGGCCTTAACAGACTGCATGAAATCCAATAAGGGGAGTTATAAAATGTTACAGATAGGGGTGGGGTCTAAATATGATTAAAACTTTATTTTATAAAATCAATATAATTCAACAAAAATATACATTGAAAAAAATCTCTAAACTGTGGATGCCTGTAAAATCCAAAACAAATTATACACTGTCTTCTTCGAAGAGGGAAGAACTGGCATGCTTAAGCAAAACCAAAGTCCAGCAGCATAGACAACTGGGATTCTCTCAGGATCATCTGGGATCCAAAAAGCTTGGACTCAGGGACTAAGTCAACATATTCTAGACGGTACAATTTAATCAGCAATAATCAAAAATCAAGTCAAGCAAAGGCCTGAGTATCAGAGAGCAGTAGCTACCATAAAGAATGTCTTAGAAGCTTTGCCAAACACTGGCTTGTCCCAAAATCCATATTGCAAATATAAGAAGCTTAACACTAGTTATTTAAATATTCCAACAGATTTAGACATATAGCATAGCATCTTCAAATTAACTGTTATTTAAGAAAAGTATTAAGTGAAAACCACAAAATATCAATTAGAGTTAGAAAATAATTTTTTGTGTATCACAGTCTTGGACCTTTGGGTATTTAGTGTTACTGCATGTTCTTGAGGCAGAACACACACACACACACACAGTATGATAAAGATTCTGCACATGTTCTTAATCATTATTATTTTAATAAGCCCCTGGTGAACACCAGTAGGAGACCTCCATGAAGTTTTCCTTCACCTTCTCTTCACAATGGGATTTCTAAACCCTCCTCACCAGGCCCCCAAAATCCCCTACTGTGCATAACTTCTAAGAAAGAAAACCAATTGCATGATCTCATCCTTGATCTTTTTGGATTATTTATTCTGGTAAAACAAATCAGTAGGAAAATTGAGCTTCAGTGAGAGGGATTGATTTCAGAATGGTGATGTTTTAGTCTCAATCCCAGAAAAGGCTTGCCTGGTGGGAAATTATCAGACTAACCAAATTCAAGAACGTGTTCTTCTACTTTTTATGATATTTGACCACAAATGCATATTTCTCTTCATCAACTATAATGCTTTTCTTATCTGTTGATTTCTAACTCAACTCCTGAGTTATTAATGTGTGAGACAGCAAATAATTAATATAAATATGGATAATAAAAACATTTCATTCCCTCAATTTTATTCATTCAACAAATTATTTGAGCGCTTATTATATTTGCTGTTAGAACACAGTGATTTTCCTCTCTGGGGATCCTGAGACCATGCTCAAGGATCTCTGGAAGATAGCACTGGCATCTACTGAGGAGAAACCAGATGAACATGGCACTGAGCATCTTGAAATGCACAGGAGCGTCTCCCACATTACCTGCTCAAAATGGCAGCCATCCCTCTATTGTGAAGTTCTGCTCTAGAGATGTTATAGCAAGTCTATTGAGTAAGCTTTCTGTCTGCTGTGACAAGATACCTGACATTATAAACTTGCAGGAAAGCAAGGTTTATTTGAATGCAGATATTTGGAGGTTTCAGTCTTGACCAGTTGGCCCATTGTTTTAGGGTCTGTAGCAAGGAAACCCATCATCGTGGGAGCATATGGCAAGGAGAAATGGAAAACAGAAAAAGGAACTGGGCTGGCATCCCAATCTTCCCTTAAGGGCATACCTCAATAGCATAAGTTTCTCCATCTAGCCCCACCTTCTAGAAATTTAGCCATATCCTACAGCTCTATGAGCTAGAAACCAAAGCCTTTTACATGTGGACCCTTTAGGGGCACTTTCCAAACCACAGCAGTAATCAAGACAAGTAATTGTTTATATACACACAAATATATATGTATATTTATGAAAACATGATAATAAATAATATAATGATGGACCAGTCACCAGTGCAGCATTCTTAATAGGTTGTGATTCCAACTCTCTGCAATGAAAAGAACTATTTCCTTCTAATCCCTTGGGTTACAGAATCAAAATCTCTTCTCTCTCCCCCCTCTCTTTTTCTCTCTTTCTACACACACACACACACACACACACACACACACACACAAATTGTTCATAAGTGCCCCAAACTGCAAATACGTTTATGGTAACATTCTTAACATTAAGGGACTTCCTCCCATTAGTTGTCTGCTATTCCTTACCCTCTATTTCTATAATCATTGCTTAGAAAGAAACCTTAATTTTATAAAACAAGCCTTTTAATGTGCAGCTCAACATTCGTTTCTGGGCATGGTGGTACAACAGCACCCAGGAGATAGAGGCAGGAGCAACAGAAGGTGAAGCACAGCCTTGGCTACATAAGAACACTGATTCAAAAATGATACATAGATTTGTTTCTTTGTAGTAAATCCAGAGTACCTTTTTCCAGCCATAATTGACCAAACATTCTTCATCAGAGCATAAAAATTAAGAAACCATCATATCTCTGGGTATAACAAGGCATTAGAAGTCAACTTAATACTATGCTCATTTAACTGAATAAGAGCCGTAGGATCTCCCCTAGGGTTTATGACCTATCTAGCCACAATAATGCTGCCAGGTATGAATCCATCTTGTGGGGAAGGCCTTAAAAACAACCAGAAAGTGTGTGGTTACTATAATAACATTTGTGCCACTACTGCACCAGTGAGCATAGCTTGCCAGGACAGTCATAACTATAGCTCACAAGGTTCACAGCTAGGTAAGAGTAGTGAATACTTTTCTTTTCCAGTAGTGTGCATTGCACCTTCTAGCCTATGAAATCTAGCCAATATGGGTGAAGCTTCCAAGTCAGTACCAGCTTAACTTCTCCATGTTCCATAATTCAATAGGATCTTTTATCACTGGGATGGATCTGAGAGGAAGAATATGATCAAAATACATCATATAAAATTTTTGAAGAATAAATAAAAATATTTTAAAAATAAGAAAACTCCACAATGGAACCACAGGCAATATACATTAATCTTAAGGTACTGTCAAATTCTCATCTGCTAATTACTCAGATCATCTGAGTAGATGATAGATGATATTTCATTTATAATCGATTGATGAAGTTAGATCAATAGATAGGTAGGTAGATAGAGTACTTAATGGATTATTTTTACATTTATGAAATGGGTGAAGTTGTTAGGTCTACTCTACATAGTAGATAAGAAAACAATGAGCATAATCACAAAAGAATCTTGACAGCTTTGAGAGGCTGCAGTAAATCTAATGACATGGAGTTTTGGTGGGGTAATCAAACAAATATTTGATTATATTTAACAGTATTACTGCATTGTGACATAGTAGCCAGTGTTCAAATCCTGGCATTACAGAAAAAGTAGTTGCTTTAACAATCAGTTTACTGTATTGTGACTTAATTTCATTATTTATTAAGTGGGATTAATTATAATTCCAGATTCCTAGGATTGTTTAAGAATTAAATGACTTCATTAATTTAAAGGCTTAGAAAACTAACTGACATGAAGTTAGTCCAAGTAAATATATGCATGCAATGGTCATAATTTCACTGAAACCAGTGGGAAATGATTAAAAGGATAAGATTTGCCATAAATTTAACTCAGTTTTAGTTTTGAAATGACTAGTGTTCAAAATAAGAATTAAAAAACGTATTGCAGGGCTGGAGAGATAGCCTACCGGTTAAGAGCACCGACTGCTCTTGCAGAGGACCCGGGCTCAATCCCCAGCACCCACATGGCGGCTAAGAACCGTCTGTAACTCCAGTTCCAGGAGAATTCCAGTTCCAGGGGAATCCGAGACCCTCTTCTGACCTCTGCGGCATTGCACGACACAGGTGCACAAACCTACATGTAGACAGTACATTCATACACATACAAAAATAAATTAAAAAATTTTTAAAAAGTATTGCATGTAGGCTGCATTGAGGATAAATAGGGATTACATTGAAAATACACATGTGTGGGGGTTCATCTTCATTTTTCAATTTGGCTGAATTTAGACTCACCTAGGAGACATCTCTGGGCATGTATTTGAGGGTTAGCCTAGAATTGAGGACAGAAGATTGGCCCTAAATGTGGGTGTCAGATCCTACAGGCAGAGGAAATGGGCTGAATAAATAAAATAGGAAAAATGATAAAAATAAAATGAGTGCCAGGATTCTTCTCTCTCTCTTCTTCTCTAACATGATATAGAAAAGCAGCCTCACAGTCTTTAACACAGGGTTGTTCCTGCTACCATGCCTTCCTCACCACAGTAGACTAACTGGGACCCTTGAGTTGCTTTGTCAGATATTTGGTCACAGAAGTGAGAAAAGTAACTAATACAGCAATCAGTTTTACTTCTTTTCTCACTCTGTTGTCAACGATGTAGTAGTCATATCTTAGTCTTGGTGCTTGAGTCAAGGAGGAGGGACAGTTGGAGCTGGTAATGGAAGTCAGGTCATCGAATGAAGAGTGCTCTAAAGTAGGACTCCTGCCCCACAGCCAGAAGTGAAGTGGCAAAGCTAAGAGAGAGTCCAAAACAGACTCACAGTCCAAAGAAGCCAGCATAGACATTTTATGGTAAAATCCACAGGAGAATGCTGGGGGAAAAAGGACAAGCACTGAGCACTCACCTCAAACACTGCCTCTCATAGAAGCCATTATCTGACCACAGACTGTTAATCTCTCACAGACCTTTCTTTCTCCTCCTAAAAGGCACACGTGGTAAAAAGAGAAACTCTTTTGTTTCCTTCTGTAGGCCTGACCCCCAAAGAATACAAGAAATATAGTGCATGTAGCCAGTAAACATTCACTCAAGCCTCAGATGTGATGTACAGATTCATCAACAACCATCCAGATGGACAGTTGATTGAGTTCACTGAGAAAGCAAAATCTTACTTTTTCTAGAAATAATTTTGAAGTTAGTGAATGACCATCTAGTTTATATAATGAAACCCAATGATTGGGGGCTAGGTAATGAATCACATAAAATTAGGAATATTTGAGACAATTGAGAGTAAAAATGGTTAAGGAAGTCTCAAACACTGCAAGAGTGGATGTGGTATACTATATCTGTCATTTTCAATGGATCATCACAGAATAACATCAGCATAATCAGTTAAGTACTGCAAATAAGGGTTTCTAACCTTGAATCAAACCTCACCAGTCCTTTAAGTGTGAAGTTAGCAATCCATGTCCACACCTACTTACTCTGAGTTCTTGCAGTGCATACTAAAGTGTCCTTTCAGAGAGCTCAAGGATAAGCCCCAAGTGGAGAAAAGAATTCATATCCCTAACTGAGGTTTACTAAACCCATGGAATATGAAAATAACATAAGCAACTAGAATAATTCCTCAGCAAATTAATATTCTGTTTTGAATTTTAAAAAATCTTTAGGGAAATGCTAGGTTTAACTGTATAATATACTTCTCAAAGCCTTAACCCTAAGATAATTATGAAGAAAACTAAGGTAAATTTTGCAAAAATTTCCATATATACTTCAATAATTTCCATTTGCTGTTCCTCTCAGCTTTGATCAGAAAAGTATTTCTTTGCTGTGAATAAGTAACACCTGGGTACTCAGCCCTAAACAAGACATTTATATCCTTCCCTCTAAGGTTCAGGATCATTATGGAAAGTGGGGTGGGGGGGCAGAAAGAATGGAAAACCCAGAAGATAGGGAGAAGAGCTTGGACATACCTTCTTCTGACCATGACACAGATATTGCAATTAAAATAAAAAATCCCACAGCAACTATAACTGGCTCAGCCAACAATCAGTCATGGATGGGGAAGGGATTAGGGGTTTACACCTCTCTGCTGAACTATTGGCTACTCATGATTCTGGGAAAGGAGAAGGCATTTTTATCAGTTGGGTAATCACCAAGCTCCAATGGATAGCATTAAACCCATGGACACACAGAGAGCCATGGTTAAACTCAGTGGCTTATAAAACAAAACAAAAAGTTGTCAATGTAGAAAAGGGACTTGTAGGTAGAAGGGAGTATTACAGGCTTGGGAGGGAGATAAGAAAAGGAGGTGATAAGAGTAAAGAGAACTCATTATATGCATGTGTGAATCTGTCCAAAAGCAAATGTAATAACTGAAAAAATTTCAAAGGTAAAAAATAAGAATTTCTGCTTGCACACACACTTTTCAGAAAGCTTTGCTGAATTCAGGCTTTAAAACATGAGTATCCGGGGCTGGAAAGATGGCCTAGAGGTTAAGAGCGCTGAATGCTCTTGCAGAAGACCCGGATTCAATCCCCTAAGAACCGCCTTTAACTCCAGTTCCAGGGGAATCTGATACCCTCTTCTGACCTCCGAGGCATTGCAGGACATGGGGTGCACAAACGTACATGCAGACAGCACATTCATACACATACAAAAATAAATAAAATTTAAAAAAAACCATGAGTATCCAAGAAACAAAAGAGAAGTGCTGACAGAACCAAGGGTCAGACGTTTATGACTAAGCATGCATGTCGGCTGATCTAAATATTTGTTCACATTTTGAAAATATAGGAATGCCTAGTAAATACATAATTCTTAATAAAATGTTCCTTTCTAACAGTGGTCTGCTACTGCTGATGAAAAGAAAAGGCATGTCTATAATCCTGGAATTGCTTACTGCATTTTATTTCTATTCATTCACTCATTTATTAAGACAAGGTTTTACTATGCAGCCCTGGTTGGCCTAGAACTCTCAGTGTAGAATAGGCTGGCCTAGAACTCATGGAGATCCTCTTGCTTCTGCCTCCCAAGTGCTGGGATTAAAGGCATACATCTCTCTCTACACCTGGTTTGTTTACTACATTTTAAACCTCTTCCTCATTCCAAATTTTGAAAAACATTCATATAAGTGAAAAGCTAGGGAAGTTTAGTTTTTCTCCTTAATTTAAAGAGATAAAATTGTATTTGTTCATAATTCATTAAATAGATTACCTGGGCTAGGCATTAGAAAATTGAATTTCACTGAGGACATGAAAATATGTACATGAATTGCAGTTTTATTTAAAAAATTTCAATTTATTTAAGCATTTGCAATTTTCATTTCAAAGAAGATGGGACTATATGGAATGCCGAACAAAAAAGTAACCCGTATATATAATTTAATTTCTGGTTTGTCAAGAATGTGACCTTCTACATATTTCTTATATGACTCTAATGAAGTAAAGCCAGGGATGTAGTTTTATAAATGTGTTCTACTGTACATAGCTGTATATACTGATCTAACCTGATTTTAACCAGGTTTAAAGAATAGCCAGGCCTGGTGGCGCACGCATTTAATACTAGCACTCAGGAGGCAGAGGCAGGCAGGTTTTTGTGAGCTCAAGGCCAGCCTGGTCTACAGAGTGAGTTCCAGGAGAGCTGGGGCTACAGGGAGACCCTGTCTGGAAAAGACCTAAAAAAAAAAAAAAAAAAAGAGAGAGAGAGAGGATATATCTATTTTTTTTTTCATTGCTGTCTCACCAAAAGTAGCTTTCAGGGTATGTTAGAGCAGACACCAGGAGTTGCACTGTTTCTGTAGAGTTCGCTAAGGAAACTTAATGAATGCTAATTCGTCAAAGCAATATTTAGTTCCATTTCCAATTAACTCCTGCAATGAATGTTTGTAAGAGAGAATATGGATGCCTAAAGACAACTCTATTAGTTACTGAGGCATTATTTATTTATGTCCTAACTACATCCAGAAATAATTTATTCAAACCACAATGGAAGCAATCGATACAGGAAAACTATTTTCAAAATCACAGGAAAAATGAGTCAGGCAATATGTGAAGAAAAGGAAAGGAAAGTAATTATATAATTAAAACCAATGTAAAGAAATTATCACACATACCAAAGGTTAATTTTGAACTTACACAGCAATTAACCAAGTTAGTCGTAACCCTAAATTCAGAAGAAACAAATGTATCTCATAGAGCTTCCTATAAGGAGTTTAAATAAATTTATATTGAATATCTTTAATTTCTGTTTTGTCAAGAATGTGACCTTCTACATATTTCTCATATGACACTAATAAAACCAGGGACGTGGTTTTATAAATTTCTTCTACTGCATATAGCTGTTTATACTGACCTAAGCTGACACAGGCGTAAAACTTATAGTCAGGAGGACTAGATGGATTGTGTGTCACTTCCAGTAATCCCCCTGAATATTAATGACATTTTTATATTTTTATTAATTCCTTGAGAATTTCATACAATGTCTTTTGATCCTATTTATCCAAACCCGTTCCCTTAATTCTCCCCAGATCTACCTCCTACTCCCTCAAACCTCCAATTTGGGGCCTTAATTTATAATTTAATATTCTTTAAAGAGTCTGGCTCCTGGTAAGCCCACCCCTCTCCAGTGGACTCCAGTAGATGGTACCACACCCAGAACTATAAATGGACAGCACAAATTGGAGCCAATGAGTTAAGTGTATGTTTTGATGGTAAATAGCTCTGAACTTTCTTTTTTTTTTATTTTTATTGACATTTTGTGCATTTCATACATCATTTCTCAGTCCAATTTAGACTCATTTCCCTTTCCGTGTCCACAATCCACCCGAGTTCATGCATTCTACCATACCTCTTATTTTTCTATGAGTCTTTTTAAAGTTTTTCAAAGCAGAGGATCACTGCTCTTGGTAGAACCTTACTGCTTTGGTCAGTTCCCTGTCTCAGTTCTTTTGTTGTTGTTGTTCCCACCAATTTATATTGCTTCAACATATCCATATATTTATGTCACACCTATACTAAAATTATGTCATCTGAGAATAAACTGTATGTTATTTCCATATCGTATTTCAGGATTCACATTTTTCCTTTGTAAATTTATATTACTCTAAAGTATGCCTACATACCCTCCACCCATATACCAATATTACAAAGTCTGAAAATAAGTGGTAGGTTAATTCTAGAGCCTGTTAAGGGAGTCACATTATAAGAGCACATTTGGTTTCAGAAAAAGAGGAATATAACACTGACGTTACTCAGTTTGCTTTACAACTACGTGCTTGGTGCTAGTATCCACAAATGAGGGATACCATTTGTCATTTGTTTTTCTGGGACTGTATTACGTCACTTAGTCACTTAGCATAATATCTTCTAGTTCTATCCGTTTACCTGCAAAGTTCATGATGCCATAGCCCTGAATTTTCTTTTTTTTTTCTTTTTGGTCTTTTTGAGACAGGGTCTCCCTGTAGCCCCAGCTATCCAGGAACTCACTCTGAAGACCAGGCTGGCCTTGAACTCACAAAGATCCACCTGCCTCTGCCTCCCGAGCGCTAGGATTAAAGGCATGCGCCACCACGCCCGGCTGTAGCCCTGAATTTTCTAAAGGATTGTATAATATATCGTTTGCACATGGGGAAGCTTTTGAGGATTTGAAGTTTATACATTTTGGATAGCTGACTGAGGCATGCCCCATGGATGCATGTCAACTGACATTATCCCATGAGGTTAAATCTACCACACAGAAGAAATGGTTCCTGGCATCTGAAAACTCAAGTATAAGTTAATGATGTCAAATAGCCCTGCCAAGGCCGGCAGGCCATATTGATTTTACCATGAATGTCGATCCAGCCTGCAAAGGTTTTGTGATTCTTTTATGAACTAGTTAAAGCAAGATTTGACCTCTTGGTGTCAACAAAAAGCAACCCTGATTGCTTAATTTATTTACTCAGTTGACTGGACTGAATAGAGGTTTTTACTCTTGAACCTGAGAGAAACCACTTTCAATTTTTGTTTCTCCAGCACTGGTACTGTGCTTAATGTAGGAGGTGCCATTAATCTGCATTGTCAGTTAACTAGATTCAGAGTTAATTAGGAGACACACTTCTTGGTGTATCCTCTGTGAGGAAGCTCAAAGTTTTAACTAGGTAGGAAAGACCCGCCCCCAAATTGAGCAGAACCATGGGCTTGGGTCCTTGGCCTGAGTCAAGTAAATTTGAGGTTGCAGTGAACTAGATCAGTTGCTGCATAAGTGCAGGAAGTTCAAAGCTAAATGTTTGCCTGCCTGATTCCTGGTCTCCTGAGATAGGCAACTGTAATGTGCTTCTACGGTCCTGGAGCTAGCTTCCCTTATAATAGACTATATCCTACAACCGGAGCCAAAACTTCACCCTTAATTTGTTTCTTGTCAGTTATTTAATCACAGTAACAGGAAAAGAAACTGATGCAGCAGGCAATGCATGTGTGAATAAATATTATTTCAGGAATTTGGGGAATCACTTCTGTTAAAAGACTTATTCATCTAATCATCTGACATGAATATATGTTAACTTCCCCTACTTCTTTGCTTCGTATACTTCACCTGAACTGAGGCTACAGTGCACAGAAGGGAAGACAAGATGCAAGAAATAATGATATGCACTAATACCTTAATTCCAACAGAACTATTTCTAAATAAAATTGAGTATTGAAACACAGCTAAAGCAAAAGAAACGTTTGCCTTTGGGGACTGAGGATTTGTACATGCCTGTCTCAGGAAGGCCGGAACCAGGTCGCCCGAGAGCAGCACACATTTTGGAGCATTTATTGTGTTATGGCTCTAGGCCAGTCACTGCGAGGTACAGAGGTGATTAAGATAGACCTTCTATACTTAACAACCTCAAAACCTAGTATAAAGTCATACTCTCGCTATAACCTAAAGATCAATTTGCTAGCTGCATATAAGAGAGATCAAAAAATCTACTCATAAAATTCAGAGGATAAAAAGTCTCTCACAGTCAAAATGATCAGAGCTCTGTATGAGAAAAAGACCTTTGTGATGGGAATTAAAGAATGCATATGTAGAATACTGATGGAAGTACAAGACAAGGGCATTTTCTGAACAGAAAAGCAGAAAGCAAAGGAGATGATGGCATGAGAGATCCTAGCCCCTGGCAGGTGTCGATAGGCATGGATGAAGGACACGTGTAAGTTAATAGGGGGCATAAGGCAGGACAGGAGGGTTGTAGCCAGTTCAGGGGACGATTACATGCCAGACTACAAAGTCTGCTCTTCTTTGAGTATGTGACGGGCACCCACAGGAGACTTTTGATCGAGGGAGTGACACAATAAAAAGGGAGCTTTAAGAACCTCAAACTGTGTAGGTAATTTTGAGAGATGTGAGTCCAAAGTCAATCAGACCAGCTGGGAGTCCAGACAAGAGGTAATAAGGGCTTGAACTATGACAGTAGGGATGGAAATGAGGAATTAGTAAAGAATGTGAGCTCTGAACCCATTAGGAATCACCTGTGGTAACTGATCTGATCACAGCAGCTGGGGCACCTCCATTAACTCTCTCACATCACATCTCCAGGTGCAGAAGAACTGAAGGTCCTGGAGCAAATTATTCCTAACGCAAATGCAAGGCTATTCTGCCACCATTTGCATGATGGATTCCACTACACGTACTCTGTAGCCTCTAACTGAATTTTAAGACCACATACTATATTAGCAATATTGCAATCTGTATCACACTGTGCTGTTTTGCATATCTTTGAAATTATTAAAATACTTGCTAACTTTTCCCAGTCCTCTCTCTGCTTTGTCCCAAAGAGGCCTTGTGGCGAGTACCATTACCAGCTCAGCTATCTCATCAACCCCATTTTTGTGACAAATATAACTTTCTCATGTCCCCAAGCCTCATGTTCCCAAGCCTCATGTCCCCAGAAGCAAACACAAGTTATGGTGACATATCTAGCAAAAGACTACAAGAAAATCTAGTATTCCGATAGGAATTAGTAAGAAGGGGCTGGAGAGATGGCCTAGCAGTTAAGAGTGCCAACTGCTCTTGCAGAGGACCCAGATTCAATCCCCAGCACCCACATGGCATTGCACGACACGGGTGCACAAACATACATGCAGACAGTACATTCAAACACATAAAAAATAATTTTTTAAAAAAAAAGGAATTAGTGAGAAATACATGTCCAATAATATTGCATATCTGTATCCATAGAAATGTCTTAAAATTTAAAAAAGGACCTGGCAATGGCATAACACAGAAACCAGAACTTCAGTGCTTAACAATGTGAACTTGGAAGTCACACATAGACACGTATTAACTGTGAGACCTGGGAAAGATATGAGATTGTTCCAGGCATTCCTCATCATAAAACAAAAGTAAGATTTTGGACCTAAAGTCTTGTTGTTTACTGTGGTTGAGGATTATATGAAACGAAGCATTTTAGCACATAGCACTGAAAAGCATGAGTTAATATTCCTATGTTATTATCAGTCAGCTCATACTAGAGAACTATCTTCTAGTATCTCTATGGAGGAGATTTAGATAGAATCACACCTAATCTTGGAATAGGTGAAGAGCTGTAGCCCGGTGATTCAGAGGCCAAGAGCCTTGACTCGGGAGACACAAGGCCCAGCCCTTCCATGGCTCCCCACACTGCTCTCCTGTCCTGACCATTCATCTTCCTTTGTCACTGAGGACTCTCCCAGGACTAAGATGACCAGAATTTCCACTTTCATCCATCATGATTAAGTAAAGTCCACAAAAAAATCAACAGCAACAACAAAACAATCCAACCTTCATTCAAAGGTAAACTGTTAACTTGTCAGAGAGGCTAGCAGAGAAGTGAAGGCTTCAGATTTATTTTGTTTTAAATTTGAAAATTTCTCACATTCTGTCAACTTCACATGAGATTTTGTCACCTCAAGGTAACATATTTTGTTTTGTAATGTAACAATAATTGAAACGTTCCTATATTTTATGTCCTTCGATGTGTAAACAAAAACTAAATTCTTCTGTATCTCCTTGATTCAAAACACATTCTGCTAAGAGGTCCCCTGAGGTGTCTTTCTCAAAAGTACTGAAACCAATGTGGAAAACACCGTATTCCCCATCCACTCTCCCTTAGGGACTCACAGTGGATATTGGTATTTTAAAGGCAATTAAAAATCCATTTCAAAACTCTATATTAAGCTGTAAGTTACCCAGTCTTTTTGTTTGTATTATTACATAAAAATCTATATTGAACTGTAAGTTTATCAGTCTTTCCTTACTGTAACCAAACACATGAATTAACTCACAAGGAGGAGATATTTGTTTTAGCCCACATGTCCACCCATGGTCACTTAGCTTTGTCACTTTAGGCCTGTGACAAAGAGAAGACTGCATAGTGACATAGAGCTGTTTACTTCATGGTGGCCAGAAAGCAAAAGAGAAAAGGAGGAGCCAGAGTCACCGTATTTCTTCAAGGACACACCCTCAGGGATCTAATTTCCTTCTACTAGACCCCATGATGAAAGAGTTCCACAGCCTCCCAGTACGGTCACATGCTGGAGACGAAGCTGTTAATATGTGGCCTTGGGAGGTGGGGAACAATTTAAGGTATAAACCATAATACTTTTCATTTTAATAACATAGCTTGTCAATATTACAAAGAAAAGTTAACATGCTAAAAAATGATGTTTTTAATGTTTAGACTCATCTACATTTTAATTAAGGCAATGAGAACTCTTAAACTACTTTCTAAATTAAGTAAACTCCTGACAAATAGTTTAAGAGATTGAAAGCAGTCATTTATTTCTTTAAATGCTGACTACCATTGATCTTTTTAAAGGATTGCTATTCCTAAAATTATTGAAACAAATTATCATAGGTGACCAGAATTTAATTAAAAAGTTAGTCTAGTAAATGTTTCTTGGTATTAATATGCAAACTATTAGAGGAAACTATTTTTAATAGCTGTCTTGAAATCTCGGTAGAGCTCTCAGCATGAGAGGCTCATTTTATCATCTTTAGACTTTGGTGTAGTCGCTGGAGGAGAGACAGCACCTACTGTGTGGCTGGGCTTTTGACATTTAAGAATCCTTCTAAAGAGATACTAAGAGCTTTTAATCATTGTGTGGCTGGGCGTCTCAAAGCACTGATCATAGAAAGCCACATGATGGGGGCTTTCTAAGCAATGCTAACTTTTGATCTTCTCTTGAACGTGGGGGACAGATAACCATAAAACACGTTTTCCTTCTGGCTGAGCTAAGTACAGCTTTCAAGAAACATATGTTCAGAACTCACAAAATTATGTTTTGCCAACAGATTCTCAATTTCAATGGGAACACTAAATTAAAAAAAAAAGAGCGACTTAGCCCCACATATGTTGGTATTGATGTTGTTGGTACCGAAATCTCACTGCAGTAAGTTGTGTGAGAGTTTTCACGAGCTTCTTCTTTGTTAACTTACACTAAAATTGGAGGGGAGCATGAAAAGGAGTGAAAAGTTAAAGAAGAAGGAAAGTATGGTGAGGGACAGAAATGTAGGGTGTGGATGAGAATACTTTCACATGCGTATAAAGTTTTAGCAAGAATTTTCTCATGTTGCTGCCTTTTTGCGAAGTCTTTTTCTTGGTCTTTTTTTTCCTTTCTTATCAATGTTTTGTGTATTTCAGACATCAGTTTTCAGTTCAATTTAGACATATTCCCCTTTCCCTTTCCCCTACCCCACCCCAGATCGTGCATTATGTCATAAATGTCCTGTATCTTTCTCTCGGAATTCACATTTTCCTCCTTTAATTTTATACTACTCTAAAATATGAATATATACCTTCCACCCATATACAGTAATTACAGAGTGTGAAAATAAGTGGTGGGTCAATTCTAGAGCCCATTAAGAGATGTACATTATAACAACATAGTTGCTTTCAGTTAAAAAGAAATATAACAATAATGTTGTTCAGCTTGCCTTTCAACTGGGGATTTGCTGTTAGCATCCACAAATGAGGGAGACCATTTGCCCTTTGTTTTTCTGGGACTGTGTTCCTTCACTCAGCATAATGGCTTCAAGTTCCATCCATTTACGTGTAAAGTTCATGATGTCATCTTTCTTCACCGCTGAATAGTACTCCATTGTGTAGATGTACCACATTTTTGTCATCCACTCCTCTGTAGAGGAGCATTTGGGTTGGTTCCAGCTCTTCACTATTGTGAAGAGAGCTGCAGTGAACATGGATGTGCATCTATCTTTGCGGTAGGATGAGTCTTGTGGGTATATACCCAGGAGTGGTATGACTGGGTCAGGTGGTAGGCTCATTTTGAGTCTTTTAAGGATTCGCCACACTGCTTTCCATAATGGTTGTACAAATTTACATTCCCATCAGCAGTAGATGAGTGTTCCCCTTTCCCCACAACGTCTCTAGCATTTGGTGTCTTTTGTTTTCTTGATCTTAGCCAGTTGTATCAGAGTGAGATGATATCTGAGAGTGGTTTTAATTTGCATTTCCTTAATTATTAATGATGTTGAGCACTTTTTAAGATGTTTCTCAGCCATCTTTAATTCCTCACTGGTGAGGTCTCTGTTCAGCTCTTTATTCCATCTTTTGAGTAGGTCATTTTTTTCCTTCCTTCTTTGTTTCTTAAGTAGTCTATATATTCTGGATGTTAATGCTCTGTCAAATGTATCATTGGTGAAGATTTCCTCCCACTCTGTGGGTTTTCTCTTCACTGAGTTTCATTACAGTATTGCATATTAAATGAAAGGCTTGTAAGAAATGGTTAACCGTCCACACTTTGAAATGATGTTTGTTCATGGTGGTTTATATACTGGAACAAACTTTACAATGTCAATGAAAAACAATATCCTGATTGCTTTTGAGAAGTTTTATTCACTTTTCTTAACTGATTATTTTCCATTTACATCTTCTTTTTCCAACTGTGGATTTGGTGTTAGCATCCTCCAATAAGGGAAACCATTCACCATTTGTTTTTCTGGGACTGTGTTACTTAGCATAATGGCTTCGAGTTCCGTACATTTACCTGCAAAGTTCATGATGTCATCTTTCTTTACCACTTAATAGTACTCCATTGTGTAGATGTACCACATTTTTGTCATCCACTCATCTGTTGAGGGGCATTCAACCCATTTTGACCTATAAAAATAAATATAAAGAAAACCTATTTTGTGCTGACAAACTAATCACTGATTTGAAGATTAGCTCTAGATACAGAAGTTTTATTCAAACTCCCAAGCAAACACACAAAAGTACTATAAATTTAGTTCAGATATCATACCCTAAATAATTTATTTTTTATTATTTATCCAATCTTTTTTAACCAAGTATTGCTCTAATTCATCAATAAGAGGGAATAAATCAATCATTCATGCAATAGAATTTATAGGTTCTGAAAATACGTAAAATGTCAGACACAAAAATATCTACTGCAGGATTAAGTTTAAATGGGATAAAGAACTGACAAAACTGGGCTTATTGTTGGAAATCTGAAAGTGGTTTCTACTGATTGATGAAAACTGAACAGATCAGTATAAAAAGAAACTCTAAATTGATAACTCATCTCCATTTTGTTTGGGGTGTCGGTTGTATGAGTTCATAGAATCTTTACATCTGATCAGAATGAACACATATATTTATTGATTTTGTGATGTAAATTATACTATTTATTTCCCTTCCAATTTATTTTGAGCAATTTCAAATTAGAGAAAACTTATAGAGTAGAACATTAGAAACTTATAAAACCTTTATTAGGATTCAACAGTTTCTTCCTCCCTCCTTTCCTTCTTTCCCTTCTGTTCTGGCTTCTTTTTTTTATTTTATTTATTTATTTTTTTAAGATGGCTCAGATTCACTTCTCTGAAATGTTGATTGGATGTTACCTGCTATTGAGTTAAAATTTTGTTATCAATACCTTCATTCATTCATTTATTCATTATACCTTCTATAATTCAGTAATGACCTTATTAAATTTAATTGGATGCATAGACATGTGACAATGTGTATATTGTATAAATTCTTTGTGCTACACTACAAAATGATGATCTCATGGGCTGCTTCATGCCACCTAGACATTCCTCCTGTTTCTACTCCTCCCAGCTCCCTTCCCGCCATAGTGCACATCACAAGATGACTCCAGGTGCTGTTTCTGTGTAGAAGAAAACATGGCTGCATTCTTCCCTTATATACTTAGAACCAATATCTAGTGAGCCCAGCCATCTTCTGATTCTTTCATTCAGGACCAGAGAGATCTCCTTCCCTCCATAAATTTAACTGTTAATTTTATATAGAAGGATATTTTGTTCATCTTTGAAACAGCTGTCATTTCTGACATAGAATCTGAACTTCTTGTCTCTACTCTTTTCATTCTTCTTTAGCATCCATAATAATATATAATGGAATGTAATTCAGAAAGGACAAAACAGTCATTATTGTCTCGACTCAAAGCATGATTGTAGAGTAAATGACACTAGAAATATTTTCAGCATGTTTAAAATTTGAGATGAGAAGAGGAGAGAGAACACAGGAAGAAACACGGCAAGAAATCGACCATCCCCTTCCCCTGCCTCAGAAAAAGATAGCTGGAATTAAGGATGAGAATGCTGGTATTGAAGTCAAAAATGTTATTCTCTTGCATTCATTCATCTTTGATTTTAAAGCGGGCACTGAACTCCAGTGGTTGTTAGTGTTTGATAAATCTAGTGAGATGCTCTAGAACTGTCTTCCCACTGCTGTCCACAAGAATGTCACAGTCAAGTGAAAAACCTGTGCAGTCTCACACTTTGATTTGTATGTATTCAAATATGTGTGGAAAGATAGAGACAGAAAAAGAGAAAGCAGTGTAAGGAGGTTATGTGTATGTATTTAATTGAAAATAAAATCTGTGTTTATGTGGGATAGGTTCACTTATTAAGGCATTGCTAAACTCTCTACCAAGTCTAACATTCTAGGATTACATTCTTCTTGCTGTCAACCAAGAGAGTATAATTACAAGAAAAGTTCATTAGCCATTGGGGAAATGTAATAACTCCAACAGAAAAGTTCAAATTCAAAGGAAGCTAGAGCTATTTTTCTCTGGAAGTGAGGATTTAAGTTATCCCACATTAGACACTAAATTCAAGGATAACCTGATTTACATGAGACCCTGTCTCTGGAAACAAAGCAAAACAAAAAGTGGAGCAGGGAGGGGGAAAAAGGAAAATATATCAATTTAAATATAAATATTCTCATCTTAGGCTACAAACATTACAGATCAGCCTTGGCCTCACAGTGAGACCTTGTATTAATACCACACCTCAGATTATTCATTCGAAATCTTCCAGAGACCCTCCAAGTAATACAGGCTATGGCCCTTGCTCTTGATTATTTCCCAAAAATTTATGGTAAAATTCTATTGCTGAAGACAAGACACATTTTAGTCATAGGACATTGAGAAATTAGTTGGTAAAAAGTTGGTACTAGGCAGGAAGTTTCTTTCCTGGTTTCTAGCTTTCATAGTTCTGAAAGGTGTTATGCAGGCTACTAGGTGAAAGACTCTTCAACAGCCTAACACACCTGTGAACAACGTGAGCTACAATAATAAACAGATGGAACAATAGTTGCACAAAACTGATGGTGGGTAACCAACCACTTTCTGATTGGAATTTCTACCTCTGTACCCACATATTAGTGCAGCTTTCAGAACTCATCAGAGAAGAACCAGTGAACCATGGTTAATATAGAAGCTCATAACTGGTCAAAATGCAGAGAAAAAGTGTCAGTAAAGTTCTCAGTTCCAAATGGGGTATTTATATCACACCCCTTCTTCCTCAAGCTCAGGAACCATCAAAGGAAAAGACACAGAAAGACTGTAAGAGCCAGATGTCAATGAGGATCAGAGCAAAACAGTATCTTTCGGACCTGGCAGGACGGCTGCACTCATGAACTCACAGCAGCTGTGGTTGCCATCATAAGACTTGCATAAGAGCAAGCTAGTCAACATTTCAGCATGAAGCAGAAAAAGGGATCACAAACCCCTAACTAGCTGAGGAGCTATTTCCAGCTGACACCTCTGAAGGAGGAAGAGTTAATTTTCTTTACGGACATAGTCCCCCTGGTGGGTCAATCATACTCCAGTTGATGGCCCCATGCCCATAAGTGTATGGGCAGTATAAATTGGACTTGGTGAATTATTTGAAAAAAAAGGACAAGAAGTTTGGGAGATAAGGGACAGATCTGGGAGGAGTTGATGTAGGTGGAATAGAGGTGAATATAATCAAAATACATTGTACGTGTGTATGAAATTCTCAAATAATCAATAAAAATAAATTTTAAAAAAAAAGGAAAAAATGCCGAAGAAAACTTTAGAAATCATAATTAGCTTAAATGACAACTATGTGTATATCGTTTTAATGTCATTATTTGATTTGGAAACATGTTCAATAAAATTTGGTTTAAGAAAATAACTAAATAAAAGCCTTTTCAAATTAAAACAAAATAGTGAATATAAAATTATGGGGTTAAATGTTTTTAAATAAATCAAGATCAGTACCACATAGTATCTAACAAAGAAACAGGAAAGGTAGAATCAGTCTCTGTTGACAACATCATCAAGAATGCATTCTCCAAAGCTGGTAAATACTTAATGGGTTTCTGATTATAAGCTCATGCTCTAAGTCTCCATCATGTACACATTCATTGAATTGTTGACCTTCCAATTATTTAGAGCTTCTCTTAGGTCTCTTGCCTGGAAATTACATTACAAAGATTACACACAACACTATGACACCTATTTATTGAATCTGTGCACTAAACCTGAGATAAAGCCTGATATTTAATGAAATAAAAAACATTTCCCAGAGATGAGTCTGTTGATAAAAGCTGCCAAATATAGCTAAGCAACATAATTTGTTTTCATATTTAGAAAGCAGTGGCATTCTCTTATTCTTAAAGTACTTTTATAACCCATGTTTTTAAAATGTGAGCTTTCCAGAGATTAAAAGCTTTCTCTAGCCAAGCAGAAATAGGACAGAGTTGAAACATTTTCCTGACACACTCTGGACTGGACAGAGTTCAACAGGAAAGCTGTTAAGAAAGCCCATTCGGCGCTAATACTCTTCTGAGAGAATGTTCAAAATATAAAATTATGACCCCGAGGTGAACTGAAAACCAGGGAGGCCTCTACTTATAATTATAGGTCCACAGCCATTTATATTTAAGTACATTTTGGAAGCTTCCTATATGTGATTTATTTGTTAAACCACTAGCATTGCACATATGTTAATGTACGTTGAGTGCTCACCACAAGTACCTTACAGATCAAATATAATTTGGATATACAGATTGTAAATTTGATAAATAGATGTCGCTTCTGTGGTTAAAGTTGTGCCATTACCCTGCCTGAGAATACAATGCAAAAACCATTCCTAATATCATAGTACTAGAAGAAAAGATCACTAAGGAATAGTTAAATGGTAATAAAGCCCATTTGTGCTATCTTTGTGTCAAGAAACTTGCTATATAGCCATGCAAAAGAAGCCATGCATGAAGATAACGGCTCACAAGTAAAGAATTTTAAAAATATGTACTTACTTCTTCCTTCAACTCCAGCCATTATTTTGCATTCCCTGCTAACTGAACTCCCTTATTAACAAGAGAGTAAGTGAACCCTTTCCCAAATTTATCTTTCAAAACTACAGTGAGAATAGAAAGATCTTATATTCTGGGGTCTTCCATCCATGATTCAAACTCTAGTGTGATCTAGGGCCACTCAGTTACAGAAAGCCTCCATTTTTTTTCTTCTGCATAAGTCATTCTTATTCTTCCTATCCCATAAAATTAACAGAGGAATGAAATAGTTTCTTATATATGAAGATGTATTTGTAGGTGGCGAATGGCTTTTGTTACATGGTAAGTATTATCTTAGGATCATTTTAGAGATATTTTATAAAGGGTCCACTAAATATCCTGGAAACTACTAGGTGCCCAGGAAAATAATTATAAATTAGAGCATAGCTACAATATTATCAGACCACTAGAAGAACTTGTATTAATTAAAAGGCAAATAAAGTTAGTGTAGATAAAACACATTGACCAGCAGTCCACATTTAACCACTTGAAACAACTGAGAGATAAAATGAGAGGAGGACACAGGACTCACTCCAGAACCACAGAAGTTTCCGGACAGATAATTCGACTTGTCCTATAGCACTTCTCCTTGAGTCAACTAAGGAACTGTTTGTTCTTTCAGTCTCTTCCAACTTAAATCTCACTGTTCCACATCTGAAACTTTCACCTACTTCAGTAACCTTTGTTACTACAAGTGTTTAAGAAGAGAGTTGAAGAAGCAACATCTGGGTTCAAATATTCTTGTGTTCATACCAGTATGTCCTGGATACTGCACTGGAATTCGGGGTTGATCAACCACCTAACCCATGAACAGAAAATAAGAAACAATTAGAGACTACAAAATTATAGTGTTCAGTGCAGAAGAATTGGCAAGGTGTCAGATGGTCAAAGATGTCAAATATATAATACAACAAAATACAGGCACAGAGAAGACCCACGGTTTTCACTGTTGCATAGTTTTCATGACAGGAATCCATCTTCTATATCATCATCTTTTCCTTGTTTATATTACTTTTTTATGTGTATGAATGCACTGTCTGCATGTAGGTTTGTGCACCCGTGTCGTGCAATGCTGTGGAGGTTAGAAGAGGGTGTCGGATTTCCCTGTGTGGTGGTTTGAATGAGTGTCCCCCATAGGCTCTAGGTATTCAGACGTTTGTCTCCAGTTGGTGGCGCTGTTTTTTGAGGTCTTGGGGTGCGTGGCCGTGCTGGAGGAAGTGTGTCACTGGGGGCAGGTTTAGGGAGTTTTAACACGCCTCGTAGTCTACAGTCACCCTCTCTCTGCTTCCTGTGCTCTTTGGGAGATGTGACCCTTGGTTTGCTGCTCCAGATCCAGCCGCCATGCCTCCTGCCACAATGGACTCTAATTCCCTGGAACCGCCAATCGTAAGCTCAAATAAACTCCTCCTTTTATAAGTTCCTTGGTCATGGTGCTTTATCACAGCAACAGAAAAGTGACTAATACACCCTGGAACTGGACTTCTCCTGGAATTGGAGTTACGGATGGTTCTCAGCCACCATGTGGGTGCTGGGGATCGAATCCGGGTCCTCTACAAGAGCAGTTGGCACTCTTAGCCCCTAGGCCATCTCTCCAACCCCTATATTACATTTTATATGTTTGATATATCTAAATGTTTCTTTTTCTTTATTAACTTTGTGCTGGTTTATGTACTCAATAATTGTCTTAAAATTAAAAAAAAAAAAAAACAAACTTTTCTTTCAGATCCTTGCTCCACATTGCCTTAATATAATGAAGATTCATTTCAAATACTCTGTCTTTGGGACAGTCTTTCCTAATGGGAAAGCTTGATTCTGTGGCCCTTTGTCTCTTCATACAATCCTGTGCATGGACTTTCACACTACTCCTTTCCTCAGGGAAACCACCACATGACTGTTCCCTTAAATGCAACAGGTGAACCAGTTGAGACTGCACCAACTTCCTTTGTTGTTCCAGTCATGGCCACATCATTCATCAACTTCGTTTCTGCATAAGCAGTTTCTGGGGTTTCAAATATTTCTAGGATTCTGTCTGGGTAACTCACAAAATGGATTGAGACAAATCCACAAGTCAAAGGCAAAGAAAAAGTAGACCCATATAATAGCATGAGAGACAGCCCACAATTAATGGCTGGCCAGATGGTTCAGAGTTAATCCTGTGACAGTTCAATCTAAGCATCTTAGCACAGGTTGGTGAAAGCTGGACATGGATGGAAGGAGAAAGGTGAGAAAGTTCAGGGACAGCAGTGTATTCGCTGAATCAGCACTGGACATGAAATCAGAGATACTCCTTACTGGAAAGTAGAGTTTCAGGAGATTTGAACAGCAACTCTTACCTCAGAATCAAGGATAGGAGGAACTATTAAAGGTACAAAGTGGCTCAGAGACTGATAAAGATAACTTCAGGTGCAGTATCAAAATCTTCTGTGTTTGTATCTCCATCAAAACTAAGATAAAATATGACTCCATGTTACAAACATAAAAAGGAACAAACTAAAACAACTTTCTAAATGAAATCTCGGCCCAGTTCCTACCAATAGCACTCTTAAAGTGTGTTTTAGTAACTCCAACATTTATTAGAAGCAGTAAAAGATTAAAATGAATCCACAGAATGATTAAGTGTATTGGTTTTAATGCTTTGGAGATTGTTTTAGATGACTTATTCATACAGCGTTTCAACGTGTGTGAATAAATGGCAGGTTAAACTAAAAAAATGTGGCTACAAAAGATTACACACATACATAATATAAACTACCTGATTTGTGTTTCTAATAAACATGTGAATTTTAAAGAGCCAAGGGAAGTAGTTAATGTTGAATATTCAGAACGAGAAATAGTTTTATCCAAGGGAATATTTCACAGGCAGATGGAAGTGAATATGCAAAATTGTTCCAGTTAGGCAAATGTTCCAGATAAATTTTCAAGATAAAACATGTTAGCAGTCCCATGCAATTTGCACTATTTTTAATAGTCTGTTACTGGCATTTTTTTAATATGACTTGTTATTTTATCATCCTACCCCTTTGAAGCAACACTGAGTATGAATAATGGATCTGCAAGAAAAGCTTGTGGCTAGGCAATGGGTAGGAGTACTAGTGGGATGATGTTTCAACGGGACTATGAAAAGATGACAGATGGACAAGGGAAAGTTCTTCAGTGTGCTGGAGATGAAGCCCATTAAGCCCCCAGACCTTGTGACAGCTGTCTCATCATTCAGTCTGGAGTTCATTATACAAGTAATTCAGTACTTCAAAGATATATTAGAGTTGCTGCACTAGTATTATAGCCTCGTTCTTGGAACCACCCTGTTAAATTTATGGGTAGAATTTCCAAAAAGGAAAGAAAATGTCATTGTGTGGTTCCATATCTTGAAATGAATGTGCATCACAAGTGTTAAGAGACAGGCTCAAAATCACTGGACTGGGCTCTCAGCTCCACCAGTTGGAACATACATAACTTTTGGCAACTTGCTAATTTGCCTAAGCTCTTCTGTTTTTGTTTCGTTGCATTTAAAATAGGGATAATAATGTCCCCTACTTCATGGCATTGCTGTAAGAACAATTACAATCCAGTGGATGCACTAAGACTCAGGAGGAACTGGGTACACAAACTTGGCTGGATATACCATCACAAATATGACAGAATGCATGAAATCTATTGGACCAACTATGGGGAGGTACAGTTGGGGAAGGAGTCTAAATATGATAGAGTGTTGTATGAAATGCAAAAAACAATAAAAATATACATTAAAAAGCTAATGTTGGGGTTGGGACTGAAGAAATGTCTTAGAGTTTAAGGGCACTGACTGTTCTACCAAAGGACCTAGTTTCCTTTCTCAGCACCCACATGTTGGCTAACAGTCATGCATAACTTCAGTCCCAGGGAACCTGACTGATGACCTCTTCTGACCTCCTTAGGCATTACCTGCCCAGGTGAATTACAAACATGCATTCAAAACACTCAAATATAAGATAAAATAGTTTTCAAAATAATAAAATATCTTAGGAAACAATGTTTTTCATATTTAATATAAATTACTCAAAATATCTAAAGTCTTAAGCTAATTGTACATTAAGCAGAAATGATGAATGGTAAATCTTAATGAGAAGAAGTGTTTTAAACATTTATGATACTTTATTTAATAAGCAAAAGAAGTGGGTATCTTATTTCCAGCCTAAATTATTAAACAACTTCTTTGGAGAAATGTTGAACACCACATTTCTCTGGAACATAAACAAAAAGTTACAGGCTTAGATTATAGCTCAGTGGGAGAGTGTTCAACTAGTATGTGGGCTCCTGGATTTGATCCCCAATGATAAAAGAAAATAAAAATGAGCAGTATGAAGAAGCAGCATGTTCAGTGCCTGCGTGCCCTTCTCCATCCCTTCCTTCTACCCCTCCCCAGATAAAGCCAGGGTGAAGGAGAACCCACAGAGAAGATCTGAAAGATTATCCCCTAAACTTGCTCCTCCAAAGCCAGAGCCTAAGCCTAAGAAAGCTTTTCACTGCAAAGAAGGGAGAGAAAGTCCCCAAGGGAAGAAGGGGAAAGTTGATGCAGCAATGATCTGAGTAATCCTGCAGAAAATGGAGATGTCAGAACAGACCAGGCACAGAGAGCTGAGGATGCTGGCGATGCCAAGTGAAGTGTGTGTGTTTCTGATAACTGAGTGTACACTCTGAAAAACTCTTTTTATCAAGTTTTATAAAAATAAAGAATATTGCTGGGTGTTAAGGCACACACCTTTAATCCCAGCACTCGGGAGGCAGAGACAGGTGGATCTATGTGAATTCAAGGCTAGTCTGGTCTACACAGTGAGTTCCAGGCTGGCTGTAGCTACGGGAAGAAAGAAAGAAAGAAAGAAAGAAAGAAAGAAAGAAAGAAAGAAAGAAAGAAAGAAAGAAAGAAAGAAAGAAAGAAAGAAAGAAAGAAAGAAAGAAAGAAAGAAAGAAAGAAAGAAAGAAAGAAAGAAAGAAAGAAAGAAAGAAAGAAAGAAAGAAAGAAAGAAAGAAAGAAAGAAAGAAAGAAAGAAAGAAAGAAAGGAATTTTTGTTTGCCTTTTCTTTTTTAAAGCTATATTGTTATCCCACAGACCAAGTCACTGTTTGGGTGGAAGAAGGAACACAGATAACTAACAAAGTGTCTTCTATGCTGGATTGATGTGGGAGAAACACCTTTCCCTGTTAATGTTGAAAGACTCCTCTTGGCTCCTGGGAGGGGATTTCCTGATGCTGATACTCATGGCCATCTCGGCACACAATGCCTTGTGGTAAGGGAGAAATTCAAAACTAAGTTTCCTATACTCCTCTCCTCCATAGACTGAACTTCCTTAAAACCAGAGACTTATGGGACCTGACCCCCTAAAATGACTCTGCCAGGAAATCTGGACTTTGCAGTGACATCACTAGATGGAACCTCTGAAGAGCAGTGGCTCCTTTTCTGAAAGATTGTGGATCATTAAACTGATAGCTCTGTCATATTCATTTTATTTCCTGAAAGCCAGGGTCTGCTTGTGAAATATTAAACATGCTTAATGTGAAACATCAGGCCTCACCTTAAATTATGCCTATTCAGAACATAAAATTAAGACTTCCTTGAATGCTATAGTGACTTTATGATTTGGGTAGTCCATATAAGAAAAGATTTTGAAATTTCTTGTGTACCATTAAGGATTGTCTGCTGCCCATATCCCACGTGAAATACCATGATGGTTTATGAAAAGTGTCTTTAAAATAAAGCTGGATACAATTCAGCTTGGAAAAAATGAAGTTAAAATGAGTATTTGATAGCATCAAGAACAAAACATTCACTTCACAAGAAGTAAATCAACCCCTAAGGCCCAAAATTTATATGGCTACCACAAGGTCTTCAAGGCAGTGTTTACAGTCAGGTACTAAAACCATATCCCCAACAACAATGTTTTTCATTTCGAGATATGGAATAAATTTACTAGTACAATCTAGGTAGAAGTGGAAAATATTATACTGAATGAGGAAGCCCAGACCCTGAAAGACAAATGCCATGTGATTTCATTTTTGTGAATCCTAGCCACAGATCTTTAGGATTGAGTATATAACCAGAAGTAACCTCAAAAGCCAGAAAAGTACAAAGGGACTACTATTTTGTGGAGAAGAGGGAGAAGGAGTTCTAGAGAGGGAAATGATAGGACACAAGTATTATAACCTTAACCTGGGAGAGGGTAACTCAGAGAGAGAGGGAGGAGGGAGTGATAATTTCACTAAGCCAAAGGAAAGATTATTTTAAAAGCTTACTTAAAAGACATATAATATATGTGCATATACATATGTGTGTATATGGTCATACCACATGTAGTGATATTGCTCCTCAAAGGAGCCATGACTATCTAACATAAACACCAATTCCAGGCACTGGTAGCTCCTAATCAAGTGGTAGAACCCTGAAAAATGCCATTCACCTTTATTGGCATGTTGACTGTGTGTGATCATTACTGTAGGTCTAGTTTAAGTACTGTTGAGGTTTCATGAGTACAGCATCTCTGTCATGACTAGAAGGCATTATCTAGTGTTATGTGTGCTGGTTCTCTGTCTCTTATAACCTTCTGGCCCCCTCCTCCATGATTCTTCCTGAGCCTGAGTTATGAGGGGCTGTGATACCCACATCAGTAACACTGCAAGGACTCCGTAGATTGTATACTTGTAGGGACACATATGTGCACAAATAAAATTAACAGTGAAAGAAGATTGTGGGAGAGTCTCTTGCTACGAGCAGGTGCAGTGCATTCCTGCTAAGGGAAGGGGAGCACAGTGTCCACCTTACAGGCACTGTGGGGAACTGACCCCCAGGCACAGAGGTCAATCGGTTACAGAAGTAACCCGACCTGAGAGGTACTTCCCACTCAGGTCCTTAGCCTGGGACGACAGAACGTTTCCCACCGTGGCCGTGCTTTTCCACCTGCCCAAAGACTGCTGGCCTCTGGAAAGAAATTTCAGGCTGACGGCCGATTGCCTATCTTCAGCCTATATTAACTCACAATTCACTTCACAGATGGCAATCTGATAGGATCTCCTTCCAGCCCCACACCAGCTACCCAGGTTGGTGGTCTGATGGACCACCATCCAACCTAGTGGTCACTCAAAATTCAGGCCTGCTTCGGCCCCTATGCATGCGAAAATAATGGCTGGGAATTCTGTGTAATGATGGTAATGGAGAATTCACTTTATTGCCTGCTACATCTTGCTTTTATAAGCAAAATGACATCAGTTCCCAGAGCCAATAACAGACCCCCAGTTACATGCCACAGTATACTGCTGCTCTGCCTAGCAGCATGTGCCTGGGTCACGTTGCTTGCTCCTTCTTGGGGCAGGGTCAGAGAAATCCCATTACTCCACATGGTGCCCTGAGGGGTGCTAACTGAGATCTAGCCCCCAATTCAAACTGGGTATTCCCACAGAAGATATCATAAATTTGAGCACGAGTGTGGAAGACACAGTAGGAGTTGTAAGAGAGATGGATGAGGAGGACTAGAAATGATGGAAAGACAGGACTCGTGTAACACCTCAAAAATAACAAATTTAAATTTAAAAAGTTATCTCTAATGATATAATATTCCAAAATGGATGTGGGAGATTTCACAAGGGCTCTCCCTAGATCAAGAGCCACAGGCAGTCAGTGGCTGGCAAGGGAATAAAAATCAGCTTTTGTTCATCCACTGGAGTCCAGTCAGCCTATCTACAGTCACTCCCTTAAAGAAGATCTAGTCTCTCTCACCCCAATAATTCCTTGGCTAGGGTTGGGTCCTGCTGCCCATTTCCCCCAACCATGGTGGAGTTTTGTCTGCCTGAGTCAGCATGGGTATTGTGCATGCTGTCTCTATTGTTGGAAGTTCATGAGCTAGTTCCCAGAGGCCTGAAAGCCTCTGTTTCCTTATGTTCATACACCAATCCTGGAAACAAATGCTTGACCAGATAGGACTTAACTAACATATATCACAGAATATCTGAATGTGGTGGGGTGGGCTGTGGGGGGGCAGGGAGGTAGAGATAGTCTAAACACTATTATGTATTATATGAAATGCACAGAAACTGAGTAAAAGAATTAATTTTCAAAAAAAATAAGAATCAGCTTTCTCTAGGAATGAGCCACCTGATAGGTCAACCATTCTCAAGTGGTAAGCTCTAAACACGTATATAAACTGAACAACACTAGATGGACTCAGTAGGTATAAACTCTGTGTGTGTGTTTATTTATTTATATTTATTTATTTATTTATTTATTTATTTATTTATTTATTACCAACAAGCAGGGCCAGAAGAAATAGTTCAGTGGTTAAAAGAACTGGCTGCTCTTGCAGAGGACCCGAGTTTGATTCCCAGCACCCACATGGCATAAGATGGTGCCTAATTGCTGAAAGTGCGGTCTTGAGGACATGCCCTTTAGGGATACTGGAGGACTTCTCCTTCACTTTTCTCTTCCCAGCTCCCATACAGGAAGCCGCTTCCTCTACCATTCACTCCCTCTATGATGTACATGATGTCTTGTCACAATCCCAAAGAAAAAGAATCATCCACAGACTAAAACCTCAGAAACTGTGAGCCAAAATAAATGTTTACTATTTGTAAATCACTTTCTATCAGGTACAGCAGTGAAGAACTAGCAGAAGAGCCATGGTCAGGACCAGGAACAAGTTAAGTGTTCCAGGTAATAAACACCAGGAATCCTTTCATAGAGTTTGGATCTTGATTGTCACCCTCAAGTCCCTATGTGAAAACTTTGGTTGCCAACCTGTGGTGCTGTCAGGAGTTTGGGAATCTTAAGAAATGGAGTGTAGTGGAAAGATGTTAGGTCACTGGGGAATGCACTTGAAGGGAATATTAGGATCTCACCCCCTTCATCGCTCATCCCTTTTGTCTCCCTCCCTGCCTCCTTTTCCTTCTCCTTGCTGGTCCCCTTCTTTCAGCCTCTCCATGAGGTTGCAGCTTTCCTGCCATGTGTTTCTGCAAGGATGAGTTACTTTTCCACTGGGCCAAAAGCAGTGATGGCAGCTCACCATGAGCTGAAAGCTTCAAAACTGTAGCAGATCTTGGGGCTGGAGAGATGGCTCAGTGGTTAAGAGCACCGACTGCTCTTGCAGAGGACCCGGGTTCAATCCCCAGCACCCTCATGGCAGCTGAGAACTGTCTTTAACTCCAGTTCCAGGGAATCTGACACCCTCTTCTGACCTCCACGGCATTGCACGACACAGGTGCACAAACCTACATGCAGACAGAACATTCATACACATAAAAAATAATAAATAAAAATTTTTTAAAAACTGTAGCTGATCTTAGAAAATCTTTTCTGGTTATAAACTGATTTATCCTTGGCAATTTTTCTTAGTGACAGGAAAGTGACTAACATGTCTGCCAAGAGAATTGGATTTAATGATGTTCTGAATTTATAAGTTAAAGTTAATATTAAATTGTACAAGTTAGATGTATTAAGAATCTTGGAAAGTAGGAAGTCATTTACAATGTCAGAGCTATGAGTTTTCAAGGGTACAGTTACTATTTATATACAACTTAGCATCTGAATATCAACAGTCATGGGTCATCTAAAATACAAAATATTGATTATGTCTATGCATAGAAAAAGTTGCTGAAGAAAAGGATCTTCTAATATTCTGAATACTAGTAAAATAAAATTCATGAGGTTTTGTTCATTTTCTCAATGAAACTCCTGAAAAGCAATAATATACAGTACATGCAAGGTACTCTATTGCTAATGTCATCTAAAGAGACTTCTTCTAGTATGCATCACAGGGTATAGCATTTAAAATTATGAAGCTTTGTCTACAAAGTCTAAGATCCAGACAGAAGTCAAGATCATTTGAGATTTCAGTGGCATCAGCTGATTCAACGCATAAAGAGAAGGCATTCAAATCTCCAAGTTTCTATGCATGACAAAGCAACAGAAAGAAGACCCTATGAGTACAACCACCAAAAGAAGATCATTCTTGGGGCTGGAGAGATGGCTCAGCAATTAAGAGTAATGACTGCTCTTGCAGAGGACCCGGGTTTGATTCCCAGCACTCATATGGTGGCTGAGAACCATCTTAGGCCAAGTGTGGTGGTGCATGCCTTTAATCCCAGCACTCCAGAGGCAGAAGCAGGTGGATATCTGTGAGTTCAAGGCCAGCCTAGTCTACATAGTGAGGTCCAAGCCGGCTGGGACTACAGGGAGACCCTGTCTCAAAAAAAAAAAAAAAAAAAAAAGATCGTTCTTATCAACATCCAATTTGAATAATAATAACTCATATGATCTATGATATCTCTTTTCTTAAAAATATTTTGTCATAGCGGGGCTGGAGAGATGGCCTAGTGGTTAAGAGCACCGACCGCTCTTACAGAGGATCTGGGTTCGATCCCCAGCACCCACATGGAGGCTGAGAACCGTCTGTAACTCCAATTCCAGGAGAACTCCAGTTCCAGGGGAATCCGATACCCTCTTTTGACCTCTGCGGCATTGCACGACACGGGTGCACAAACTTGCATGCAGACAGTACATTCATACACATATATAAATAAATAAATAAAATTAATTTAAAAAATTTTTTAATATTTCGTCATAGAATCAGGGGTAAGTTTCAAGGGTGACACATATATCTGTGAGATGTTCAGTCATGTCAATCTGAAAATTTCCTAATATATAGCAAACTCTTTACACATGGTCTATTTGTGTTTATCAGCACCGTTTTCACTTAAGTCCTACTAGTTCTTCTAAATATTAGAGTATAAGCATATTTTTAATGTTAAAAGGCCATAGAAACCAATATTCTTTATCCTACATAGTAAATTCAATGATTAAGTTCTCTTTTTCTTCCCTTAGATAATCTTCTTTGTGAATTTCCAGATGGAATGCAAGAATTGACATATGTTAATCCAAAGCAAATGTGATCTCAGTGCTTTCTCCTCCTCAAGATTTCTCTCCTTTTCTTTCTCTCTTGTGCTCCCCCCCACCACATGTACACACACACACACACACACACACACACACACACCACACACTGATGCGGGCAGCTAGAAAAATGCCATTAGTTAATAGAATCATTACTAGAACCAAAATCAAACTCATAAAACAAAGAAAGGAGAAGACAAATGCTCCTGACAACATACAAAAAGAAGCTGGACAAGCTCCAACTGAGGAAAGAAATTGTTTTCAAATCATATGCCATAACTTTTATGACTGAACTAAGAAAATGAGTAAGAAGAAGCTCACAGCAGCCTAAAGACTTTCCTGCTGCTTCACACTGTCCTCTTCAGAAGTCTTTAGAAGTCTTTCCTTCCCATGTGAGCCTATTGAGCTCACATGTAAACAGAAACTAAGTCCCATAAACAGCAGGCCCCTTTCTTTAAAAGACCTGGATCTGTTTTATATGCTATGTCAAAAGTGAAATGATTATTTATTCAGCATGAATGCTCAAATTTCAAAGAATTCTTTTGCCCAAATCCATAATGAGGTAGGTTATTTTTCTCAGAACTTTATTTGCTGACTCCATTGCCCTTAGTGCGTCAGAATCTGATGGCATTGGGACACATGGCTTTTAAAGAGATATGTAAGTTAAAATCAAGTCGGTAGGATGTTCCCTAATCCAAAGCAACTGGTTCCCTTAGATGAGAACAGAGAAAACAGATAGAAGGAAAGCCATGTGACAACACAGAGAAAGTCACTTAGCTGCAAGTCATGTCAGAGACCTCAAGAGAAACCATCCCTGCTTCTGCCTTGACCCCAGGCGTCCAGCCTCCAGAACTGTGAGAAACTGAATTCTCGCTGTTCAAGCCCCACCCAGCTTGTGATACTTGGTAATGATGGTCCTGACCACCACAGCTTCTGACTTTCTAAACTTAAGGTACCACTTCTTAAATATAAATGCTAATATTACAAAATCACTTTCCATAAGTATCACCTATAACATAATGCAATTATCACTAAGAGAATTCCTTATACAATGAAATCAGGACAGGTGAGAAGACTTAGTGAGTACAAACCTGACAAGCTGAGTTCGGTTCCTGGAACTCACAGCAAAAACAGAACTGACTCCTAAAAGTTGTCCTCTGAGCCGAGCTTGGTGGTGCTCGGCTTTAATCCCAGCATTCGGGAGGCAGAGGCTGACAGATCTCTGTGAGTTCAAGGCCAACCTAGTCTACAGAGTGAGTTCTAGTACAGGGAGACCCTGTCTCAAAAACACCAAAAAAAAAAAAAAAGGTGTCCTCTGATTGTCACATATTCATGGGATATCCAGAAACCTGCATTCACATACATGCCTAACACATCACAACACACACACATACACACACACACACACACACACACATACACACACACAAATTTTTAAATAAATAAATTAGAAAATAAAGCCAATACATATAGGAACTCCAGGCAAAGCCACCAGATTATAAAGGCCCATTGCTAGAATATGAAAACAAAAAGACTGGCTGGAATATTTTCAGTAGGCACAAAGATCAAAGCAAGTTACCAGGCTAGTCCTCATGACTCCTCCTTCCTGCTCCTAAATCCCCATGAAACTAGCGAACAGAGCACTTTGCATTAGTTGCTTGTATACATTTCTGCTTTCAGTCGCTGGGCCAGAAGTTCCTCTGGCACAAAGACCTCGTGTCTAGCACACTGAAGGTACAATTATTTAACAATTGATGGACACTCAACAAATGACTACAAAAGTAGATGAATGAAAATAAATCAGAGATTCACGGCATCTGAGAATATTCCAAACAGCAGGCAATCAGCAGTGCACACAGATGAATTGTTCGATGTGGCTATCATTACAGCATGGTCATTGAGCAACACGTATTCGACCCCTGGAGGTATTGTTAAATTTCATTGCAATTTAGTTCAAAGTAGACAGAACCCAGTTTCGTCCAAACTTTTTATATTTTGATAACAGATGTAACAACCAATCTGAGATAATGTCAGATCGATGAACTTCAATCTCCCCTTCCAAAGAAAAAAAATGATCCCAGAGTACCTAGGAACAAGGAGATCTGTACTTGGAAGGTGTATGTCTATACTATGTCTCCACTCATGATATGTGTAGGTTCCCGATAAATGTTTATTAAGCAAATCAACCAGTTTTAATCCAGTTTCAAAATATACTGGTTAGATTAGGTATATATAACATTTGAAAATTAATAAAAGTGCTGTAAAACCGGTTTCAATAATCATTGAACCACAAATACTAAATATAAATGATGCAACAAACCCTTCCAGGACCACCCCCTTCTGAGTCTTGCAGAGCCTGTCAATCACTTCACAGGGCTCCATTCTGTCTTTGGTCAGTAGCCAGCAAAAAAGCACATGGATCAAATCATTTAATCAAGGTGTGTTCTGGAGCACTCACCATGCCTGTTATTTTAATGTGAACTGAGCATTCATCATTTTAATTACATATTCACAGCCTCTGAGCTATCTATGTGGCAATTAAATGACTTGGAAGGTTGACTAGTTGCTTATTTGAATCAAGAGAAAAGTTATAGGGAGGGAAAGGGTGAACAGGGGGTGTGGGGTTGACGAAGGGGTATTAAGGAAACTGAGATTAATTAGACACGTGTTTTATACCAACCACACTGTTGGGCTCTTAATATTTCTCATGTCATACATTATTATAACAATCTTCTGGGACAGATACATTCATGCTACCTTAAAGATAAGCTACCTGAATATCAAATATTCTTAAATCCAGTTAGTAATTTTTTTTATTTTATTTATTTCTGTATGTGTATGAATGTACTGTCTGCATGCAGGTCTGTGCACCTGTGTCGTGCAATGCCGCGGAGGTCAGAAGAGGGCATCGATTTCCCCGGAACTGGAGTTCTCCTGGAACTGGAGCTTCGGATGGTTCTCGGCCGCCATGTGGGTGTTGGGGATAGAACCCGGGTCCCTGCAAGAGCGGTCAGCACTCTCAACCTCTAGGCCATCTCTCCAGCCCCCAGTTAGTAATTTTTTTAAGTAGCAATCATTTAGTTATCTTATGATTCCAGTAATGGATTCAGCTAAGAGATTATTCTGGTATTTGTTGAGCTACTTCAAACATTATTTGTAGTTCTAGTAGAGGGCTGGCCCTTTCTTGAAGGGTGAAAAATGTTAGATGGGGCACAGGCCTTTCATGTGATTTCTTACATATATGTACTGAGAAGACTGGGCTTGAAAATATCACGTAGCTGCTCTTTCGTTGCCCAAAGCTATTCTTTAAACTAAAATAATTATAGAGCCAAAGCCCCAAACAGTGGGTAAGGAAATAAACTGCACTTCTTCATGGGATGAATCACAAAGTCGGGTAGATAGAAGGACAAAAGGAGCTAAAAACATTTTGCCTATTCTCATAGATATCAAGTGCTTTTTTTAGAAGTTTTCCCCAGCCACCTGGTAATCATTCAGACAGTTTTGAGTAAAGTCTTAGTCTTGTAACTCCCTAGACATATTCACTTTTAAAACAAGGTAGAATTACATGTATAGGGAAAATTCTAGATTCTAATTGGAAACATTCTATTGAGTATAGTCCTCACTTAGAGGTTATAGTTAAATAACTAAGCTCCTAGCCCACAAAGCGTTCCTCAAAGTTAAATGCTTTGTCATGTTAATGTCAGAGAACATTTTAGAAGCATTGAGTTGAGCAATAGCTTTTGAATCATGATGTCTGAAATTCACTACATACGCAATTACAAAAAAAATGAATACTAAAACCTGGGTTCACATGTACAAGCATGGATTCCATTGAATAAAAGACAAAAACTCTGTAAAGCTAATGCTAGAACATACCACTCTGTTCTTGCTGTGATTAACTATCAAAATGCTGCTTATGTGTGAAGACATAAGGACAAGAACATTTTTGTCTACTTTGCCTCTGTGTTCTATACCAGATTTTTAATATTTTATTTATTATTTTTATTTTATGTGTTTGAGTGCATTGCCTGTATATATTATGTAAATGTACCTGTGTCATGCAATGCCTGTGGAGGTCAGAAGAGGGTGTTGGATTCCCTGGAACTAGAATTACAGATGGTTGTTAGCTGCCATGTGGGTCCTCTGCAAGAACTGCCAATGCTCTTAACCACAGAACCAATTCTCCAGCCCTATCTATGACCAGTTTTTATCTGTCATCTATTTTCTTCATCAGATCTTGTTTATACTTCTTAAATCTTCTCATATTTCTCAAGTAGCTTCTTCCAAAGTGTAGTCTTTAGTTGAATTGGACTCAGTTAAGACTCCACTCAGTTCATTGTTTGATATTCTTAAGACTGGAAGTTACTTAACTATGGAAAACAACTCTGGATCTCAATCTAGATAGATGATAGATAGATAGATGATAGATAGATAGATAGATAGATAGATAGATAGATAGATAGATAGATAGATAGATAGAGCAAAAAAGTTTTAATTTAAAAACTGCAGAACCAAGTTCAATAATCCATTAATATTCATAGTCTGAAGAAAGAACAGATACACATGGTCCTGCTGCAAAAGCAGATTGACTCTTCTATGGAAACTTATTATTTCACTTTTTATTAGTGGATTCGTTTTATTTTTAACCTTTAAAGTTTTGCTTTTAATGGTTTGTTTTCATCGATGTGTGTGTGGTATGATGTATGCATTTGTGTTACACATATGTAAGGTATGTACACATGAGTGTGAAGCTACACTCCTCCATGTGTGTTTATTTGGAAGCCAGAGCATACTGCCTTGTTGTTGAGCTGGGCTCTCTCACTGAACTGGCGTTCACCATTTCAGCTAGGGTAGCCAGCCCACAAATTTCCAGCACTCACCAATCTCCACTCTCTCGAGTGGTGAGGTTATGGGCATGCATAGCCAAGCTTGGCTTTCCACATGGTGGTGGAGTTCAGAATTCAGGTTCTCATACCTGCCTGGTGAGCACTTTTACCTACTTTACCACCTCCCCAGCCCATTGTTCTTTTTGTTTTCTATCTTTCATTCAACTTCTAATTTTGTTCATATATCATTTTCCTGATTTCATTACATTATCTTGTTTATTGTTGCATATTGACATTCTTTTTTTTTTTTTTTTGGTCTTTTGAGATAGGGCTCCTCTAGCCCCAGCTGTCCTGGAACTCACTCTGTGACCAGGCTGGCCTTGACTCACAAAGATCTGCCTGCCTCTGTCTCCCAAGTGCTAGGATTAAGCTGGCCACCACACCCGGCTTTTTTTTTTTTTTTTTATTTTTATGTGTATGAATGTACTGTCTGCATGCAGGTTTGTGCACATGTGTCATGCAATGCCACGGAGGTCAGAAGAGAGTGTCGGATTCCCCTGGAACTGGAGCCAAAGACGGTTTTCAGCTGGCATGTGGGTGCTGGGGATCAAACCTGGGTCCTCTGCAAGAGCAGTTGGAGCTCTTAACCGCTAGGCCATCTCTCCAGCCCCCAACATTATTTAAATAATTATTTTTATTTCACAGGCAGTAAGTGGATCACCAAATCTTTGTTATCTGTTGTTACAGGAGCCCTATCATATTCTTCGGATGATATAGTGCTACTCTGATTCTTCATGACCATTGACACTTTGCAGAAATGTCTATGCATTCAAAGAAGTAGTGAGCTCCTCTTGGCTTTATGGAATGGCCTGAATCAGGAAAGACCTACACTGGTGGGGCTAGAAATGCTGAAATATATGACAGCACTGAGTCTAATGGTGGAGGCTACAAATTGGGGGGTGGGGGGGCAGTGAGGGATTCCATGTCTAAGCAGTCTCATTGACTCAGGCAGCCAGAGTTATGCATCATCAACCGAGTGGTCCTTGGTGGTCAAAGCTGTTTGGGTTCTTAGATACATCTCTAGGCCTGCCCCAAAAGTAAAAGACCAAGATAGAGAGATGAGAGATGGAGCCAATGCTGTGTGCTCAGAAACCAGTCACAGTTATGAGTGAGATGGTAGGGGTCAGTGGCATACATGCATATGACTACAGGATCCAGAACAGATTGTGTGTGTGCACGTGTGTGTGTGTCTGTCTGTCTGTCTGTCTGTCGGCAAAAAACTACAGCCACTGTTCTAAGGAAGATCTACCTATGCAGGAAGAATTGAAGACAGTTTTCTGATAAAAACTAAGATTCTTTACATTGCTCAGAAAATAATAGCAAAGTGCTAAGAAATATATTTTTGAAGAATTATAAGGTGGTGCTTACTGCAAAACTGAGGTTTGGAATTATAAATTGCAACAGCTAACTTTGCCTGACCCCTACCATGTGTCATTCACTACAGTAAATGGGTGTTATTACTGTTCATAGACTGCAGTAAATGTTTTATGATTATGGCATCTAATTCTCAGATTAAAAGAAGATGCTATTTTATCTTTATGTGTAGATAAGAAAGCTGAGCAAGATGTTAAATAATGTTGTCTAAGACACATGGCTAGTACATAGCACAGCCTGGGTTTAAATGCAGCTCTGTGAGCCCAGATCCTGTGTTTTTAACATATATTCCCACTGACTCTTGGGTACATCTCAGGTTCCAACGAGAAGAGGAAAAGATGGGCACAAGTATATTCTTTTTCTGTAAAAAGAACTTAAGTTATTAATATTTAAATAGATGTAGTTAATCATATATATGGAAGTTTTGCTTTATATGATAATATGAATGAAAATGGTAATTCATCATTGTCATGTTCATATAGAGGAGTGCCAAATGGTCTTATTCTTTTGTACAAACATGGTGTTTCTTTTTGTCACTTGCAAAAACACATAGTTATCCTTCAGTCACCAAGTCAAAATTCTCGATCATTAGGCTTATACTTGAGGGTATGATCTCGAATCAAGTTAAAGTTACTGTCAAAATCCATTAGAAATCTCACCCAAATGGATGATACTATAATACTATAATTATACTAATAATTTCTTAATGATTTATTATGTATCAAACTATGTTGATCCATCAGCTTATATATATCTTATATATATAATATATATATATATATATAATATATATAATACCATAATTTTATGTAATTTCATACACTACATCTTAGTCCTCTTTATTCCCCCTTCCCCATCCTCACACTCCAATAGCACCCCACTGGATCTCATGTATTCTGTCATTTATGTTAAGGCCTATAGAGTCGTTAGTGTCCCTTATGTCTCTCAGTGCAAGTCAATCCACTGAGGTCTAGTCAGCCTATTTAGATTGCTCCCCTTAAAGATCAGCTTTTCCTCATCTAGTAGTAATCAACTGCCCAATAGTTGTTCAGATAAGATTAGGGTCTGCTGCCCATTTCCATAGTTCTATGCTAGGTTTTTGTCTGCTTGAGTTGTGACACCTTTGCTATAACCTGTAATTCTTATATAGCCAGGTATTATTTTAATAATAGTAAATGTGTATTTATCTTTTTTTTCTTTTCCTGTGTTTTGTTTTACTACCCACAGTCTTCTGCTATCATTCAAATAGCAGTAAAATTTCTATATATGCTTCCCTAGATTTAGGATCTTAGAAGTGAGTCAAATTCATCACTTCCAAGCACTTCTACAAAGTTATAAATATAATACAATAATGTTGAAAGCCACAGTGTTTGAGAAAAATAGTTGTTCCTTCCTTACTTCCTCCTTACCTACATTTGCCTAATTTCTTCCTTTCTTTCTTTTTAGTTTTAATCACTTTACTTATCAAAATTCAAATCCAACTGGTATCACAGCTAAGAATATACCTTTTAGCCATAGGTGATTGAAAAGGAAACAAAGTATAAGATACTATAAGTGCCTTTTCCCCCTAAGATCATATTCCTATGATTGAACTGAAGTGAGGGCTCTAGCTCCCTGTTCCCATCTCAACACTAAGAAATCAATTACATCTGGAAGAGTGGTGACATGAAAAAACTCCAGTAGATTATAAGGAATGTCTTAAGAGACTCCAAAATATAAAAATGTTTCAGTCAGGGTTCTCTAGAGAAGCAGAATGGACAAAATGGATATATATTAAAAGGGGTGATTTATTAAGTTGTTTTCTATAATACAGTCTAAGTAGTACAACAGTGGCTGTCTCACACCAAAGAGGCTGAGAATCCAATGGTTGTTCAGTCCATGAGGCCAAATATCTGAGCAGTCCCAGTTCTGAAGGCCTGGAAGTTTCCTAGAAAGCTGCTGATCTTCAGTTTTTGGAAGCCTGGAGAAGTTAGTTTTAATATCGCCAAAGGAATGCCACAACAACAAGAAAGATGAGCTTATTCACAATAATTAAGCCAATCCCAGAATTCGAAGTCAAGACTCTGTTGATGGAATACAACATACTTCAGATACAAGACTTGGGACAATCAAGCCAGAACTGACCTGGAACCTCCTCCCTGAGGACCATCTCTCTGTGCCCATGAAATCTCAACAATACGGTTGCCTAAACAAGACTTGCATATAACTATGCCAGTCTACATGTCAATGTGGATGTGGGAAATTTCACAAGGCTCCGACTGGAGATGAAATGCTGTAAGAAACCAATGGCTCTTGAGAGAAGTCATGCTAATTAGCTTCCTTCTGCTGCAATGAAACACTCAGAACAAAATCAACTTGGGGAGGAAAGGGTTTATTTCATTTTACCACTCCCAGGTCAGTCCATCAGGAGTTGGGCAGGAACTCCGGGAAGGAGCCTGGAGGCAGGCAGAAACTGAAGCAGCAGCCATGGAGGAATGCTGCTTATTGCTGGCTTCTCTGGCCTGTGCTCAAGCTGCTTTTTGTAAAACCCAGGACTACCTGCCTCCCCTACATGCCCACAGGCCAGCCTGATGAAGGAAATCCCTCGACTGAGATTTCCTCCTCCTCAGTGTGTCAAGTTGACAACTAAAGCTATTCAGCACAAAGAATCAGTTTTCTCCAAGAATTAGATCCAGGGTAAATCATCCACTCCCATGTGGTCAGCCCTAAATACGTGTACTTATGAGCAACACTAAATGGACTCAGTGGACTCAGTAGGTTGTGCGTGCGTGTGTGTGTGTGTGTGTGTGTGTGTGTGTGTAAAGAGTTGAAAGGGAGAGGAATATATGGCAAATAATGATAAATATGGTATATATGTATAAAATTCTCAACAAAATAAAAATTAAATTTTAAAACATGAAGACAAGCAAGATAAAAGCAGTTTCCTCCTTGCATCCCCCTTTACCCAGGTGGCAAATGAAGAGTGCCACCCACATTTAGGGTGAGTCTTCCCACTTCAAATAATCTGATCAAGAGAATCCCACACAGCAGGAAATGCAGACTAGTGCAGCCACTATGGAAGGCAGTTCTACCACTCCTTAGCATATACCCAAAGGACTCATCGCACTGTAAAGATACCTCTACATCCATGTCTGTTGCTGCTCACTTCACGATAGTAAAGAAATGGAAACAACCTAAATGTCCCACAACTGAAGAATGGATAATGAAAATGTGATACATCTACTCAATGGACCACTACTCAGCAGTAAGAAAAGATGAAGTTATGAAATTCACAGGTAAATTGATGGAACTAGACAGTATTACTCTGAGTGAAGTAACATAAAGGCAGAAAACTACACAATGTACATTCTCCCTCATTTGTGGATTGTATCACCAATCAATTACATGAGTACCAGATGTAACACCAAGAGCCAAGAAATTGAAAAGTATACACGGAGGTAAAGGAAAAGAACCCAAAAGGGGGGACAGTAAGGAACAGATGTTAGTTACTAGGGGGGAGGTGGGGAGGGTCAGGGTGCTGGTTTGGGAAAGGGGAGGGGAAAACATACAGGGGACATGGTGGGAGGCAGGGAGGTCAGGAGTGGGGGAGGAAAGGGGATAAATTGGTGTTCTGGAACTGGGGAGGGAGGAAAGGGGTGGGAAGGGAAGAAGAAAGAATAGAGATGATTGGACTTAGGAGGGAACCCAGAGTGTAATGTATGCCCAACAGACCTCATGAGTACATCACATACATTGCCTGAACATTCATGCATGGGTAGTACAACCTGGGGGCTATGTGTCAGGGAGCACAGTGCCAGACAGAGGACACCTTCCTTTGAATGGTTGGTGAGAGAGACCCAAGAGACTCTCAAAACAATGCAGGCTATCACCAAAGCTCTTGATTATCTACCAGAAAGAGAAAATAAGACCCTGCTCAGGACAGGACATGCTCCAGAGATAGGATTTAGAGTAAAGGAGCAGGATCTGACCTAGAAGCCCTCTACCTGAAGTTTAGCACTCACAATGCTAGATAATATGCACACTGCTAAGAAGAAAATCAACCAATGGTACAACTCAGCCCTAAAGCCTAACAACCATGATAAGCTGCCCAGCAAACTACCTCTATTAGTCCAGTAGAGGCACTGTTGTCTAAGAGCTAGTCAACAGTCATCTAATTGGACTTGAAACCCTCACAGGAGTGAGCCCATGAAAGCCACTGTAAATTCAGCCAAATTCAGTGCTGTATAGGGTGCAGAGCCTACAGAAAACCCTGTCGGTGTCATATCACTAGACAAATGAAATTTCTTACAATACACTATGTAATTTTATATTTACACACAAGCAAATCACATATCACTCATCAAAAAAAAAAAAAAAAGCTACTCTTTGTGACCTATGGTGGTCACTGCAGAATCCTACAACTGGTCAGACACAGAAAACATCTGAAAAATCACCATTCCTAGGAGACACATCTACAGTTGAACCTCTACATGAGGAATGAGGTTCAGAGAGAAAGCAAGTGCATCCCTCACCTCCAAGTTAATTCATCCTAATCACCAACAGGCCTTAACACAAAGGAAAAATGATATGAAACCCAGCAGAAGGTTGTCATAGGGTGCCAACAGAGAAGAGAGTTTAAAGGTAATTAAGATTGGTTGAGATGTTATGTATGAAATACAAAAAATATCTATTAAAATTTTAATAATAAAAATAAGAAAATCCCACACAGGAGTTCTCAGAGGCTTCCTTTTGAGTGGAATCCAGATCCAATCCAAGCTGATAACCAAGAGTCATCATCACAATAAGACAACTGACTAATAAAACAGAATATATACATATAATGGTATATTATACAGGCTTAAATAGGAAGGAAATAGATAAATAAATGAATTTTGAGGACCTTATGTTAAAGAAAATAAACCAATCAGAAAAGTCAAATTTATTACTCTCCTTATTTGAGCTTTCTAGGACATTCAAATGCAAAGAGACATCAACAAAAATGCACTTTCCAGGGTTATGGATAGATAAGGTATAGAGAGGCCTTCACTGAGTTGAGTTTTAGTTTTGAAAGCAAAGAGTTTTGAAGATTGGTTTTATAAGAATGCACATCACGTTACTGAATGATACACTTAAAAAGGCATAAGATGGAAAAGTTTTTCCACAATTAAAGTTTATTCTTTTAAATACAGTTACCCACCTTTCCAGGTTATGCCATGAGAGAATACTGGCCTTCTAGAGAAGTCTCATGTAACAGTAATGGCAGCAGGGGCTGAAGATGACCAGGAGCATGAGCCCGGTAGGGACCTGACAGAAATGTAATTGAAGCCTCTTAAACCTCTGGGAGGGGCACAGAATTGGACGAGTGTGTTGGCAACCAGGACTGCACTCAGAGTGCCATAACGGGTGAACAGATGGCAAAACCACAGGCTGTGCAAAGTCCAAAGACCTTAGAGCCAGTTGCACTAAGACCAAAAGGCAACACCTGAGTCCCCATCGGGCAAGATACACCTCATCAGAGACCAGAAAAGCCAGAAGCCAGAAGACAACCCCTCCATCAGCAGTCTTCCTCAAACACAGGATCACCCAGAGAAGTGGGAAAGGGGAGACAAAGGAGAGAAAACTCCAGCTAGTCTGAATAGTTATTTGAAATCAATGGCTTTAAACTGCAAGTGCCCAAGTGATTATAAATGGCTAACAATGATTCCATTTCTCACTATGAACAGGAGCACAGGTTCTAAAGATATATTTTCTCATAATGAAATAAACAAAACGTGTTCTACATATCCAAGACTGTAATTGTGCAGTGTTTTACCTGCTATATTCACGACATGCTGCCAAGGAAAATAATGTTATTTTCACTACAGACAAGACCAAGTTTACACAAAATTAAATAACTTGCTCAGCTTGGCATTTCTCCTAGCTGAGATTCCCATCAGGTGTTCCCTATTCTGAGGTCCATCCACTAATCATGCCAATGTTCTCAGCACGTAATCAGTTCCACCCATGCATCAAGTTAATTTCTGAGAAAGACAAGCATCCTCACAGGTGTCTTCTCATAGAAGCACATCCTCAAGACCAACCGTCTCCTTGGCATGTTCTTCCTCAAGCTCCAGTCACAGCTCTGTCTCCTCCCTCGGCCTCATGTGTCGCTCTGGCTTTCCCTAGACTCCAAATCACGGCAGAGAGTCCTGCAGCCCTCTTCGTTGACACAGACTCAGTTCCCTGGAAGAGGGGCAGTGAACAACATCTAAGGTCTTCTCAGAAAGATGCATTTTTTTCATAGTTCACAGTGACCTACCATATTCTTATATGACAAATACCAATATGCCATTCCCTAGATTTCTGGCACCCAGAGCTCTTCTGAAGGCAAGCCAGAGGCAAATCATGGCATAAAGTATGCCCTCCCATGGGCACTCCCTGCCATAGCCAACTGAATCTCCAGCACTAATTTCTGTTCCCTAGTTCTTTCTTCTAGTACCATCCTGCCTCAAAGGTTATTATATTTTATGTTTCATTCCTGATCTCTGCTGTACAAATTTTGGAACCACACACAAACACATACACACAAACACAGAAGCCCAAATGAGGCTATTGATAGTGTAAAATCTCTATTATGAGAGAATTCTAGCTTATCTAATTTTAACATACAGTTTCTCATATTTATATAAATGTTGAATGCTTTCCCTTAAAGAACTGTCTCATGTGACTAGTTTGAGAACTCATTTTTTAACAGTACATTAATGGAAAAATGTATGTGTACATGATAGAGATTTTTGAGGTTTATGCTCTGTGATCTTCAGTTATCTGTATTGGAAGCAAATGTAAATGCAGAAACCATGATCCTTTCTACAGACTACAGCCAAACAGCATATTACAGCTTCTTGCACATAGTAATTGGCTCCAAGGCTGGTAAATGATAAAAGCCATGCTGGGTCTTCATTGTTCTTATGGAAATTTTAGGGAAAAGAAAATTTTTCATAAATTTTTATTGAATTTTTGTGTATTTCATACATAGAATGTCAGCCTTTTTATCTATTATTGAAGTTCTGTGCATTTCATACATCACTTCTCAGTTCAACCCAGACTCATTTCCCCCTCCATGACCCCCTGCCCCTCCCAAGTCCATGCAGTCTGCCATACATGTCCTGTTTCCCCTTCTGAGTCTTTTCAAAGTTTTTCAAAACAGAAGATTATTTTGGGGGTGGGGAAGAAGTCTACTGCTTCAGTCAGTTCCCTGTCCCAGTTCTTTTGTTCTTGTTCCTTCCAATCCATATTGTTTCATCACATGCATTTATGTATGTCACACATGTACTAAAATCATGTCCTCTGAAAATAAACTATATGTTATATAGCAAAGAGTTGGAACCAACCCAAGTGTCCCTCAGACAGCAAGTGGATAGAGAAACTGTGGTACATCTACGCAATGGAGATCTATGCAGTGATAAAGATGGCATCATGAACTTTGCAGGTAAATGGATAGAACTAGAAAATATTATGTTAAGTGAAGTAACACAGTCCCAGGAAAACAATGAATGATATCCTTCATATGTAGATGCTAGCATCAAGTAAGGCAAACTGAGTAACATTATTGTTATATTTCTCTCTATATAAAAGCAACTGTGCTCTTAGAATGTGAATCCCTTAACAGACTCTAGAATTAACCTACTACCTATTTTCAGACTTTATAATTATGGTGCAAGGATGGAGGGCAGTTTGCATAGTTCAGTCAGTCTTAATCACCTTTATACTGCCTTGTCCACTGGCACCCTCCCGTTGTCCACCCCCTCCACTGGCATTCATACATTCTGTCACCTTAGTTACGATCCATTCCATCAAATTCATCTCTCCAGCTTTTCCTCAGTTCAAGATCCTCTGCTGAGCTTTTAGCCTATCCAGAGTCCCTCACATTAAGAAGATCAGTTCCTCCTCAACCAACAGTAATCACCTGAGATTGGGTTCTGCTAACCATTTCCACAGTTCCATGCTGGATTTTTGTCTGGTTGGGGTTTCATGTGTCTTGTGCATGTTGACAAAATTTCTGTAGTAGGTTAATAAGAGCAGTGTCCCAGGCATTTGTAAGACTTTATTTCATCAATTTCTGGCCCAGCCCACAACATTGGTGCAGTAGTGGCACCTTTATACTGGGGGCAACCAATGGACTTTAATTGGACTTAAAGCCCTCTCAAGGGGAGGAAACTCATGTGTGGTACTGTAAAAATAGCCAGATATACATGGCAGGAGAAGTCATAGATCTTAGAGTAATTCCCAAGGCTACCACATCCCTAGGCTAACTTCTTACTTGTCGAGACTATATATATATATACACACACACACACACACACACACACACACACATAGTCTGTTGGTCCTTTAATCACACGTTGCTGCAATTCATAAGATGTTCTTCCCTCTTTGGACCAGGCTAGCAGCTTCACAAGGTTGCAAGCCTCGGAGCCAGCTGCCCCTGCTGGCAGGCCTACAGTTCTTAGGTTGAGCTCAGGCAAGAAGCGGGGAGGGAATCAGGAGAAGTCAACCAGAGAAAAAGGAAATGGACTCAAAGAGAGAGGCTGGGAGAAAAATGACTCAGTTTTATTCATGCCAGCAATCTGTTTATATACTAAAAGCTACTGTGCTCTGGGCAAGGAAGTGGGGGGCAGGAGGGTGTGAATGAAAGGAAGGGAAGGGCAAGCCATCTTGGCTCCTACTGGGGGCAGCAGAGCTCTTGTTTGTGTAAGCAGTAAACAAGAGGTGTGACATTTTGCTCAATATCTCGAAGGATGACTGCAATATCCCAACCTCACGGATCTACAGAAAACTCACAGAGGCAACTTAAATGCCCACGGAGATATCAGATAACTTACGGAGGCCCCAGGACAGAATTTGCAGCCCCTACCTCAAGCCAGACAAAGTCTTATTCCTACACTTACTAAGTGCAAAATAGGTATCCTTATATTTACAGATGAATATCCCAGAGGGGAAAATTTTTTAATCATGGTTGCTAATCAGGATGTAAGTCTGAGCCATGGGAGTTGCCTATGGCAAAAGTCAACCTGAGATGAACCCCAACCAGGAAAGTAAAACCAAGGTACGAGAACCTTGAGGAACTGAGTTGAGATAAACAAAGGCTACAGCTGGACTTTTGAAGTACACAGCCTTCATTTTCTTACTTGAGCCATTATTACTCAGATTTCAGGTACCTATGACCCAAACAGTTCTGATTAATGGACTACTCCAATGAAGCAGTGTCATTCCCTGTGACAAACAACACAGGTGAGTGCTTAGGAGAAGGTCCTTCACTTTCAAGAATCTGACCTTGTATACTATGTCTTAATCTGGAAAAACAGAAAAAAATAGTCACAGCATTATTCAGTAGAAAATCTTTTTTTTTTCAGTCAAATAAATGACATGTCCCACAACCACAAGCCACTTCAGGTTCCTGCTTCTATTGCATTAATTTATTGAGGACTCACAGTTTTCAAAATGCTTCAAATTAAGATCCATTTTGTCTGTCTTGTGAATCATAATTAATCTTTTCTTTTTTTATTTTTTTTATTTTATTTTTTTTTATTTTTATTGATGCTTTGTGTATTTCATACATCATTTTCCAATTCAGTTCAGGCATATATCCCCTTCCCTTCCCCCCCACCCCACCCCTACCCATCGCAGATCGTGCATTCTGCCGTAAGTTTTCTGCATCTTTCTCTGCTTTTTTGTTTTGTTTTGTTTTCATTTTTTTTAACAATAGGTGATAATTTGTGAGTACAAGCATCCTTCATGTAAAACCAATTTGCAAGCAGTTGTGCCCAAACCCACACAGCTCATGGGTCCCACCATCCTGAAAGGGGGGGCTTGTATGTTCAATCAAGTTGATCAAATGAGTGTCCAGTCTATATTGTTGTAGTTTCACCATTAACCCCAATCGAAGCCCTTACATTCTACCACGCCCCCTCTTCCGCAGATTGTTCCCTAGGCTTAGAAAAGGGGCACAGGTGGATGAGAAGCAAAACACTCTACTTTCTCTGGAGCTGATGTCTTGGTCTCTAGTCAGTTCTGGCTGTTTTCTTTCATGGGCTGCCAGCTTGTCCAGGCTTAACCTTTCGATCCTACTAATGAAGCACATGCAATTAGATATTTAGGTATTTAAACAGTATAATATATAGCCTTTCGATCCTACTAATGAAGCACACACAATTAGATATATGGGTATTTAAACAGTACTAATTGTTATGGTAGGTTACTTTGGTATAGACACAGATGTTTGGATGGTATGTCAATTCATGATCTACATTTTCTTCTGTCAAGTATGGCAGGGTCTTCGTGTGGTTTATAACATCTCCTAACCATTAGAGGATGTAAGCTTGTGACATCAGCCGTGGGTTATTCCTCCAAGGAGAGAGCCAATAGCCAATTAGATTTGGGATATACAGACATATGGCTGCCACTGCTGCACAGTATTTCCAGGCAGATGAGGTGTAGCTGGTGCTGACGGAGGAGTCTTGCTTGACTCAAGGAGACCTATATTTGCTTTATTGGTTTAGTGGTCTTTGGTAACACTCTCTGGCATCCCAGAGACCATCTGTATACTTGCAAGTGCGGTCTCCATACATCTTTTCCATGTTTGTATCAGGTCTTCAACAGCAGGGCCTTATCGCCTCTCTTCCTGCAGATATCCCAGTTAGGAGGCAAGGAGCCTTTACCATTTGTGGGGGCTTGGATCCCCTGGCCAACATCTCCTTGGTAGAATAATCCATTGTTGATGTCAGAGCTCCTGTATTGATATATTTTGTTTAGGTGCATAGCTTAAGGAGACTTTAGCATTATATTTGGTTCTGAATAGAAAATAATCCTTTTCACAGTTTCTATGTCCATTAGTCAATTAAAGAAGGCAGTTTTACTGATTTTACAAGAGAACACTTCTATAACAGCTGGTTCCAATCTACAGCTGGAGAATGACCTCATCATCCTCTTATTTCTCTTTATTCTATGGGGGGGAGTTAAGAAAGTCTCTTGTATTAAAACCTTTGCAGCACCTAGAAGGTAAGCTTCGTTAGGAATCATTAAAAAATAGTTGTTACTAGTAGGATCCACAGAGGGGCCTGATGTCTGCAGCAATCTGAGGCATTTCTTCCCTTCAATGCGCAGAGGAGTCAATCCTTCTGCTGGCACTTTCTGGTACATCCTACTCACTGCAAAGCTGCATTTTCTTTCTCAGCCATTAAGTTGGTGATACTCTGGCCTGTTGGAACATACAAATCCTTTCCCATAGTTAGTTTTAAGATTTGGGTTGCAAGGTTTTTTGACAAAAAGTTTTCATATCTATCTATATCCCCCTTTTTTATTTAAGGTGTTTAGTTTTGACCCATGAGTCTCAAAAAAGCAGTTGTTTTATACATACCTATAGGGTGGAATCAAGGCACAGATTTCATCAAGTTCACCCATGCTGTTTTGGGTTACTGTATGTGATTAACTTGGGAAACAAAGTTCATTTTTGAGTTAAATCATCCTATAGGTGAAAGAGATTGCTACCAGGTGATACTATATGACAGCAAAATTATAGAGAACATTTGTTTATACCAATCCCAAAGTAATTGTTATACAGATTTTAGTTAAAGCTAATGTGGACAAGAGCAATTTATATCACCAATTAACTCAGATGCATTACCGTTTTTATCAGTCTTCAAACCAATGTTGTCCAATATGCCCATATTTACTTTTACTAAGTCCTAAAACACCATGTATCTTGTAGACAGAGTCTGGACAAAACTGGATACTTGTTGAACTCATGTCATTTAAACATGCACCAATCGAATATACACCCGTGTCCCTCTCCCACCCCTCCCACCCCTCCTGAGTCACTATTTCAGTCAGCCTTCTGATGCAATCTTTCTGTTGTTGTTCTTTTAATCTTTTCAAACACCTTGAGATTCTTAGGTGAGACCAGATAAAAGACAAAGCAACATTATTAAGTAATTTAACCATTACTATTCTTTCAAGAGAAAACACAAGGATGAAAATCTTCAGGGAAGATGATAATTATGGAGATGACAATGGAGAGTTGATTAGAAACAAATTCTCCCTGAAAAATAATAGACTCTTCTAGGGGCTCTCAGTGAATGCTTGGCTTGTGTTTAATATCTTTCTATTCCTTGCACACCCATTGCTCTGCCCGCCCAGCACAAACACAGACATGCAACATGTGAAATCCCACAAGGAAGGGCTTGTATGCACATGTTTAAATGATTCTGAGGAAAAATGTATAATCTTTACACTGTGGTGGAAATATTATTTCATAAGACACTTCCACAAAGAGATGTCTGGTAGACTTTAATGGAATAAATAACAAGAAAATCTCACAAGTAATCTGTTCTGACCATTCATCAGAAGTAGAAAGCAAGAAATGGTAGAAGTTAGAAAACAAAATTATGTGGGTCGTTCTACACAAATGACTCATTAGACATCCTAAGGTTTGGAATTTGTGACGGGACTCGTGGTTCAGTGCATAGGTAAATTGTGATTATCCTAAAGGACAAGTTTAGGGGACACATGCCTGATGCATCTTCTGCAGAATTAATTCCTGTGGTGCCACATCACTTCATATAAAGGTCAGACCAAGAAACACTCAAGTGATAATGACAGAAGAACCGGTCATCTCTTAAGAATTAATGACTGGAGGGAAGGAATTGATGGTCTTTGGCTCTACTTTCAGACATTAACCCCAGATGGCCATTAATTCTCAGGAAATGCCCTGTGCTAGGGATGTTATTGCTATTATAAACTATGAGTGAAGGAAACTGCACATGATCAAACATCAGTGCAAGAAATTTTGCTTAATGAATAATGTATTTTGGAAGGCATATTCAAGATAGCTCAGAGAAGTAGTTTGTCTACATGCAATTCATCCAACTCACATCCACTGGCTCCTTTTAGTTAGGGTAGAACTAAAACTACATATTCTGCCAAAACTAGACTCTGAACTTGACTGGGTTAGCATGTGAGTGCCGTGATTGATATTCCCTTATTGTCAGTGTTCTTGATTAGTGCAATATAATTACAGGGTTTATTGCTTATGTCAGTGAAATTACAGAGTGACGATTAGCAGCCAGCACAGGGTTTTGCAGACATTTCCAAAGGTCTGTCCGCCCACTGACAAGTTGATGGAGTTGGTATTTTGCTCTCCACCAAATTATTTGTAAAAGGGACTGGACTATTTCATATTCCTTTCTGAGTGACATTTCCAGAACTGTCATCCTTATGCCTGAGGTGATAATTCCCTAAATTGGGTTTGCATGCTGAAAAAAATCAAAAGCTAATCCTCATAGGCTGTTTGAAATGCCATCTCTGCAGGCACTCCTCCTGGAGCAGTACTTCCAGAGTGACATGAAAGGATTAAGAGGTAAATAAAGGAATTGGGCCTACTCCAAAGCCAATCCATTCAAAGGGTAGGAGAAACAAATCCAAAACTAACACCACATCAGGGTTAACAGTGAGGAGTAAAATTTATTGAAACATAATCAAAATAGTATTAAGCAATAGGAAGAATTTTCCCTGGCTGAAATACAAGATGTTAGGTGGAATTTTGAAACAACTTAAAAGTTACATAGTTTCTTAATGGATATCATTAAGGGATCTCAGCTAAGTGCTAATTTTAATGCAATTTATTTTGATTTTCAGTTTGATAAACCAGGTTAGTTGTGCCCTCTCAGATAAAGAGGTAACAATGAACTTGGGTGTGGAGGGACTCTCAGACAGATAGTGTCTAAATTTCGTAATGATTTTTTTTTCTAAATTGCTATCATTCCAAGCAAGATGTATGGTAAACATTTTAACTTTGGTTTTATTGATGTGGAAACTAACTCAGTGATTGCTCATGATTCCATTCAAATAAGTGAGAGATCTACTATCTGAACCTAGAGCATTGTGACTCAAAAGTCTATGGCCTTTGCAGTGCTGGGTGTGAGGCTCACACCTGCAACACCAGCATTTGAGAGTTTGAGGCAGAAGTATATATTGTGTGTTCTAAACCAACCTGATCTGTAGAATAAGCATAGTGAGAGCTTCAGTTCAGACTGGCATGCAGAGTGAGATAGTAAGAAGAAATCAAGAGGGTGGAGTAGGAGGAAGATGTCCATCCAGTTTATCATGTGACTCTAAGATAATCTCTAAACTCCCCTTTCAGGATAATCTGATAATGCTGCAGTCAAAGTACTTCCTGCCATTCCTTGAAAATGTCATTTTCATCTCTCCCATACCACTATGATCACCACATTTAATACTCACAGCCTATGCCTCTTTCTACACAGAGTCTCTCCTGGCATTCAGCACATACCATCTTTCCACTTCCTGACCACTCCTGTCACTCCAGAAGCACTTGGCTCTAATAAACTTTGTTCATATTTGTGTGTTATATATTCGTTTTCAATAATAGGAATTAATTTGCTACTGATCTTTGTCCTTCATCATCATACATCTTACAAAACAGAAGGGAAGGAAGGAAGGAAGGAAGGAAGGAAGGAAGGAAGGAAGGAAGGAAGGAAGGAAGAAAGGAAGGAAGGAAGGAAAGAAGGAAAGGAAAGAAGGAAAGAAGGAAAGAAGGAAAGAAGGAAAGAAGGAAAGAAGGAAAGAAGGAAAGAAGGAAGGCTACTATCACATCACTCATAACGTTTCTTGATTTTCTGATGGCTACATGTAAACCCAACAACCATCAACTGATAAAGTAATCACATGTGACCATTCCTAGAGCTTTGGTAAAATAGTTTATGGATAGTTTATTTGTTTGATATCCTCCAATATAATACTAGCAACCCTGACAAAGCCTAAGTCCCTGGGACCTCATAGCACTGTGATCACTGGTGCAGTCACCTGTACAAAAATGGTGCTATGATAATGATGGAGGTGGAACCCTGTCAGGTAGACTGCAGTGGATTAACACCTAGATAAATCTAAACTACTCCCAAGCTATTAGAAGTAAAACCCAGTTTGAGCCAAATATTTTATTACTCTCACTTCTTAGAACAGTCAGAATGAATCTCAACCTGAATCCCTGAAAATCACACCATCATACAAATTCACACAGTCATAGCTAATTACATGAGCTGACCCAAGTGGCATGTATGTGGCACTCTCTAAGCCATCCCATGTGTATTGTGAATTACCTTGGTGGCTAAACAACATCTCTGAGAGAAATGTCTTGCAAACCTAAGGTGGATATCTAAGAGTAAACCAATCACATCTCCTCACCCACTCCTTATACATCTCCTTCTGTATTGAACCATTTCTCACTCACCAAAGAAGCTTCCTTATACCAGATGGTGTTTGAGAAAGAGACCCACTACTGGTCAATGTACAAATAATAAAAGTCTGCACAGCGCTTAGCCCTGAATAGGAACCTAGCGTTTGCCTCCTAAGGCTCATGGATCATTCTTAAGAGGGAGATGAAAGATTTTAAGAGGCAGAGGTAGTAGATGACCAAAATTAAACAATGCTTCCTAGACAACTGAGAAGCACCTCCTGTGAACTCACGGCAATTGTGACAGAATGTACAAGACCTATTCAAGCCAGAAAAAATCCCTACAGAGAATCGAGGAAGCAGATAAGCCCCAAATATTGGTGAGGAACTATTGATAATTGATAGCTGCTGAGAAAGGGAGACTCAGTTTTCTTTAAAGGGTTGATGCTGGGTAGGTTAACCAGAGTCCTCTGGGTGGACCTGCACTGAAGGGCATTTGGAGATACAAATTAGACTTGATGGGCCTTAACAGAGATGTACAATAAAGTACACAAAATCAGGCAGGGTATAGTAAGTTCAGGTACAGATAGGGGAAGGGTCTGAATATAATCAAGATACATTGTATGAAATTCTCAAAAACAAAAAGTATTTTCCCTTCATGTTTAAAATTCTAGAGGGAATTGGACTAAAGGGAACATTCCTCAATATAATCAAAGCAATATACAGCAAACCTATAGCCAACATCATCCTAAATGGAGAAAAACTAGAAACATTCTCGTTAAAGGTGGGAATCTGGCAAGGCTGCCCCCTATCATCACTTCTCTTCAATATAGTGCTTGAAATGCTTGTTAGGGCAATAAGGCAGGAAAGGGAAATTAAAGCAGTACTAATTGGAAAAGAGGAAGTCAAACTATCCCTGTTTGCAGATGATATGATAGTTTACCTGAGGGATGCTAAAAAACTCCACTAGAAAACTCCTAGAAACAATTAAGATTTTCAGTAAAGTGGCAGGATACAAAATTAACTAATTAACTAATCAGTAGCCTTTCTTTTTTTTTAATTTAAAATAACTGCATCCTTTAATGGCAGTAATACAATTATTGGATTAGAGACCACAGGAGAGAAGGCAGATGAGGTTTCTGGAAGACAGATACTGAGTACAAAACGGGTGGAGAGTCATGCGATGATCATTGTAAAAATGCAGTATGTTACGTACATATTTGCACCATGAAATTTCAACTCAGAAGTATTATTTACATTTTTGTTACATCAGTAGCCTTTCTTTACACCAACAATAAGCAACTAGAGAAGAAATATAAGGAGAACTTCCTACTCACAATAGCTTCAAAAAAGAAATAAAACACCTGGGGACAAACATAACTAAAGACACCAAAGATCTCTACAACAAAAATTTTAAACCCCTGAAGAAAGAGAATGAAGATGACATCCAAAGATGGAAAAACCTCCCATGCTCATGGATTGGAAAATTAATATAGTAAAAATGTCCATTATACCCAAATTAAAATACAGATTCAATACAATTCCAATTAAAATCTCCATGAGTTTCTTCACAGACATGGAAAATAATCCTTAAATTCATATGGAAAAACAAAAGACCCAGAAAAGCTAAAGCAACCCTGAGTGAAAAATGCAGTAGAATTGGCATCATCTTACCAGACTTCAAGCTATATTACAGGACTATAGTCATAAAGATAGCCTGGTACTGGCACAAAAACATACCCATTGATGAATGGAACAAAATTGAAGATCCAAACAAGCTCATACAATTTCAGCCACCTCATAATCAATAAAGGGGCCAAAAAAAGCTCATTGGTGAAAAAAAAGCATGTTCAGCAAATGGTGTTGGCAAAACTGGATCACCATATATAGGACAAAATTAAACTCCTACCTCTCACCATGAACAAAAATCAACTCCAAGTGGATCAAAGACCTCAACGTGAAACCTGAAACTCTTAAAGGTGATAGAAGAAAATGTGGGCAGCAACCTCCAAGACATAGGCATAGGAAAAGACTTTCTTTTTTTTTTTTTTTTTTTTTGGTCTTGGAAAAGCCAAAAAAAAAAAAAATCAGACCAAGTAATCTATGCAGAAGGTCAACAATTGACAAGTGGGACCCATTAAACTCAAAAGCTTTCGTACATCAAAAGAAAAAATCAGGAAAGTGAAGGAGAAACTCAAGAGTGGGAGAAAACCTTCACTGATACATCTGAAAGAGCATACATCTAGAATATGTAAACTACTTCAAAAAAACAAACGAAGAAAACGAATGACTCACTCAAAAGATGAGAGAGTGAAAGAGACTTCACAGTTAGGAAGTAAATATGGCTCAGATAAGCATCTTAAAAGTGTTCAACATCCTTAACAATTAAGGAATGCAAATTAAAACCAACTCTAAGATATATCCTCACTCTGATAAGACTGTCAAAGATCAAAAAACACAAGTTACCAAATGCGTGGAGAAGTTGTGGGGAAAAGGAAACACCCATCCACGGCTTTGGAGCAATAAAATAGGGAGGGAACCACAACAACATAGGAGTAGGTCAAAGATGATGAATGAGTAGTTAAATTCTGCTGCAAACAATAAACATTCACAGAGAAAAATTTAAAAAGACTGAGAGAAAGATGCAGGACATGATGGCAGAATGCATGTCTGGGGGGGTTGGGGGAAGGGGAATATGGTCTAATTGAACTGAAAAATGTCTAAATCACAAACACATCAATAAAAACTATTTATAAAAGTGGGGAAAAAAAAAAATATATATAATATATATAATATATACTATTATAATATGAGCTTGATTACGAGGTCCTTACCTATTAAATTTATACTGCAAGGTTATGGGCTTTGTGACCTTAGAAACCATTCCTATGTAACTTCATAATTAACTCTTCCACCAGTGGCACTCATTTATTTCAAAGTAGCAAGAATGCTTTCATTCTTTTTTATTCCTAACTATCATTATAATAAAATTTCTCGTGACATTCCTTGCTGTACGAATTCAATGTGAAACTTTGTGCCTGGCAGGTGGTACACGAGCGTTTAATCCTAGCAACTTGGGAGGCAGAGCAGTCATATCGTTTGTGAGTTCAACGTCAACAGCCTTGGGTCGAAGTGAGTTCCAGACATCACGGGCTACAGGGAGACCCTGTCGCAAAAAGACCAAAAAAAAAGAAGAAATTTCTTTGTGCATGTCCAAAATCTTTGTGTGCTGCACTCCATGCATGCCACTCTGATAGTGCGTTACTCTGTAAAGTGCAGCCCCTATGCTCTCTATATTGGTAGAGAAGTTTCTTGTGAGATACGCTGTTTTAGATTTTTATCATTATCTTTATAAGGAAGTTAGATTGATCATGTGTACTTACCTAAGAGCACAGAAGCACTGTAATTTGCAGTTCTTTATAATAGAAGCATTGTTTCTGTGACACATGAGTTCCCCAATGATCTAGACTGCTCAAACCAAACATCTAGCAAGTTGAAAGAAAATACAGAAACAAGATAGGAGAAGAGTGGAAGAAGAAAAGATAAAAATAAGAAGATAAGAAAAGACACCTAGGCAGCGTGTAGAGATGGCTCAGTGGTTAAGAGTGTGACTGCTCTTGCCAAGAGGACCAGGTTTCCATGTCCCAGCACACTCACCATGTGGCTAAGACATACCTTTTTAAGCAGGTCTGAGTGGTGCACCCCTTTAACCTAGCACTCAGAGGCAGAGACAGGCAGGTCTCTGTGAGTCAACCCTGGTCTACAGAGTGAGTTCTAGAGCCAGCTGGGGTTAAGTGAGACCTGTCTCAAAAACAAAAAAAAAACAAAAAAAGAAAGAAAAAGAAAGAAAGAAAGAAAGAAAGAAAGAAAGAAAGAAAGAAAGAAAGAAAGAAAGAAAGAGAAAGACACCTATCACTGTCAGCAAGAAAGTTGACTATGGAAAAGGAATAGAGTTCTAAATAGGCTGGGCTCAGAATCCAATGAAATTTAGTTCACAGACAAACATTTTAAAATTATATATTAGGTAAGATGATTGACTATTTGCATTAATGTATTAACATGAAGGAAAAATTATTAGTAAACATGCAAAATTATGTAATGGTAACAAGAGGAAAAAAATTGTTTCAAACTTTAAGTAAATTTATTATGTAAATAAAAGTTATAGATCTTTCTCTTTTATTGATATAAATATACATTTTATTTTTATGTATTCTTTGGCCATTTCATACATAAACACAATATATTTAGACCATATACCACCCCCAACTCCTCTCATGCAACCCTATCCAAGCTTTATCTCCTCTTCCTCCTTCTCCTCCTCATCTTCTTTTTCATCTTCTCTAACCCACTGAGTACAACTAGTGATGTTCATATGCACACCGGCATAGGGTACACCCAACAGAAGAAAACTGAGTGTCCCCCAGCAGCCATCAACTGCCATCAGCTAGGAGGTAAAGCCTTGTGAGCCCTTCTCCTCTCTATGCTGGACTATTAACAGGCTTTATCTTGTGCAAGTCATTTGTGAGCAACCATAGCTACATGAGTTTATGATTTTAATGTCCTCCTTATGTCTAGAAGACATTATTTTGCAACAATATTCCTCAACACCTGACTTTTCCATGAGGTTTCTGAGACCTGGGGGAGAAGGGTTGTGCTATAGACAACCCCATTTAGGACTGAGCACTCTGTATGTTGACTAATTGTGAGTCTCCATAGTAACTGCTATTCATTCTACAAAGACCACTCTCTGAGGGAGGGTGAGAGTTGCACTAGTCTGTGGGTATAAGCATAAGTATTTAGAAGGTAGTTGGATACTATGTATCTTTAGCAGAATAATAGCAGTAGGACCTATGACCTCCCTAGCCAAGGGTGCTTGGTCAGGTTTGCAATACCAAGTACAACTTCCTTTCTATGGTGCTGGCCTTAAGTACAATTAAAAAGCTGTTGGATACCCTCATAACATTCATGTCACTATTATACCATTGGGCATATCTTACCAGGTCAATCATTATTGTAGCTGATAGAGTGCACATCTTGGAAAGATTGTTGATGGCTTTTCTTTCCCAGCAGTCTGTGTAGTGCCTCTGGTACTATGAAAGCTAGCCAGCAGGGCAGAAGTATGCGGGTCAGTACCAGCCTGACTCCTCCTTGTGGTGATCGTACCGTGTGGTATCTTCAGCAATAGTGTCTTATTCTCAAACTCTCCTGTGTAACCAAGAACGGTGCCAAAACTTGGTATTGCTTGGGAGGTCTCTGGAAGCTCCCCTGATTAACAACCTAACAGGAAGTATCTTATACCTGCCAATGTTTTGTTTTTCTGGTTGTTTGATAAACTGTGGCTTCTGGGAAAACCATTCTTTCTTTGTCGGGTAACTCTAGTTAAATATTTTAAAGAAATATAAAATAGTAAGTTTCCATACAGCTTCTCCAAGCATCTTTTGTATCAGTAACCCTTCCTCTTTCCTGCTTTCTGCTCCGCCCTTCCCTACTTAGACTTTCTCTCCATCATTCCTCTTTCCCTGGACATACACCTCTGTTAAGTAGCTCCCTCCCTCAAGTTCTTTCTTGTCTCCTGGCTTCTGTGGGTACTCCAAACAAAAGGTGGCACATGCCTTTAATCCCAGCACTCTGAGGCAGAGGCAGGTGGATCTCTGTGTGTTCAAGGACAGCCTGGTCTACATAATGAGTTTCAGGACAGCTGGAGCTACAGGGAGACCCTGTCTCAAAAAGACCAAAAAAAAAAAAAAAAAAAAAAAAACCTGAATCTAGGATCCACATATGAAAGAAGAAATATAAAATTCTAAGAATTCTTTTTAAAAGTGTGCACCATCCTCAGCCATGAAGGAAATGCCAATTAAAAGTTCTTGGAGATTTCATCTTACCCAATCAGAATGGCTGAGATTAAGAAAAGAACTAACAAATGATGGCTAGGGCACAGTGAGAGGCACAGGTCTAATTTTGTCCTTCTACATGTGGAAATTCAGCACCATTTGTTGAAGATGTCTTTCCTCCAGTGTGTAATTTTGATATCTTTGTCAAAATCAGGTGGCTGATAATTGCATGGACTTACATCTGGATCTTCTCTTCTATTCCACTGATCTACTTGTCTATTTTTGTGCATTAACTATACTGTTTTAATTACCATAGTTCTGTAGTATAACTTGAGATCAAGTATGGTAATCCCCCTAGCATTATTCTTTTTGATCTTGATGGCTTTGACATAAAGATAACTTTGGTTATCTGTGGTCTTTTGTGTTTCCATGTGAATATTAAGATTTTTGTTTCTGTTTCAAAGATAAATACCATGGGAAATTTTATTGGAATTGTAGTGAATCTGTAAACTGCCTTTGGATGGGTGGCCATTTTCAATATATTACTTGTACAAATCCATGAGTATGGACCTTCCTATCTTCTGATGTCTTCCTCAATTTCTTCTTCAAAGAATTAAAGTTTTAATTGAGGTTTTCACTTCCTTGGTTAGGTTTATTTTAGGCTATAATGAATAGGGCTATTTCCCTTTATTTCTCAGGATGTTTTCTATTGGTATAAGTAAAAGTTACTGATTTTGTATATAAGTTTGTATCCTACAACTTTGCTAAAAGTGTGGTTCAGTTCCAGGTGTTTCTAATAGGTTCTTGGTGATCTCACAGGTATAGAATCATATCATCAGCAAACCGGGCTAATCTTACTTCTTCTGTTCCAGTTTGTATCCCTTTCATGTCCTTCTCTGTTTCATTGCTTTAGCTAGGACATTGAGTATTATATTGAATAGGAGTGGGGACCCTGGCATCCCTGTCTTGCTCCTATTTTTAATAGGATTGGTCCAAGTATTTCTCCATTTAGGATGATGTTGTCTATAGATTTGTCACAGGTAGTCTTTATCACACTGAGATATGTTCCCTTCAGTTCTATTCCCCTTAGGAGTTCTATCATAAAAGGATGTTAAGTTTGTGTCAAAGGCCTTTTCTGTATCCCTTGAAATGATCATTTGAATTTTATCCTTAAGATCATTCACATGGTTTATTACATTTATCAACTAGTATATGCTGAACCATTGCTATATCTCTGGGATAAAGCCAACTTGCTCATGATGGAAAGTCTTTTGATATGCACCTGTATTATGTTGGCACATTTTTTGCTTAAAATTTTTGCTTCTATGTTCATCAGAGATACTGGTTCACTTTTTGTTATGTCTTTACCTGGCTTTAGTATTAGAACAATTCCTGCTTCATAGAAGGAGTTTGACAGTGTTCTTTCTACTTCTACTTTTTTTCTTAGTAATTTGGGAAGTATTAGTTGTAATTCTTCCTCAAAGACCTGATATAATTCTGCTGTGAATCTATCTGTATCTCCTCTGTTTTTCAGTCGGGAGACTTTTTTCTGAGCCAGAAACAAGGTGTACATTTATCTTAATGTCTCCATAAAACTTTACAGAACTAACTTCATAGTACAAATATTATTTCAATAAAAGGGATTAAAATTTAGTACGTTTCAAATACTGAGTTATAAAGAACACATATATTCTGAGAGTGCAGGTTCTCAGGGTGTTTGGGTACCTGGAAGACAAAGCCCCTTGGTCAGAGCACGATGCTCCCCAAATCCTGTGCAAAGGTCTGAGGCCTTCCAACCACCAGGAACTCAATGCTTCCCTAAGAGTTTATTTCATCTTCACATAACTACAAGAACCAATCCATTCATTAAGAAACTCATTCACTTAATAAATATCTATCCTATGCATACTCTGTGCCAAGCACTGGGCTTTGCCTTAGGAATTCAGTAGTAAATACCAGTTACATAAGGCTACTTTGCCACAGAGTTCTCAGAGATACCATTTTCCATTCTTTAAAGATAATACAACCAAATCCCTTTAAGGACATATATGTAACCCAGGCTTTGATAATTTAAGCATTTTTATTATAAATAATTTTTATTATTAAACTTTTTCCATAGGTCATACATCATTTCTCAATCGAATCTAGAGTCGCTTCCCTTTCCATGCCCCCCACCCCACCCAAGTCCCTGCACTCTGCCATACATGTCCTATATCTTTTTCTGAGTCTTTCCAGAGGTGTTTTTTCCCATTCTTTTGTTGTTGTTCTCTCCAGCTTGTAATAAATATATATATATATATATTTATATATCAAAGAAATGTTTTTGTTATGATAAAATCCCATAGAGCCACATAAATCTTTGGGGAGTAGTTAGCTCTTTCCCTGCACCATTGGTTTCCCCCTTTTCTGTGGGTGTCTAATTACCACATTCTGTACTCTAATGTATTTTTTCATTGATGCTTTACTTGGTTGGGGTATTGTGATAAAAATGGTTTGAAATTACTTTCTATTCATCTTCTTGAGATACAGAGTGTGATTTCTGTTCTTTTGAGTATTAAACCGAAATTAACTCTTTCTTTAGCAATGGAATGCAGCTGGAAGAGTGTTCTAAAATTCTAAGTGAGTAACGCAGAACTTGAAACTTCTTGGGTATTATGCAATGGTCAGTCAGAGAAAGCTAAGGCATTTCTTGCCTTGTAAGAAACCTGATCCCTAAGGCCACCACACTCAAGAGGCCCCATAGCAAGGCCTGGAGATGACATGTGGGGAGAAATGCCTGGGTAGCCCCACCATGTGCCAACACTTGACCCTCTTCTCAACTGACACCCCACACATAGTGAAGATCAAGAGGAGTAATTCTTGCCAAGCCTGGCCTATGACTGATTCATGAGCAAAAGAAATAAATAAGGCTTAACATGATTTATTTTGTAGCAATAGGTAATTAGAATTTTAAAATCAGTCCAAGAGCAGCTTCTTTTTTTTTTTTTTTTTGAAGTGCGGAATCATATATAAAACATGACGTGGGTTTGATAATGAAGAAAGGACAAACATCTGTGAAGCTGGAGAAGGCTGGTTGCAGCCTCTCAGGTGTCCACCTATACATTGCTAAAGTAACTTGGCTTGAAACCCAATTCCCCTATTGCTGTAAAGATTTCTCTGGTGTTCTCTACAGCTCAGACACATTTTAGGAAAGGAATGCTGGGGATAACAGAGTCAGAGCTGATTCACAAAGCCAAAGCTAAAAGAGGAAATGATTCATGTAAGGATATGATTCCACTCAACGACACTTTACTGAGCGTCTATGATATACCAGCCTAGATACTAGTGATGTACCAGTGAAATCCTTGTGGGATTATGGATGAGAAGGTAAGACCAATCATTCTGTAAGAGCAATGACAGGGTTAGGACTGGGGGGAGTAAGTTAGTGATAGAACAGTTGCCTAACATATGAAGACCATCGATTTGATCCTCAACACCACAATAATGACAAAAGTCCATACCGGAGATTATGAGTGGGATTCAATGGGAGTCCAAGAGAAGGTATCTTGAATGTTACCTGAAGAACTCAGGGGAAACTTCATGGTGCTTGAATGGAGTATTGAAGTATGATCAGAAGTTCCAGGAAGCCACAGGATAGGTATCTGCAGCACAGTGGTTAAATACAGGCCAAATGGAAGCAAAGTGATGCTTCTAAGGCCTGGCTCTATCGTCATTCTCTTTCCAGACTAAAGCAAGTTACTAAATGTTTTTGAAGTTCAGTTTAATTTTTTTATAGTAAAATTAAGCATTTGGTGCCTCATAGAATTGTTCTGAAAATTGAAACAGTTAAAACAGATAAAGGATTTAAAAGAGTTGCTAATATGTTGTAAGCAACGGCAATATTAGGTCCAATAGAGAAAAGGGCAAAGGCAAGAGGCAAGAAACAACATGGTAAAAGTAAGGGTAATCTAGTTCACAGTGGTTAGTGTGAAGAATTGAGGGAGCCAAGGAATGGTGTGTCGACAGTCAGTGGGAGATGAAGCTAGAGAAGTCAGTAGAAACCTGGTTTTGAAAAGCCTTTGGGTAAAATAAGATTTTACCTTCTAGGGAAGTTGTGCTTCATCATNAGGAAGGAAGGAAGGAGGAAGAAGGAAGGGACGGAAGGAAAGAAGGAATGCGACGAAGGAAAGAGGAAAGAAGGAAAGAAGGAGGAAAGAAGGGCGTAAGGAAGGAAGAAGGAAAGAAGGAAAGAAGGAAGGCTACTATCACATCACTCATAACGTTTCTTGATTTTCTGATGGCTACATGTAAACCCAACAACCATCAACTGATAAAGTAATCACATGTGACCATTCCTAGAGCTTTGGTAAAATAGTTTATGGATAGTTTATTTGTTTGATATTCTCCAATATAATACTAGCAACCCTGACAAAGCCTAAGTCCCTGGGACCTCATAGCACTGTGATCACTGGTGCAGTCACCTGTACAAAAATGGTGCTATGATAATGATGGAGGTGGAACCCTGTCAGGTAGACTGCAGTGGATTAACACCTAGATAAATCTAAACTACTCCCAAGCTATTAGAAGTAAAACCCAGTTTGAGCCAAATATTTTATTACTCTCACTTCTTAGAACAGTCAGAATGAATCTCAACCTGAATCCCTGAAAATCACACCATCATACAAATTCACACAGTCATAGCTAATTACATGAGCTGACCCAAGTGGCATGTATGTGGCACTCTCTAAGCCATCCCATGTGTATTGTGAATTACCTTGGTGGCTAAACAACATCTCTGAGAGAAATGTCTTGCAAACCTAAGGTGGATATCTAAGAGTAAACCAATCACATTTCTCACCCCACTCCCTTATAACATTCCTTCTGTATTGAACCCCATTTCTCACTCACACAAGAAGCTTTCCTTATACCCAGCTGGTGTTTTGCGAAAGCCGACCCACTTACTGGCCAAGTACTAATACGAAAAGTCTGCACAGCGCTAGCCTGAATAGGCACCCAGCGTTTGCCTCCTACGGCCATGGATCATTCTTAGAGGGAGATGAAAGATCTTCAGAGGACAGCGGGTAGTAGATGACCAAATTAAAAACAATGCTTCCTAGACAAATGAGAAGCCACCTCTTGTGAATCACGGCAATGTGACAGGAACGTACAAGGGACCTATTAAAGCCAGAAAAACTCCTACCGAGATCGCGGGTGAACATATAAGCCCCAAATATTGGTGTGGAATATTGATAATTGATGCGCTGAGAAAGTGGACTCAGTTTCTTTTAAAGGGTTGAGCTGGGTAGGTTAACCTGTCCTCTGGGTGTGGACTTGCACTAAGGGCTTTGGGATACAAATTAGTACTCTTGATTGGCCTTAACAGAGCAGTTACAATAAGTACACAAAATAGGCCAGGCAGGGTATAGTAAGTTTCAGGACAGATCGGGAAGGGTCTGAACATAATCAAGCTACATTGTATGAAAATCTCAAAAACAAAAACGTATTTTCCCTTCATGTTTTTAAACTTTCTAGAGGGAATTGGCTAAAGGGCACATTCCCAATATTATTCAAAGCAATCTACAGCAACCCTATAGCCAACAATCCTCCTAAATGCGAGAACAACTAGGACATTAGAAACATTCTCGTTCAAGGTGGGAATCTGGCCAGGCTGCCCCCCTCTCCTTCACTTCCCTCAATCTAGCGCCTGAAATTCTTGTTAGGGCAATAAGGCAGGGAAAGGAAATTAAAGCAGTACTAATTGGGAAAAGAGGAACGGAAGTCAAACTATCCCCGTTTGCAGATGATATCATAGTTAACCTAAGGGATGCTAAAACACTCCACTGAAAACTCCTAGAAACATTAAGATTTTCAGTAAAGTGGCAGGATCAAAATAAACATAGAAAAAAAAAAAAAAAAAAAAAACCTTTCTTTTTTTTAATTTAAAATAACTGCATCCTTTAATGGCAGTAGTAACGTAAAGTAGTAATACAATTATGGATTAGAGCCACAGGAGAGAAGGCAGATGAGGTTTCTGGAAGACAGATACTGAGTACAAAATGGGTGGAGAGTCATGCGATGATCATTGTAAAAATGCAGTATGTTACGTACATATTTGCACCATGAAATTTCAACTCAGAAGTTTATTTACCATTTTGTTACATCCAGTAGCCTTTCTTTACACCAACAATAAGCAACTAGAGAGAAAATATAAGTAGAACTTCCTACTCACCCTAGCCTTCAAAACAGAAAAATAAAACACCCTGTGGACAAACTACTAAAGACACCAAAATCTCACAACAAAATTTAAACCCTGAGAAAGAGAATGGATGACATTCCAAAGATGGAAAAACTCCCCTGTCATGGATGGAAAAATTTACTATAGTAAAAATGTCCATTATACCCCACATTACACTACCGAATTCAAATACAAATTCCAATTAACATCTCATGAGTTTTTCCATATACATGGAAAAAATCCTTAAATCATATGGAAAAACAAAGACCCGAAATAGCTTAACAGCACCCTGAGTGAACAATGCAGTAGAATGGCATCATTCTTACCAGACTTCAAGGCACATTACAGGACTTAAGTCATAAAGTTAGCTGGTCCTGGCACACAAAAACCATACCCATTGATGATGGTACAAAGTTGAAGATCCAAACAAGCTCATACAATTTCAGCCACCTCATAATCAATAAAGGGGCCAAAAAAGCTCCTTGGAGGAAAAGATAACATCAAATGATGTTGGCAAGACTGGATCAACACTTGTAGAAAAATAAAAATAAAAAAAAAAAAAAAAAAAAAAAAAAAAAAAAAAAAAAAAAAAAAAAGACCTCAACGTGAAACCCATAAATCTTTAAAGGTGTTTGAGAGCAGAAAATGTGGGCAGCAACCTCACGACATAGGTAGGAAACGACTTTTTTTTTTTTTTTTTTTTTTTGGTCTTGGAAAAGACAAAAAAAAAAAAACATAAGACATTGCTATGCAGAGTTCAACAATTGCCACGTGGGACCTCTTTAAACTCAAATGCTTCTGTCCAGCAAAAGAAAAAATCAGGAGGAAAGGATGAAGAGAAACTCAAGAGTGGGAGAAGGAAAACCTTCCTGATACATCTGAAAGAGCATTAACATCTAGAATAGATAAAGAACTACTCAAAAAACCCAAAGAAGAAAAACGAAATGACTCATCAAAAGCGAAAAGAGAACAGAGACTTCACCAGGAGGAAATTAATATGGCAGAGAAACATCTTAAAAAGTGTTAACCACCGTTAATAATTAAGGAAATGTCCAATTAATTTAAAAAAACACTATAAGATATCATCTCCCTCTGATTAAAGGACTGGCTAAGATCATAAAACAAAAGTTACAAAATGCTGGAGAGTGTGGGAAAAGGAAAACCCATTCCACGGCTTTGGCGCACTAAAATTGGATGGAACCACAACAACATCAGGAGTAGGTCAAAGAATGAACTGATATAGTTAAATTCTGCCCAAAGCAATAAGCCTCTGCTTTGTATAAAACTCTGGAAAGACTCGGGGGGGATGCAAGACATGTATTGTATGGCAGAATGCATGTGATCTGGGGTGGGGTTTGGGGAGAAAGGGGAATATGTCTAAATGAACTGAAAAATGTCTAAATACACAAAACATCAATAAAATATTATAAATAAAATTTAAAAGTAAAAAGTATATATATATACATATATATATATTTTCTCTATGGGTTGATAAGAGGTCTTACCTCTTAGAGGTCGACGGCAAGGGTATTGGCTGTGGGACCTTAGAACACTATTCCGATGTAACTTCGTATTAACTCTTCCACCCAGTGGAACTCTTTATTCACACGTAGCAAGAATGGCTTGCAATGTTTTATGCCTCCATCATCATATAAAATTTTGTGCCATTCTTTGTGTAAAAATTCACTGTCTGAAAACTTTGTGCTGTGCCTGGTGTGGTACACGCTTTAATCCTCTCCACTTGGGATGAGAGGAGGCATATCTTTGTGAGTTCAAGTCCAGCCTTGTCACCGTGAGTCCAGTACATCTTAGGTTACCAGGGAGACCCTGTCTCAAAAAGCCAAAAAAGAAGAAAGAAGAAAACTTTGTGCACTGTCCAAATATCTTTGTGGCTGCCTTCCATGCATGCCACTCTGATAGTGCTTACTCTGTAAAGTGCAGCCCCTATGCTCTCTATATTGGTAGAGAAGTTTCTTGTGAGATATGCTGTTTTAATTTTTATCATTATCTTTATAAGGAAGTTAGATTGATCATGTGTACTTACCTAAGAGCACAGAAGCACTGTAATTTGCAGTTCTTTATAATAGAAGCATTGTTTCTGTGACACATGAGTTCCCCAATGATCTAGACTGCTCAAACCAAACATCTAGCAAGTTGAAAGAAAATACAGAAACAAGATAAGGAAGAAGAGTGAAGAAGAAAGATAAAAATAAGAGAAAAGAAGACCTATGCAGTGTAGGAGAGGTCAGTGGTTCAGAGTGTGGATGCTCTTGCCGAGGGACCCAGGTCCATCCCAGCACCCACCAGGTGGCTAAGAACCATCTTCCAGGCCAAGTTCTGGTGGTGCACCCCTTTAATCCTAGCACTCGGAGGCATAGACAGGCAGGTTCTGTGAGTTCAAACCTGGTCTACAGAGTGAGTTCTAGTCCAGCCGCTGGGTTAACAGTGCGACCCTGTCTCAAAAAAAAAAAAAAGAAAAAATGTAAGCCGAAGGACGGAAGGCCGGACGGACGGAGGAAGGGAGGGGAAGGAAGGTCAGGGAAACAGGAAAAGAAGGAAGGAAGGAAGGAAGTGAAGGAAGGAAAGAAAGAAAAGAAAGAAAGAAAAGGAAGAAAAAAAAAAAAAGATAAAAGAAAAAAGAAAAAAAAAAAAAAAAAAAACAAAAAAAAAAAATCAAAAAAAGGAAAAAAAAAAAAAAAAAGAATAAAAAAAACAAAAAGAATAAAAAAGAAGAACGCAAGGGCAAGAAAGAAAGAAAGAAAGGGGAAGAGAGAAAAAAAAAAAAGAAAAGAAAGAAGAAGAAGAAAAAAAGAAAGAGAAAGATAAGAAAAGAAAGAAAGAAAGGAAGAAAGAAAGAAGAAAGGAACCTCATCCTTCACACAGAAGTGACTATGGAAAAGGAATAGAGTTCTAAATAGGCTGGGCTCAGAATCCAATGGAAATTTAGTTCACAGACAAAACATTAAAGATTATATATTAGGTAAAGATGATGACTATTTGCATTAATGTAGTAACATGAAGGAAAAAATAATTAGGTAAACTGCAAAATTATGTAATGGTAACAAGATGGAAAAAAATTGTTTCAAAACTTTAAGTAAATCTTATTATGATAAATAAAAGTTATATTGATCTTTCCTTTTATTAGATAAAATCACATTTTATTTTTATGTATTCTTTGGCCATTTCACTACATAAACACAATATATTTAGACCATATACCACCCCAACTCCTTCATGCAACCTAATCCAAGCTTTATTCTCCTCTACCTCCTGTCTGCCTCCTCATACTTCTTTTCAATCTTCTCTAACCACTGAGTACAATCTATTGTGTGTTCATATGCACCCCGCATAGGGGTACACCACAAAGATAGAAAACTTGAGTGTCCCCACAGGCAGTCCATCAACTGCCATCAGCTAGGAGGTAAAGCCTTGTGAGCCCCTCCCTCTCTGCTGACTATTAACGCGCTTTACTCTTGTGCAAGTCATTTTGAGCAACCATAGCTACATGAAGTGTTTATGATTTTATGTCCTCCTTAGTCTAGAAGACATTATTTGCACAATATTCCTCAACAACCTGCTTTCCATGAGGTTTCTGGACCTGGGGGGAAGGGTTGTGCTATAGACAACCCCATTTCGGCTGCGCCCTCTGATGTTGACTAATTGGCCTGAGTCTCCATAGTAACTGTATTCCTTCTACAAAGACCACTCTCGAGGGAGGGGTGAGTATCGTGCATGGGTCTGTGGGCTAAACGCATAAGTAGTATTAGAAAGAGTAGTTGGGCTACATCTGGCTACTTTCGCTATAAACTATGACCCAACATAGGTTTGCTGGTCAGGCTTTGGCATCACCAAGCTACAGACTTTCCTATTTACATGTGCATGGGTCCTACAGTACAGGACTTATAAAGACGATTGATACCTCATAACATTCATACTTCATCTATTATACCATTGGGCATATCTACCAGGTCAATCCTTATTGTAGCTGATGAGTGCACATCTTGGAAAAGTTGTTGATGGCTTGTTGTTCCCATGCAGGTCTGTGCAGGCTGCTTTGGTGACTATGGAAATCGTAGCCAGCAGGCTTCAGAAAGTAGGCGGGCTCCGTACCAGCCTGACTCTCCCTTGTGGTTGACGGTGACGTGTGGTCTTCCGCAATGTTTCTTTTATTCCAAAACGTCTCCTGTGTAACCAATACGGTGCCAAAACTGGGTATTGCGTTGGGATGGTCTCTGGAAGCTCCCCCGTGCATTAACAACTAACAGGAAGTATCGTTATATCCTGCCCAGATGTGGTTTGTTCGTTTGCGGGTTGTTGATAAATCTGTGCGTCCTTCTGGAAAACCCACTTTCTGTGTCGGGTTTGTAACTCGTAGTAACTATTTTAAAGAAATATACCAAAATACGTAAGTTTCCATACAGCTTCTCCAAGCATCTTTTGTATCAGAACCCTTCTCTCTTTCCTGCTTTCTGCTCCGCCCTTCCCTACTGTGACTTTCTCTCCTCATTCCTCTTTCCCTGGACATACACGTCTCTGTTACTAGCTCCCTCCCTCAAGTTTTTCTTGTCTCCTGGCTTCTCTGTATGGGTACTCAACAAAAAGGTGGCGCCATGTCCTTAATCCCAGCACTTGAGGCAGAGCGGTGGATCTCTGTGTGTTCAAGGACGCTCTGGTCTACATAATCGACGTTTCAGGGACAGATGGAGCTATCCAGGAGACCCTGTCTCAAAAGATCCAAAAAATAAAAAAAAAAAAAAAACCCTGAATCTAGGATCCACATATGAAAGAACGAACTATAAAATCTAAGAATTCCTTTTAAACAGTGTGCACCTCCTCAGCCTAGAAGGACTGCCCACTTAAAGTCTCTGGAGATTTCATCTGACCCAATCAGAAGCGGCAGAGACTAAGAGAAAGACAACAAATGATGGTAGGGCACAGTGAGAGGCAACAGGTCTAATTTTGTCTTTACATGTGGAAATCAAGCCAACATTGTTGAAGACTGTCTTTCCTCAGTGTGTAATTTGTTGTTCTTTGTCCAAAATCAGGTGGCTATAATTGCATGGATCTTAATCTGGCATCTTCTCTTCTTCTCACTGATCTACATTCGTCCTTTTTGTGCATTACATACGTTTTTATTCTATAGTTCGTAGTACTAACTTGAGATCAGTATGGTAATCCCCCTAGCATTATTCTTTTAGATTGATTGGCTTTGACCTTAAAGATAACTTTGGTTATCTTGGTCTTTTGTGTTTACCATGTGAATATTAAGCTTTTTGTTTTCTGTTTCAAAGATAAATACCATGGGAAATTTTATTGGAATTGTAGTGAATCTGTAAACTGCCTTTGGATGGGTGGCCATTTTTCAATCATACTATTGTACAAAAAGCAGTGTATGGCCTCCTATCTTTGATGGTATTCCTCCAATTTCGTTCCTTCAAAGATATTAAGTTTTTCATTTGGGTTTTCACTTCCCTTGGTTAGTGTTTATTGATAGGGCTATAATGAATAGGGCTATTTCCCTTTCTTTCTCAGGATGTTTTCTAATTGGAAAGTAAAAGTTACTGATTTTATATAAGCTTTGTATCCTACAACTTTGCTAAAAGTGTGGTTCAGTTCCAGGTGTTTCTAATAGGTTCTTGGTGATCTCACAGGTATAGAATCATATCATCAGCAAACCCGGGCTATAGTTTACTTCTTTGTTCCTAAGTTTGATTCCTCTTTCATGTCCTCTCTTGTTTCATTGCTTTACGCTAGGACATTGAGTATTATATTGAATAGGGAGTGGGTGACCCTGGCTCCCTGTCTTGCTCCTATTTCTAATAGGATGGTCCAACGTATTTCTCCCATTTAGGCTGATGGGATCTCGAGATTGTGCACAGGTGTTCTATCAACTGAGTAGCGCGTTCCGCTCAGTTTCTGATGCCGCTAGGGTGGTCTCTCATATAAAGGATGTTAAGTTGTGTCAAAGGTGCCTTTTCGTATCCCTTACATGATCATTTTGAATTATCCTTTTAGTTCATTCACTGGTTTATTACAGTTTATCAACTAGTATATGCTGAACCATTGCTATTATCTCCTTGGGATAAAGCCAACTTGCTCATGATGGAACAGCTTTTATAGCACCCTGTATTATGTTGGCACATTTTTTGCTTTTAAAATTTTGCTTCTATGTTCATCAGAGATACTGGTTCACTTTTTGTTATGTCTTTACCTGGCTTTAGTATTCAGAAACACCTCCTGCTTCATAGAAGGAGTTTGACAGTGTTCTTTCTACTTCTACTTTTTTTCTTAGTAATTTGGGAAGTATTAGTTGTAATTCTTCCTCAAAGACCTGATATAATTCTGCTGTGAAATCATCTGTATCCTTCCTCTGTTTTTCAGTCGTCGAGACTTTTTCTTGAGCAAAAGAAAAAAGGTGTCCATTATCTTAATTTCTCCTATAAAAATACTTTCACACGAAACTAACTTTTCCTAGTTGACAACTATTATTTTTCATAAAGGGATTTAAAATTTAGTACGTTTCAAATACTGAGTTATAAAGAACACATATATTCTGAGAGTGCAGGTTCTCAGGGTGTTTGGGTACCTGGAAGACAAAGCCCCTTGGTCAGAGCACGATGCTCCCCAAATCCTGTGCAAAGGTCTGAGGCCTTCCAACCACCAGGAACTCAATGCTTCCCTAAGAGTTTATTTCATCTTCACATAACTACAAGAACCAATCCATTCATTAAGAAACTCATTCACTTAATAAATATCATCCTATGCTACTACTCCCACTGTGCCCAAGCATCTGGGCTTTGCTTCGGAATTCAGTGTAAAATACAGTTACATAAGGCTACTTTGCCACAGAGTTCTCAGAGATTACCATTTTCCATCTCTTTAAAGATAATAAACCCAAATCCCATTTAAGGACATATATGCAACCCGGCTCTTGATACTTTAAGGCATTTATCTATATAAATCTTTTTATTATTAAAAAAAAATTCATAGGTCATACATCATTTCTTCAATGGATTAGCGAATGTGCTTCCCTTGTACATTGCCCCTTCCCCCCCCCCAAGTCCTGCACTCTTGCCTGACCTGTCTATCTGCTGTTTCGAGTCTTCCAGAGGTGTTGGTCAGGCTTGTTTTGTGGGGCGCTCCAGCTCGAGAAGGATATGGATAATGAAATTGTAACTATCTATCATATATATTTATCGATATATTATCGTGATATAATATATATATATATATATTATATTATATCTCACTTGATTTTAGATTTTTTTTCCTAAAAGATGTCATGTTTTCTTAAGCGACAGTGCCTCGAAAGCTTCTTCCTTGGCAATCCCAAAACCAACTATCATCCTGCACATTTTGCCTTCATACCTGGGGGTCTTTCCCTTCCATCGGTCCCCCAAATGATGTCCATGTAACACCACAGCATCCTGTCTTGACAATTGCACTGGCCCCATGATAAGCCCAGGTAGTCCAACAATGGCACAGTTATATTCCTGGACCAAGGCTGACATCCCCTTTGCTGTTTAGCCTACAAGCTGGGGATCCAGTAGTCCCCATATGACATGAAGTTTGGAGGATTATGGAAGCGACATGAGGTCTCGTCCTTATTGGAAGGTTACAAGCTTGTGCTCATGTTCTTGAAGATGGCAAAACGGGTGGCACCACAGGTGATGCACTTCAGTAAGAATTGAGACAGGCAAAACAAAGTACTCTCTCTTTTTTCTTTTTGTCTATTTACTAAAATCTCAAGTTCTTGATGTCTGCAGTACAGTTCACTAGTTTTACGATTATTTATATCTGGTTGTACTTTCCTTTGGATGCTTATCCAGCACACACATAGTTAGCTCAGATTTACCACAGGTTTCTTGTTTTCTCAAGGTCAGTTGAGGATTACCTCGCCATTTCTCATTCTACAGACCGGTCTTTCACCTCCTTCCCTCTCAGGGGTTTTTTTTTGTTTTTGGTTTTTGGTTTGGTTTTTTTTTTTTTTTTTGGGCGGGGGTGGGGGCCTCCGCCCGGGAGCGGGGCTGGGAGCACCTTGTTCATCTCCTTTCAGCGCTTTTCATTTACCCTTCCATCACTTGGGACCAAATCAGGTCTTTGCTAGACAGGCTCCTTTTTGAATCTGAGACTTCCCTTTATAGACTGGACACTCGCTGAAATCCCATTACTGGCTCTCAAGACTTCCTGATACAGGAGTGACTGGTGCCCAACCCACATTTGTTCAGGCCATTTCAAGAGAATGACCCCATGCACTAACCCCTAAGACTTTCAGTTGACCATCTGATGGGACAAGGAAAAAACCCCAGTTATCACTTAGGTCCCTCAGTCAAATGTATGGGCCAGTAAATATGGTACCCGTTAAACTCAAAGAAAGGTACCCCCCCAGTTTGCAACAGCCTACTTACTATTGCAACCTCCATATAACAAAGGCTTGTACTCTTGGAAAACAAAGTAGGTTTATTGATACCCATATCTTTCTTGCTTCACATTTTCCATTTTAATGACCTATTACTCTAAAAGTGCATTCCACATTACCTTTACCTTCCATCATGTACAAGGAAAACCCAAGGGTCTGAAAATAAATGTTAGGTCAGCTCAGAATTCCTGTGGTTAGGATTCACAATGCAAGAGCATCAGTTGTTTTCTAGCTCATGAGGAATATAACATTAACATTGCTCAGTTTGTCTTACACGTAGATACCGTTTGTATAGCTATCCACAGATTAGAGGTACTATTCTCTTTTGTTTTTCTGGGATTGCGTTATTTCACTTAGCATAAAATTTCTAGTTTCATCCATTACTCCAAATTTCATGATTGTAATCTTTTTTTTTCATTCTGAATTTTTTTTTTTTTTTTTGTAGTTGTACCCTCATTTTCTTATTCACTCACTCGGCTCGAGGGAGCACTTGGTTTGTTCAAGCTCTTTGCTACCTTGTGAATAGAGAGCTGCAAACAACATGGCTGTACATGTACTTCTCTGTTGTGTAGGAAGAACTCTGGTGCCGATAATTCCCAGAAGATGGTATGGCAGGGTCAGGTTGTCGGTCATTTGCGTCTTTAAGGGTCTCCACACGCTTTCCAAGCGTCTGTTACAATTTGCATTCCCATCAGCAGTGATGAGTGTTCCCCTCTCCACACCCTTCCAGCATTTATTCATTTGTTTTCTTGCTCCTTGCCAGCCTCATATTGGGGTAAGATGATATCTTAAAGTGGTTTTAATTTGCATTTCCTTAATTATTAGTGATGTTGAACACTTTTTTTTTTTTTTTTGGTCTTTCTGAGACAGGGTTTCCCTGTAGCTCCCAGCTGTCCTGGAACTCATTCTGTAGACCAGGCTGGCCTTGAACTCACAAAGATCCACCTGCCTCTGCCTCCCAAGTGCTAGGATTAAAGGCGTGCGCCACCATGCCCGGCTGAACACTTTTTAAGATGTTTCTCAGCCATCTCTATTTCCTCACTTGTGAAGTCTCTGTTCAGCTCTTTACTCCATCTTTTGAGTGAGTCATTTGTTTTCTTCATTCTTTGTTTTTTGAATAGTTTATATAGTCTGGAAGTTAATGGTCTGTCAGATGTATCAGCAGTGAAGGTTTCCTCCCACTCTGTGGGTTTTCTCTTCACTTCCCTGATTGTTTCTTTTGCTGTACAGAAACTTTTGAGTTTAATAAGGTCCCACTTGTCAATTGTCATCCTTATTTCCTGTGCAGCTGCAAGTTGCTGCCAACTTTTTCTTCTATCACCTTCAGAGTTTTGGGTTTCACATTGAGGTCTTTGATCCATTTGGAGTTTATTTTTGTACAGGATGAGAGGTAGGGGTTTAATTTTACTCTTCTACAAGTGGTGATCCAGTTTTGCCAGCCCCATTTGCTGAAGATGCTATTTTTCCTCCATTGTGTCTTCTTGGCCCCCTTGTCAAATATGAGATGGCCAAAATTGTATGTGCTCAAGTTTGGATCTTCAATTTTGTTCCTTTGGTCTACAGGTCTGTTTTTTGTGCCAGTACCAGGCTGTTTTTATGACTATAGCACTGTAGTATAGTTTGATCTCTGATATAGAAATCCCCCCTGTATTGTTCTTTGCACTCAGGGTTGCTTTGGCTATTTGGGGTCTTTTGTTGTTCCATATGAATTTAAGAATTTTTCCCAAGCCTGTGAAGAATGTCCTTGGGATTTTAATTGGAATTGCATTGAATTGGTATATTAGTTTGGGTAGAATGGACATTTTTACTATATTAATTTTTCCAATCCATGAGCGTGGGAGGTCTTTCCAGCTTCTGATGTCTTCTTCATTCTCCTTCTTCAGGAGTTTATAATTTTTGTTGTAGAGATCTTTGGCATTTTTGGTTAGGTTTGTTCCTAGGTATTTTATTGTTTTTGAGGCTATTGTGATTGGGAAGTTCTAGTCAGAAGACTTATTAACCACTGTTTCAATCTCCTTGATTCTTATGGACCTGTTTCAATTAGTGACCTTCTCCTGGTTTAACTTTTTGGTTCAGATGCATCTAGAAATCCACGTATTTCTTTTAAGTTTTCCAACTTAGTGGATTATAGTTTTTGAAAGTATTCCTTTATGAGTTTCTGAATTTTTTTGGTATCAGTTTTGATGCCTCTCAACTGATTTCTAATTTTACTAATTTGGATCTTTTCTCTCTTTATTTTAATTACTTCAGCTAAGTGCTAGTTGATCTTGTTTATCTTTTCAAAGAGCCAATTCTTCATCAAGTTGATGCTTTGAATTTTTTTCTATGTATAGTTTATATAAAGAGAGAATTTTACACATAGTTTTACAAACCAGATATTTTTATATTTTCATTCGAAGAAAGAAGAGATAACAGGAAGAATACTGGCAAGAAATTCAAATATATTTGTAGGAGGGCTCTATTAATTCCAGACTGATTATTGGGTCTGTTACAATTTTGAATTATCTTTCATGCTTATATGTATTTTTATTTTATTTTATTATTTTTATGTGTATGAGTGTACTGTCTGCATGTAGGTTGGTGTACCCGTGTTGTACAATGTCGTGGAGGTCAGAAGAGGGCATCAGATTCCCCTGAAACTGGAGTTAAAGACGGTTCTTAGCTGCCAATGTGGGTGCTGGGAATCAAACCTGGGTCCTCTGTGAGAGCAGTCAGTGCTCTTAACCACTGAACTAAAGAGATGGCTCAGTGGTTAAAAGCACTGACTAACCAGGCCCGACCCTGCTTAGCTTCCGAGATCAGACGAGATCGGGCGCGTCCAGGGTGGTATGGCCGTAGACATTACCAGGTCATTGTTAATGACATAGTCTACTAAGAATATATGTATTTTTGTAAAGAAAAAGCACTTGTAGATATTTAATCAGTTTAAAATCTATGTTGTTTGGAAGAAAGAAAATGTTGCTTAGAGAGTCTCTTTAAATATTTTTTTTATTTTTGTGCTCATGTATTTTCTGTGGATCTATGGAATGTTCTGTACAAAGCTATATGACTGTACTGTTGAGGTGGATACATTTTTTTTCAACTCTGGGCTTAGTCACATGTATTTGACCATGTTAAAAGTGGTATATTTGTTATTAATTTTTTGATTGCAAAAAAAAAAAAAGAGCACTGACTGCTCTTAGAAAGAACCCAGGTTGAATTCTCAGCACCCACATTATAGCTAACAACCATCTGTAACTCCAGCTCCAAGCAAACCAACACCATTTTCTGACCTCTGCAGGCACTGCATGGCATGGGTACACTTATATACATGCTGGTAATACACTCATACACATAAAATAAAATATTTTAAATATGTTACTAATATTGTGCATATGACTAGGGATCTGTGTGCTATTGTTGCACATGCACATAGTCCTGACATCAGTTTTAAGGGAATAAGTTTACAAAAACATTTACATTCCTCTTGTTTGTTTTTTTAATTTATTTTATTTTTGATCTTTCCTGCCAGGATGTCCCTGTAATTCACTGGAATTCACTATGTAGACCAGTTACTCCTAGATCTCACAGAAATCCATGTGCCTCTGCCTCCTGAGTGCTGGGATTAAAGGCATACACCACCACACCCAGCTCCAAAATCATTTATCTTTTATAATAGAGTCTTATGTTTTCAGAGTTGTTGATTGACTACCAAATAACTTTATAGCTGCTCTACCTCCTATTCACCAAATCTCCAAATAAAATTGCCACAGGCATGGACATTTGCTCACCGATATTTTTATGTGCCACTTACTGACTTAACATTGAAATTTATGGCATTATATTCAATAATATCATTTAAAGAAACAACCACAAAAAAAGGCCTTATGGTCCATACTGAGACCTTTCCATTTCTTTCACAAGAAATTTCAGTCTTTAAAATTTAATAACACATGTCAGCACTTGAGGACCAAGAATTTTGCTTTAGTTGAAGCCAGAAACTCTTTTCTCCCTTCATCCTGCTTTACAGGAGGGTCTTGCCTCTACTGGGACATTCTTAGTTCTGGCCCCATCTACCTGCCTTTGCACAGAATAAGGTTCACTGCTTAGCAAATAAAGACACTGAAGTTTGGCTCCATTTTCCTGTGGCTCTGTGCAAATTGAATTTGGGTCATAAGCTCTGCCTCATATAAAAGCAGTAGGTCAAGAAAACCATTTCATAACTTAATGTGAAGAAATAGTCAGACGCATGTTACCATGGCATTTATTTCAAAGATGAACAAAGAAACCAGCTCAAAAAAGAAAAAGGCAAGATTCTTGCTTTAAAAAACTTCTTGTGTCAACATGTTTTAATAAGAAAAGCTTTGGTGTTCAAGCATGTTTTTGCCTAAGAGAAAAAGGTCTGAGAACTCTTCTATGGCAATACTTCTGTGGAAGGAAATGTATCTACCTGAGGCCAATTACAATTTGTAAGGGGAAAATTCTTACCTCCCACACTTACTTCCACAGCATTTTATCCAAGTGAACTCAGGTTCAAATTCATATCTATGAGCTAGTTATGATGAGTAGAATGTGTGAGACCTTGTCCTGCAGATTGCAGAACTGAAGATATGTGGGAATGAAACTTCGTGTGTGGCTTGAAGCAAGAACTTGTAAGACCTGTCCCGGAAGAGCTCCAGCTATCTGATATCTCTGTGGGCATTCAGAGTTATCTGTAGCAGGTAGATTCGGGATATTACAAAGATTCTTGCTTCGCCCTATCTCTGCAAAGTTCCAGGCCCCTTCCCTTGAGGCATTGAGCAAAATGTCACACCTCTAGTCACCTGTTGCACAAACCAGAGCTCTGCAGCCCCCAGATTTGAACCAAGGTGGCTCACCCCTCCCTTCCACCTGCTCCCCACTTCCTTACCCAAAGCACAGTAGTCTCGAATATACAGACCTCACTGACAGAAAATAAAGGGAGTTCCTATCCTCCCTGGCTCTGCTTGTGAGTCCCTTCATTTCCATGGGTGCTTTCCTGAGGTTTTCCCTCCCCCCCTTCTTGCAGGAGCGAAGCCTAGAGACTGTAGGCCTGCAGGCAGGAGACAAGTCCTGGAGCTGAGCCAAGAAGGGAAGGACAGCGTGTGGAATGCAGTCACGCGTGACACAAAGACATTGAACAAACGACAGAGGTATACCATGTGATTAGCTAGGTGAGATTTGCCAAATTGATTAGATGCTTCCAGGGGGCAGGAAGGAGCATTACTGAGCAGTGCAATTTAGAAAGGCAGTAATTGAGACCATGGCTCAAGAAGCAGAATGCATAACAAAAGGCCACTTGTCCAAAACCCTATGGAAAGGGGCTGGAAAGATGGCACAATGGTTAAGAGCACTGGTTGCTCTTGCAAAGGACTGAGGTTCAATTCCCAGTGCCCACATGGTGGCTATCAACTTTTGGTAACTCCAGTTCCAGGGAATCTGACACCCACTTCTGACTCCCATGGCCATTGCATGACATGGGTGCACTTACAAACATGCAATGCACTCATACACATAAAAAAATTGATAAACAAAATATTTTTCAAAACCCTATGGAAATCAGATAACTCACTTAAGGCATTACCTTAAGGCAGTACTCTTTGGAATACCTGATTTCCTGCTCAGGAGGTATAAATGATTGGAATCTAGGATCTTCATAGAATAAGCAGAGAAGTAACCTATTTCTTTCTTATAATGAGCCTGGATGGGTGGCTTCTCTGAAGTCTTGAGAGCCAGAATGTGTTCCATGAATTTGCTTTCCTCTGTCAAGAGACACTGTCTCCACTACCCATTCTGTTCTGCAAATAGATGCCAACACAATAATCTAAACCACTAGTGGAGGAGCTAGAGAGGTGGCTCAGCAGCTAAGAGCACTCTCTGCTCTTGCAGAGAACCAGCACCCACATGGTATCAGTAGCCACCCATAACTCTAGTCTAGGGGAGCCAATACTCTCTTCTGACCTCCATGGGCATTGCACAACGTGAGTCCACTTACATACATACAAGCCATATACTCATACACACAAAATAAAAGTAACAAATAAAATATTTAAAATACCAATGGACACAAGTACTGAAAGTCTGTAGGATTGCTTGGATTAGATATTTTTCAATTTATGATGCCAAAGCAATATACTTTCTTTTTAAGATTTACTTATTTTTATCTTATGAGTATTTTGCCTGCATGTATGTACACACACTCCTCACTACTCATGCGCCTGCCGAGGCCAGAAGATGTTACTGGATCCTCCCCACCTGGAGTAACAAGCCAATTACAAGGTCAGAAAAGGCATAAGATACCCGGAACCCCACTGGTGGATCTTTAGTACACATGGCCCGGTGTTAGAAGCTAAGCCATCAACTCACAATGGTCAGGAGAGGTCACGGGGAATCATCACAGTAGATTTTCTTCTACATGATTCTACTGCCACCAGCCAGTTTGTACATGCTTGTGTGGGGCTGATCTCTCAAAAACAGTTCTTCGTTTAGTCCTCTAAAAAGAGGCTACATTTTACTCATTCTTATAGACTTATTCCCTGAGACTCTTCTCCGTGTTGTTCTGGATTTCCTTCTACATCTGGGCCCTTCACTAAACTCCTGATGAGATCCATTTCTCCTTTTTATACACGTTTAATCCTAGGATTCTCTCAGCCCACATCTATCTGTTCTGCAGAACCCCTTTGTATGACAGTAGGGAGACAAACGATAAGTCTATATGGGAAACAGAGAAATGGCTTCCAAGAAAGCAGAAGTCCAACAGGAACCAGAGCTGGTAGTAGCAACCTGTCAAGTGTCAGAAAGAAAGGTCTGAAGTTCTGGAAGTAATATATGAGACAGTTATGCACAAAGACTTCCTGCCAAGAGCTATTGTAAAGTTATATCTGCAAGGTTGCACGGGTTGACTTGTTGTCCTGTGCCTACCTACACTACACACATTTTACATGCCTCATCATGCTACCTAATCATCAACTTAGGTCTACTAGGTATTATTCCTGCTTTACTTTGCACAGTGGGTAGAGACTGAGCAGCTGATGGGAAAAATTAACCTAACTAAAGAGCTTTATCTCAAGATGTAGCTGAACCCAAAACTGATTCTGCAAATTAAATCATGACAATATTGCCAGTAATGTTAATTTCTCAGCAGGTAAATTTTCCAGAGGACTTCAAGAACTTGTGTTTGGTAAATCAGTAATTGTACAAAGTGGAAACTGTTCCTTTCTACCTTAGCATGGTTTTTAACTTTATATCCTCTCATATAGACATAAGATCTTTTACTCTGCCCAAGTGAGAAAGCTATCAAGAGCATTGATTGATAAAAACACAGAACTTTTGTCAAACTTTCAGTAGCTGTAGTCAGCTCTACAACTTCAAGAATTCTGATTCTCTTACTTGTCTGAACACCTCATCTGTGTGGTAACTCTCTGGCAATGGCCTGCTGCTCAGATTTGAGAAATAGTTCATGAAAGTTTGAGAATAGGCAATGCTATCAAACTCAAAACAGAACTTTCCCTGGTCCTGGTATTATTTTTCATACTATAATTTTTGACAGGAAATGTCTAAGAGACACAAGAGGCACTCAGTTTCTGCAGTCCTCATCTTGCCTAATAATGTTGATAGTGCATTTGCATATATTTAGATATAACAGAGTAAGCTATGGAAAGAAAGAAACCCAACTACAATAGACAGAAGACAGTAATAATAAGTTGTTTCACTGAAGATTACCACATTTTGTGCCTGCTTCTTGGATTAGGAATTAATCATTTACTGAGAAACATTCACATCCTAGTATGGCCATAATCCTCCTTCTTTCTATAAGTTTTCCCCTGTGGCACCTCTCTAACTAAGAAACTACTGCTTCTCTTGCCTAGAGGGAGGAAAGAGGCTGCAAAGGACCTACAGTGTTCACTGTCTCTGTCCAGGTATCCAGAGCTGGCAGGGCCTGGTGAGTTCCTGCAAACCACACATTAGCCTTACATAACCTTAGAGCTGGCTAGGATATAAGTAGAACCTGGAAAGGGAAGAATGCTTCTTTTGTAAAAGCCAGAAGTTGTGCAGTAGGAGAAGTTCTCTGAAGGACAAGGTTTCCATCAAGTGCACAAGACCTGGGACAAGGAGAAAGTAGACCTCCATAAGAACCAGGCCAGTGACTGTCAAAGGCTAGGTGCTACCCTAGAAACTCAAGGAGAACTTTATAGAAAAAATCATAGAAGTATTAGAAAGCAGAAAACACTAAGAAAGTCCTCCTTAAAATAAAATGTAAGATTCTTTAGTGGCCCTTGTTACCTACCTAGTGTTATCTGACATGGCACTAGAGTTTTGATAGGTTTAGAAGATCTTTACATTGCACATATCTAGGATCCAAGAAGTAAATGGCAGGTTTTTGGCAATTTCATAGTTGCTAACCAGTTGCTCAGTCCTGCAGGCTAGATATCTCAGTAGTCCCAATCCAGTGCTGAAGGCCTGATGGATTCCGGGAGATCTATCCATCTAAGTCTATGCCGGGATCCAAAAAGTTGATCACAGCAGCAAGACAAACTCACCAGTGAGAGAGAAGGCAAGCAGCAAAAAAGTGACCAGCTCCCTCCGGCCATGGCCTTTTATACCGGCTGCCATCAGAAGGCAATGCCCACATTTAGGGTGAGTCATCTGGTTTGAGATAATCCAATCTGAAGATCTCTTTCTCATATTTGTACATCCCAAATCCAGTCAAGCTGACACCCAGGATTAACAGGATTAACCATCACACTTAGATGCCATTTTTAAAAGAAGAAAAAAAAAAGAATAGACATAATTAAAATAGGAAAATAGAACAAAAAGCTTTGACTATTCTTTGGATAAAGCTGTGTGGTGAGCTTCACTTTGAGGAAATAAGTGTGATAAATAGGTTTCTTCTCTCACTTCCAATCTAGTAAGATTTTGGTCAAGGGAAAACCCTGGGAAATTCAAGATATGCTTCTTGGAATTGGAGTTAGGAATGCAAATAAGGGTGTTAGATGCATCCCTGGAAAATTCTCAGAAGAGAAACAGGCTAAATGGCTAACAGGCTGTGTCTGAGATAACTAAGACCCAATGATATTCAGCTAAGTGGTTAGACACTGTTTTCCTAGAGATGCTATGATAAATTACCATAAACTTGGTAAGTTAAAGCTACACAAATTTATTATGTCACAGTTCTGGTGGCTAGAAATCCAAAATCAAGATGTCAGCAGGATGGTGCTCTCTCCAAAGCTTTATTGGAGATTTCTCCCACCAATGTCAGCATCTGGATCTGGTGGCTCCAGGCATTCCCCAGCTTGTAGCTGTCCAGCTCCAATCTTTCTTTGTCTTCCTGGAGCATCCTCTCTGACTCCCCCCACCCCCAACTTTTATTTCTTCTATAATGACAACTTATTGGATTTAGGACTCCTTTTGAATAATCCAGGATAATTTCATCTCAAGATTTTTAATTAAATCTTCAAGTACCATCTATCTAAATTCCCATTTACATATTTGGGATTAAAATATAGATATTGTTTTTAGAGTCACTATGTTACCTTGGTCTAGATAAGGACTCTGCAGGAATATTGTTAATGTTTTGTTTTGTTTGTTTTGATACAGATGTTCCCTATGTAGCCCAGGCCTCTAACTCATGATCTTTCTGCCTTTTCCTCGCCAAGCCTAGAATTACAGGCATGTGCCATAGTATCTACCTAGCTTATTTGAAATAAATTTAAAAGGGATCTGTACAAGGGGGAGCCAGCCAGAGAAAGACAAGAGACAATAATGGGCTTTCATTCAGCATTGGAGCATCAGAGCAGACAGGGTGTTGAGAAGTAAGAAACCAACAAGATGGAGCTGGTGATTCAGCAGTAGATGGCAATTAACTTAACTGTGGAAATTCAGAGAAAACAAAACTCAGAAAATTACCTAGGACAGGAAGAATAAACCTAGAACCTCACTGAGGCACACAAGAACAGAGTCGGCTACTGATAGACTAATTGAAAAGATGTTGCTCCATGCTGGCTCTCTTCCTCCCCTGTTTCAAGTCTGGTGACTGAAGTTACAAAGTCTAGAAGAAAGAACCAGAAGTGAAGAGAAAGATCACTCACACCACGTTTTCCAAAGGCAAAGCTGTAATCTGCACTGGGTATCTGGGGCAGGAGCTCAGACGTCTTATCTTTACATGAAGACTGGGGAGTTAATAGGTGAGATCTGAAAATCTAATTTCAAAGTCATGACTGTTTTCCCCATCTTAAACAGATGTGAAGAGTTTATATTATGTAATAATCAGAAAAACGCTAGTGATGCCTAAAATCTCATTCTGGAAGCCCAGCAAGACTTCCCCACCCCCTCAACCACAGAATATGTTTTAATAAACAGGAAACATTAAAGCAAAGCAAAAAGCTAAGTTTTAATGTCTTCTACAGCTCTTCCTCAGTTCAGGTTCTATCTACACTTATAAAACAGCATCTAAGAGGATCCCTTGATTCAAAACATTATTGGATGAGCAGTGGAATTGATTTTTGCTCTTTGTTCAGAACCATTTCCCAATCTCTAAACAGACAATGGGAATTAGATCCTGTTTACTCTGTAGACCAGCATACAAATAAGTTTGAAAGCTATTCAACACCTTCACTCCAGAGAAGATGGACCTGACTGTGTTGGGAGCCCGCCTCTGTGACAACATGCTGACCCTGTGCACCGTGATCTGTTCGGAAAGCTCTACCTCTTGTTTCTGACTCCCTAAAAATGCCTTCCCTTCCACACTTGCTGGAACAAATCTTTAAACAAACACTCTTTATCAAGAAATATTTCTCCTCTAATACTCTGCAGAAAGCAAATCAAGGTCACTGTTGTTGCAGCCCTGAGCAATATGTGCTGAGTAGAATGTAGACCTCTCTGTTGTTATCTGTGCAACTCCCGGGGGGTACAGGGGTGTCAGTATCTTCCTACACGTTGTGGTAAAATAAAGTAAGCTTAAAATTCATTTCTTGCACAAATAATTACCTCTTATTTTGAATTAAATATTACATATATTTCCCATTATGCTAAAATATGGCTGTCACGATAATTTCCACCAAGAAATATGCCCCTGGCAGAAACTAAACCCAGACAAACTCAAGAAAATGATCACATAATAACTTTCTCCCCAATGTCATTGTTATATTATTTAGATAACGAGGAAAATTCAAACAGCAAATAGCTACATGTATATTTGTGAATATAAGCAAAAATATTTTTCCATTTCATAGGATGTTTGGTATCTTAGAATTGGTGGGAGTTCAAAGTTTAAGAATATGTAAATTATAAATTATAAACATACGGGAAGCTTTATTTTAATAAATATGTTAAAATATATTAAGATCTTCCTTTGAATATTAAAATGCAGGCTCCTTTTGAGGTTGCATTTGATCATTTCTATTACGTAGCTATATTCTAGGCTTTGCTGTCCGGAAAGAAGGGAGAAACTCAACTATTCCCCAGATAATAGGGTCATTAATTAGTAATCAATTTTAAAAATGCCATCTAAGCAAGTGGATCCTGTATACCAGAACTTTGTGAGATTTTATGCAATATCCCAGGAGGAGCAATCCATGCACAAGTTTTAAAAATGTGTTAATTGTATGCATTCTTCTTGCTCTAAAAATGATATCAGCCGGGCCGGCATGTTGGCGCATGCCTTTAATCCTAGCACTTGGGAGGCAGAGGCAGGCAGATCTTTGTGAGTTCAAGGCCAGCCTGGTCTACAGAGTGAGTTCTAGGACAGCTGAGGCTACAGGGAGACCCTGTCTCGAAAAGACCAAAAAAAAAAAAAAAAAAAATGATATCACCTCCCTCTAGGTCAGGCACATGCTAAAGGCTTAAAATGTTCTGATTCTTTTAATCACTCCAACAACTCAGAAAGTGAGGCTCTCAAACTTATACAACCAAACAAAGGAAAAATTCAAAATGAGATTTCTGCTTTCCCCTAAGTCCTGGTCAAGGGCAGCCCAGTTCACTGCTCAATTTACTAAACCATTACCTCTTGGAAAGAAAAAAAAAAAGAGGGAGGTACTAATTTATTTTTAAGGAAAGTGATTATTCCTCAAAGGAAAATTAATTACCCTCCAAGTATCACCATCTGTTTTAATGTTTTCAAGCTTAAACTTTGAAGAGAGATGCAGTAACTTTAATATGTCCCCAATGGTAGAGCTCAGATGACTTTGTCATTAAAACAAAGCAGAATCATCTTACATCAAAAACTTGTATGTCCTGTCTTCAGTAATAGGGACTTACCTTCAAATTCTGGGAAGAAATCAAGTACTGACTGAAAAATTATGTATAAAACACATAAAAAATTTAATAAAAAATTTTATTTAGAAAAGAGCTCTCCATCATGCTTTCCGTAATGGTTGTACCAGTTTAAAATCTCACCAGCAGTAGATGAGGACTTCCCTTTACCCCCAATCCATGACAGCATTTGATGTCATTTGTTCTCTTGGTCTTAGCCATTCTGACTAGAGATAGATTAAATCTTAAATTAGTTTTGATTTACATTTCCCTAATTACTAAAGATGTTAAACACTTTAAGGTGTTTCTTAGCCATTTTTATTTCTTCTTTTGAGAGCTCTCTGTTCAGAGTCACAGTCCACTTGTATTTTTTTAACTTTTTTTATTGACGAATTGTGTATTTCATTCATTATCTTTCAGTCCAATTTAGACACGTTCCCCTCTCCCTGCCCCCACTCCACCCCTTTTCATGCCTTCTGCCATACATGTCTTACATCTTTCTCTCAGTCTTTCCAAAGATTTTCCCTGCAGAGGCTTGTTGTTTTGAGCAGAATTTAACTGTATCATTCAGTTCTTTAACCCAGTATTTATGTTGTTGTTTTTCCCTCCCCTTTCTATTGCTCCAACAAACGCCTATATAATCATCACATATGCATCAAAATTATGACCTCTGGGAATAAACTGTACATTACTTACAAAATATATTTAGGAATTTGCATTTTCCCCCTTTAATTTTATATTACTCTAAAATATAAATACATGGGGGCTGGAGAGATGGCCTAGCAGTTAAGAGCATTGACTGCTCTTACAGAGGACCCAGGTTCGATCCCCTGCACCCACATGGCGGCCGAGAACCAGCTGAAACTCCAATTCCAGGAGAACTCCAATTCCAGGGGAATCCGACATGGGTCGGATTCTGACCTCTGCAGCATTGCACCACACGGGTGCACACACCTGCATGCAGACAGTACATTCATACACATACCGAAATAAATACAATTTTAAAAAATTAAAAAAAAATAAAATAAAATATAAATACATACCTTCCACCCATATACAGTAATTACAGAGTCTGAAAATAAGTGGTAGGCCAATTCTAGAGCCCATTAAGAGATTTACATTATAATAGCATGGTTTCTTTCAGATAAAAAGAAATATAACAATAATGTTGTTCAGCTTGCCTTTCAACAGGGGATTTGGTGTTAGCATCCACAAATGAGGGAAACCATTTGCCATTTGTTTTTCTGGGACTGTGTTACTTCACTTAGCATAACGGCCTTGAGTTCCATCCATTTACCTGCAAAGTTCATGATGTCATCTTTCTTTACCACTGAATGGTACTCCACTGTGTAGATGTACCACAATTTTGTCATCTACTCATCTGTTGAGGGGCATTTGGGTTGGTTCCAGATCTTCACTATTGTGAAGAGAGTTGCATTAAACATGGATGTGAATATATCTTTGAGGTAGAATGAAACTTGTGGCTACATAATCAAGAGTGGTATATGACTGGGTCAGGTGGTAGGCTCATTTTGAGTATTTTAAAGGTTCTCCACCCTGCTTTCCATAATGGTTGTACAAGTTTACATTCCCACCAGCAGTGGATGAGTGTTCCCCTTTCCTCACAACCTCTCCAGCATTTGGTGTCTTTTGTTTTCTTGATTTTAGCCAGTTGTATCAGAGTGAGATGATATCTGAGAGTGGTTTTAATTTGCATTTCCTTAATTATTAATGATGTTGAATACTTTTTAAGATGTTTCTCAGCCATCTTTGTTTCCTCACTGGTGAAGTCTCTGTTCAGCTCTTTACTCCATCTTTTGAGTAGGTCATTTGCTTTCTTACTTCTTTGTTTTTTGAGTAGTCTATAAATTCTGGATATTAATGCTCTGGATGTATCACTGGTGAAGATTTCCTCCCACTCTAGGTTTCCTCTTCACTTATCCTTGATGTTTCTTACAGCCCCGTTTTTTTTAAAAAATTGGGGCATTTGTTTTCTTGTTTCCTTTTTTTTTTTTTTTTTTGAGATCTTTGTATAGTCCATAAGTTAATCTTCTCTCTGATGTACAGTAGGTGAAGAATTTTTCCCAGTCTCTGGGCTTCCTCTTCACTAGATTGCTGGAAACAGGCCATACTTTGAACAAAGGACTTAAAGCAATCAAGCTGGTACTAACCTAGAAGTCTCCTCCCTGATGACTAGCTTTCATGTATCATTACAGACAAGTGTACCTCTCACAACTCATTAAAGAAACTTCTTTTTACAACAGGTGGAGATGAATAGTTTACAACTGTTCAAGAGCACAGAATTAGTGTCTGTGAGACACTTAGCCCTAAGCAACACATCTTCAATGCAACCTCTACTTGTAAGATGAAGGCGTCTCTCAGTTCTCACCTGAGAAATTTCCTTATGCAGCACATGGTGATTGGTGATTAACACAGAAACCCACAACTAGTCATTGTACAGAGAATATCAGGCTGCAGAGTGCTTCTCTCTTAATAGACACCTATTTCAAACTTGTGCCTCAGGAGGCTCAGGGACCATTGCAGAAGAGGCAGCAGAAAGATTGTAAGAGCCAAAGGTAATGGAAAACCACAGGGAAATAGAGTTTTTTAGAGAACTGCTCAGTCACACATATGAACTCACAGCAATGGTGAGAGCCTGCACACGTTCCATGCAAGCTCAAACTGGACAAAATCCCAGCATAGACATGGAGAAGTACATAAGAAATCTTAACCCAACCTAAAGAACTTTTGGCAATGGATGGCTGCTGGAAGGGGAGAGACAGTGTCTATCTTTCAAGCATGGGATTCGTGATAGGTTGATCATGGTCCAGTGGATGGACCCACACTGAAGGACATGTAGGGATGCAAATCAGATTCTACAGGAAATATGGCATATAGTACAGTATAGTGAATTGGATGGTGAGCAATGAGGGGAGGTGTGGACTGGGAAGGGAGTCTAAATATCATCAAATTATATGCATGGAAATCAAAAATTTCAATAAAAATGTTTTGTTTTGTTTTTATTGATGCTTTGTGTATTTCATACATCATTTTCCAATTCAGTTCAGGCATAGTTCGCCTTCCCTTCCCCCCACCTCACCCCACCCCATCACAGATCATGCATTCTGCCATAACTGTCCTGCATCTTTCTCTCAGTTTTTTTTCATTTTTTAGCAATAAGTGATAATTTATAAGTACAAGCATCCTTCATGTAAAACCAATTTGCAAGCAGTTGTGCCCAAACCCACACAGCCCCTTGGTCCCACCATTCAGCAGGGGGGGGGCCTGTATGTTCAATCGACTTGATCAAATGAGTGTCCAGGCTATATTGCTGTAGTTTCACCATTCACCCCAATCACAGCCCTTACATTCTACCACGCCCCCTCTTCTGCAGATTGTTCCCTAGACTTAGAAAGCAAGACTCCTCCATCAGCACCAGCTACACCTCACCTTCCTGGAAATACTGTGCAGCAGAGGCAGCCATATGCCTGTATATCCCAAATCTAATTGGCTATTGGCTCTCTCCTTGGAGGAATAACCCACGGCTGATGCCACAAGCTTACATCCTCTAATGGTCAGGAGATGTTATAAGCCACAGTAAGACTCTGTCGTATTTAACAGAAAAAAAATGTAATTCATGGATTAACATACCATCGAAACATCTGTGTCTATACCAAAGTAACCTATGATAACAATTAGTACTGTTTAAATACCTATATATCTAATTGCTTGTGCTTCATTAATAAAAATGTTTTATAAAAAGAACTGGGGAGTGGTAGTTCATGTAGAGTCAGGGAGTCGCCTCCAGAACTTACGAAAAAGCTCTTAGTACATAGCCTAGCTGCCTTATGTCTAGAAGAGCTCAAACAGTTGTAGAATCTATTGGCACACAGTTTCCATGACACTGAGAAGACAGAAAAGCAGCAGTGAATCGGGATGATGATGGGTTTCTGCAAAATTATTTATAATATGTTTTCATTTCATGGGGAAAGTTTATGTGCCAACAAATGTTTAGATAGATAGATGATAGATAGATAGATAGATAGATAGATAGATAGATAGATAGATAGATAGATAGATAAATAGATAGATGATAAATAGATGGGTAGATAGATATAATAGAGAGAAGATAGATAGATAGATAGATAGATAGATAGATGATAGAATACATGAAGTCATGCTACTTCGCAGAGCTGCACTGCTGTAAAAGAGGGTATCCCTGGCTCTAAGATGCTCATAAGCCATTATTCTGCATAGATCTTTTTTTTCTCCATTGAGTCTTCAGATCAATCCCATGAAATAGAATTATTGCATGTCACAGATGTGAAAACAAGATCTCAGAAAGGTTAATCTGCCCAATATAGTTCTAGCTTGTAAATGTCCTTTGATGCTTGATTTAAAACTACTATTGCTACTTAAAAGGGTACAGAGAAGTATTTGAAAGCAAATGATTATGATTTCAGGGAAGATGAGTTCTAATTATGTGTGCAATTGTTCTCTAGAGCTAATATTTTACTGCAAATAGACCTGATTCAAATCTCAGGTTCCTTACCATGCAAATCTGTGTGAATCTTTTATATACATAACATTTTGAACATGTTTTATAAATTTTTACTTGGAATGATTCTACATTTATAGAAAAAAAATGTAGTGATAGTACCGGGAACACCTGAACGGTCCTCACTTTGTTCCAATGTCTCCGAATTGTCTTCATTTTACATTCCCCAGTCTCAGAAAGAAACAATGGTACCTTGCCATTATTTCAACTCCAGAGTTCATGCCCAATTCACCTGCTTCTCAGTCCATGTCCTGTCCCTGTTCCAGCATCCTCAAGATACCACCATGCTGTGGTTACCATGACACCTCAGTGCCCTGTGGGCTATGACAATTTCTAAGACTATCTTTTTGTTCATGAACCTGACAGTTTTGAGGAGTACTGGCAAGGTATTTTGTAAAATGTGCCTCAGACTTGAATATTTGTTTAATCTAAAATCCCTGCCGTAGCTCAACACAAAGCACACCATGTACCTTCAATGAAGCTTGAAAAGGATGATGTGTTGGGAAAGCCTTAGAAGAAATAGTAATGTTTAAAAGTGATTAATATAATGGAACTTTGTGGAGTGATGGAAATGTTCTGTGTGCTGACAATGGATGCAGCTTATGTGCACTCTTGCCTCCCCAAGGGTAAGAGTCAGTAATTCCAAATGTGTATTCTGTGCTAGAATAATTGAACAAGTATTGAAGGAAATGGGAGCCAGTTTCTTCTTTTTCAGAGGGGGGATAACATATAAAAGGAAGGAGATAGCCAGGCATGACGGCATATGTCTTTAATCCCAGCACTTGAGAGCAGAGGTAGTCAGATCTCTGTGAGATCAAGCCTGGTCTACACAGGGAAGTCCTGACAAGATGGGGCTACAGGGAAACCCTAACTCAAAAAAACAAGCAGGGGAGGAGATAAAAAACAGAGTCAGGCCTGTTAGTACTTGCCTTTAATCTCAGCATTCTAGAGGCTGAGGTTAGTAAACCACTATGAGATCAAGGCCAGCCTGGTGTACATAGAGAGCTCCTAGCCTGCTAGGGCACAGGGAGGCTGTCTCAATAAATAAATGAATAAATGAATAAATGAATAAATAAATAAATGAATAAATAAATAAATAAATAAATAAATAAATAAATAAAGCACTGGGTTTCAGAGATGGCTTAGTCTGAAAAGTATTTGCTTTGCAACACAAAGATCCGAGTTTAATCCCCAGAACCCCCATATTTAAAAAAGAGCTAGACATGGTAATTCAAATTTATAATCCCAGCACTGGGGACACAAAGATCGGTGTATCCCTGGGGCTCCCTAACCTGCCTGCCTACCCTTCTTTCTTGGAGAGTTCCAGGACATGGAAAGACACTGGGTCAAAAAAAGAAGCAACTCACAGCAGCAGCTTTTGGATTGTAGGCTTGAATGATGTCTGTTGATCTGTTTTTCTGCTGTAATTTGTCACTAGTTGAAATAGCTCTTTTTTTGTTTTCCTTTGGTCTTTTTGAGACAGGGTCTCCCTATACCCCCAGCTGTCCTGGAACTCACTCTGTAGACCAGGCTGGCCTTGTACTCACAAAGATCTGCCTGCCTCTGCCTCCCAAGTGCTAGGATTAAAGGCGTGTGCCACCACACCCGGCGTTGAAATAGCTTTTTTGCTAAAACAAGCATCCTAGACAATGGCAAAAATAACATTAGGAATCTACTTAAAGGGGTGGCACACACCAGGCCACTCAAGACTAGAAATGGCTCAGCAGTTAAAAGCACTGGCTGCTGCTGAGGGCTGGAGAGATGGCCTAGCGGTTAAGAGCACCAACTACTCTTGCAGAGGACCCGGGTTTGATCCCCAGCACCCACATGGCGGCTGAGAACCGTCTGTAATTCCAATTGCAGGAGAACTCCAGTTCCAGGAAAAACCGAGACCCTCTTCTGACCTCCGCGGCATTGCACGACACGGGGTGCACAAACCTACATGCAGACAATACACTCATACACATACAAAAATAAATCAAATAAAAATAAAAATTTAAAAAAAAGCACTGGATGCTCTTGCAGAGGACCGAGGTTTGCTGGCTAATAACCAGCTTATAACTCTAGTTCCAGGGGCAATCTGATACCCTCCTGGCATTGAGAAGCATTGTATCATAGATAAGAAAAAAATAAATAAATAAACAGCTATCTTTTCTTTCTCTCAGGAAGAAGAAGAAGAAGAAGAAGAAGAAGAAGAAGAAGAAGAAGAAGAAGAAGAAGAAGAAGAAGAAGCAAGGTAGGCAGTGGCTAAGCAAGGAACTACACCAAAGCTGGTCCACTGGTCTACACACACACACACACACACACACACACACACACACACAGAGGCACATATGCACAAAGCACATCTACACAATTTTCACAATGAGAGCAGCCAGAGAAAGAGCGCACCCTCAAGCCAGACTACACTTTCACTATGTTACACTTGAAGCTCAGTGCTCTCCTCAAGGCCTACTTTGTTTTGTTGGTGACTTGCTTGGGTTTTGTTTGTCCGAGATAAATTTTTGAAGACAAATTTTTGCTTTAACTGAGAAATAGTGTGATTCTCCAATAGATGAAGAGAGGTCTAGTGTCTGCAGCCCCAGGACACACTCGGCATTTGGCATTTGTTAGATAGGTCAGGGACTCTCTGTCCTTACCAACCACTGTTTTATTTGAGTTACCTTCATGTCTGAAAGGATCAAACTTATTATGGCTGTTAACTCAAAAAAAAGTGGCCTTTCTCTGGCCTCAACCCTATCTCTCTGAGTATTAGGTCTTAGAGGAAAATTTTGTCCATCCTTTAATATCTGTCAGGCTCATGAATAAATTAGGGAAATCCAACTGCCTTACACAGGTCTCCTTGGAACTAGCTCTGCAAACAAAATCCAGGCAGATGACTTACTTGCTTCACTCAACCCAACATACATTCTAGTCCCATCAAGAGCGGGCCAACCTTTTCCTTAGTGCACTGGCCCCTCACTGTCTAGGGAGAGGGGAAAAATTCCTTTGCTTATGCTTGCTTGATGCAGATCTTTGCTCCCCTGACTGTGCCCTTGATTTCCACGTAACACTGACCTTGGTAAGTCATTCTATTGTTAATCTCTAGAAAAAATACTTAAAATTTACTTAAATTGTGGATCACTGAGTCAATTTATCTTAAACTGAGATAATGTTACTAGAACAGTGATCACCCCAGGGAAGAGTAAAAATCAACATCTCACATGTCTAGACAAGGAACAGCAATCTCCCCACAGCACTATTTTCCATAGGGTGTATTTCTGTATTTGATGGTTGCATGTCTCCTTTCTCTCTCCTTGGCCCTTACCTGAACTTTTCATGTCAGAAAAAGCCTCACTAGGAAGCTGGCATACAGACAAAGCAAACAAGCTTTTGTGTGTCATCTGTCCTTGCTCAGCAAGGTGAATACAGTAGGAAAAAAAATTCTCCTCACTCAAGTCATTCTAAATGTGCATAGTGAAAAGGATTTATAGTGAAGTTGAGTTGTGTCCTCTGCTCTTTAAGGATCAGTAGGGATGGAATCTGGGACACCTCACTGTTAAAACACCCCGAAGTTAAGCCACTTGTTTATTGATGAGTTCCAATTTTTATTTCCCTGCAGACCAGCCAAAAATCTGCTTCTCTATACCCATCTTGGAATAAATGTATTCGACTCAGCAGGAAAAAAAATTAACAATTTAAACCACAAGGGTTCTAAAGAGGATAAATCTGGATAAGGGAAAAATAGTTGGGTTATCATTTGTGTGTGCAAATGAGCCCATGTTTCTTTTGTTTTACTGAACAATGACGTGGATTTCAGATATGCAAAGGAGGCTGACCTGGGAGAAAAGCAGGTAGAGAGAGCTGTATTGCTCTGTAGAATTCAGGAGACATTTTCAATTTCCAGAAGCCATCCGGAAATTGAGAGAAGTACCACAGAAAGTCAGAGTAGACCATTAGCAGGCAGTGCAGCCAGCGAGACCCCCACAGGAGATGTAGAATAGGAATGACGATTAAGTGTTCTAATTTTGGAGGCTGGAGAGATGGCTCAGAGGTTAAGAGGACTGGCTGCTCTTACAGAAGACCCAGGTTCAGTTCCCAGCACTCGCATGGTAGCTAGCTGTCATCTGTGACTCTAGTTCCAGAGTATCCAACGCCCCCTTCTGGACTCTGTGGGCATTGCATTCTCATGGTGTACTTGCACACATGCAGGCAAAATACTCATAAACATAAAATAAAATGAAATAAATAAGTTTCAATAATTATACTTTTAGCAACCTGGTTCTGCTGTGAATAACTGTCTAGTTTCCATGGTCATCTTAATACAGAAACAAGAAAGAGACACATGTGCACCAAGTCAATAGCAACAATGCACAGTCAGAGACAAGGAAATTTCACAGGCATTGATGAGAAATCAGGGAAGGCAACCCTGACATTTAAGGCTCAGGGAACATCACAGAGGAGGGGCAGAAATATTATATTACCCAAAGGACCAGAATGACTAATACTAGTAGTACCCTGTAGATATGATAGATATGCTGCACCCATGAAATCTCAAAGACATAGGTGCCCAAACAATACTTATGTAATGACGATACTAGCCAATATGCCAACGTGGGTGGGTGGAAAGGCAGTGAAAATACACAAGTCAAAGACACAGAAGATGGCACAATCTTTCCTAAATCAAAAGGGGCAAGGTGACCCCAGTTCACATACATTTCAGTTTCAAATAAGTTATTCATTCCCTGTAACTGAACTGGTATGACCAAGCCTTATGAGGCTTATCAATGGTTGAGATCCAGGGTTCTAACCATCTGCTTTCAAATGTCTCTCTACATCCTCCAATTTTTAAGCCTGAACAGTTTGAAATCAAGCACACTAATAAATCTCTAATAATCACCCCACATGTACATTATTATCTAGCCTTTCCAATCACCCCAAAATCAGCCCAGGACTGATTCTCCATAGACTCAGATTCACACAGTGAAATAGTTAATTTATCTAGGGTGTGCACAATAGTAAATATTCAAATAGTCTTCATATTAGTCTTCACAATTTATTTTTAAAAAAATCAAGGAGCTGAAAACTGAAAGAACAAAGAAAAATGTCACCAGTTGTAGACAGTAAAATCTATTCTATCTGACTGGTTACATGTCAAAGAATCAATGCTTGTCCCGAGAGATGAGCAGGAACTAGTGTGTGAAGAGCTGTACGTTCAAGATTATTAAGACTGCTAGGCAATAATTCACAACACAGTGAACTAGGAGTTACAGTCTCCCTTCCCTCCCAGATTTGGTTCATCAAAAGGGACTTTGTCTTGCCTGGACACATTCAGCTTCTGCGTCTGTATTATATCTAGCGGCACTTCAATCTCTTCATAAATGTTGTCGTTCTGTAAATGTTTACTGACTGGCTATCACAGTACAATTTCTGTGTAAAAGTACAACAGCAACATAGCATAGAACATCCTCCCTTCAAGAAGCTTATAGACTGATTGTTAACATGCAATTACAAGCTAAGGATAAAGGAAGGACAGTCACCTGTATTTCAACACCGTCCATGTGTTTTATACAAAGATGGCGACAGATAGATCAAGTTGAAGAGACAACAATGAGCTTCAGCATGAAGAACTCTGAATCTGTGCCTTTACTCTAAGATGCAAAAGAGCACTCTGGAGTCAGAACTCACTGAATGACGGGAGGACTCGGAGCAGGAAGGCCAGCTACAAAGTAAACAAACAAGTGAGTGGCAGTGGTGTACCATGGTAGGTGGCAATGGAAAACACAGGCAGAGACTCTGGTTTGACTGATTAGATGGGAAAGTGTGAAAATGTACGAGGAATAAAAAATAAACATGAGCTTTGAGACCTGGCTGAGTAAAGAGACCATTTACTGAGCTATGGAGGAAAAGCAGGTGTGGGGGATAAGGTGAGAGTGAAGAATGAGAAGACTGGGATGCAGAAGAGGATGTGCCCAGGGGACAGCAGGAGGTCTTATTAGCGAGGATGCAGAAGGGACAGCAGGAAGTCCTGTTAGCTAGGACCTTTTTTTAATACAAATGACTTATTTGAATCATACTAGCCGCAGCAAATAGCACCACTTATCATAAACGTCCTGAGCCAGGGAAGCACCTAGATTTCAGTCTCCAGAGCACTTGGGGACTTTAGTTCCCATAGCACCTCTCATCTCTCTTCCTCTCTTTTATTTCTGTTTCACTTTAAAAACTCATTTTAATATATAATTATTGACACAAAAATGTCATCATTCTGATTTATAGACTGGAATGCTCTGCTTATAGAGTACACGTGAAAATGAAAACTCCTGCCTGCAAGTCTCCAAAATTAACAAGCAATGTTTGAGACATTTAATAATCATGCTGAAAGGCTGGGTCCTTTTATCACCCCGATGCGAATGAGCAACCTTGATGATTCCAATCCAGGACCATGCCCCCCCCCCACACACACACCCCAAGAGTTGGTTTGACTCAACTCCCAGTCTCAACTCTCAGATTCTCAAGACACAAATTTATTGTCCAAGTTTGCATCTAGCTTGTATCCCCAGACAAACTGTGATACAGGAAGAACACAACCAAACATGAGCACACAAATGAAAGTAAGGGCTGTTCCTAGAAAATCAGTCCTCATATGAAAGCCCATTACTTGTTTGCTGCAGACATCTGAATTGAGTTCAGAAGAGATGCCAACTTTTGACAACTGTCAGTCAGATTTTTCTCTCACTGCCACAAACACCAGAGAGAAACTGTTTAAAGAAGAAATACTTATTTAGGCTCATGGTTTCTGAGGTTTCAGTTTAGGACCAGAGGGTTCCACTGTCTGGGTCTGTGGTGAGGATGAGCAAATGGATGGAGGGAGGAAGTACAGCAGAGCTGCCAGCTCACGGCTGCAGAGAAACAGAATCAAGAAGACCTGCATGAGCTGATCTCCTCCTTCTGCCACTGGATGGTACCACCCACCTTCAGATGAGTCTTTCCCTTCCTATCGCTAGCTTACATGCCAATCATCTCAGAAAAGGCCCTGACAGACACACCCAGGGTTGTGTTCTAATCTTCTAGGTATCTCTCAATTCAGTCAAGTTGAAAATCAAGGATAATTCTCAAAGCATAAGAATGAAAATGATGCCATGAAACTATGTGGAGATCTGCTATGGCTTGACTAGATCTACCAAAATTAATTTTTGCACTCAGTGGTGCTGTAAGGCATTGGTCATAAGAAGTGGAACTGCTAAAAGGTGATTGGATCATGAGGGCTCTGATTAATGAGTAAATTAATCCATAAATTAATGGACTCGTGGATTGATAGGCTGTCATAGGAGTGGCTCTGATGTAAAAACAAGCTGCCTATTGTCTCTGGCTCATCATTATGTGTGCCAATAAAAAAAAGTCCTCACCAAATACCAAGCCAACGCTAGTCCATGCTCTTGTACTTTCTGAACTGTCAACTAAATAAACTTCTTTATAACTTAACGCAGCTTTGAGCATTTTATAATAACATAAACCATAAGAACAGAAGATAACTTAGGGAAGATGTGTATACATAGGAAAAGGGCCAAAGAAAGAAATGTAACAATAACAATGCAAAGTGAAATAGGTCTTCAGAAGAAAAGTGGGAAAGAACAAAAGAACATGCAGAGACTACGTCATTAGGAAGCCTGGGACAGAGAGGAGGCAAGACAACGATCTACAGAAACGCTGCGCAGAAATCACTCTTTGGGGTGAACAAGGAATGGACTTTGGGAGGAAAACTACAATACAAGCAAATTTGACAGAACATGTGCAAAACTGTGGAGGGTAAAGGTGTGAGCGGAAAGTGAGAGAATGGTGACAGCATGCTACTGTCAGGCCTGGAAGACACCGGAACACTACACACACATCTTCGCATATGTAGATATATGAGGAGTGAGATTTGCCACAGCTGTGATTGTTTTTATTTACAATCCTTGACACTCTGAATCATGGATTCTGGTTCTATACCATGTTTTATGCAAATATGAGCTTCTGGGGCCTATGTTCATTACAAATACAGATTTTTTTTCCTGCCAACGCAATATCAACTGTAGAAAAGGAAAAATGTACTATTAGAAAAACACACACAAGCTTTCCATTAGAATAATAAGTATTACTATTACATCTTATTTCTCAAACTGTTTTTAAGCGAACAAAGACTTCTTAGTTGAAAACAACCTAAATTTCCTTAAATATCATGAAATATTCTTTTGATACTCAACCCACTAACAATATACCCCAACACACACCAGCTGTTAGGGCAAAGTAAAAGGTCATTCAGAAATGGCCAACATGTTCCCAGGCAACAAATTTCTGTTTCTATAGGGGAAGACAAAAAGACAAAAATAGGCTTTGAGGTTATCAAAATTTAGAATTTGAGCCTTCAAAATGTTTTCTGGCCTGGTAATTTTAAATCTTTCAAGTCCTATTTTTAACTACTATATAGTAGATTCTTTACCTATTGCTGTGATAAAATTCCCTGAGAAAAGCAACTTAGAGGAGAAATGGTTTATCTTAGCTCAGAGTTTGTTTGAGTGAGAAATGTCTCCATAGGCTCATATATGTGATCTTGGTCCCCGGTTGGTAGTAGTGTTTGTGGCTGTTCAGGAGGTATGACCTTGCTGGAAGCTTCTGAGAGTTCACAGCTTGGTCTCAGGCCTAGATTCTCTCTCTGTTCCTTGCATACAAGTTGGGAGCCCTCAGCTTATTGCACTTGCTGCCTCCTGCCATGCCTACCTACCATGATGAACACTCACCCCTCTAGAACCATAAGCCCCAAAAATCCCTTCTGTAAGTTCCCTTTGTCATGATATTTTATCATAGCAATATAAAAGTAACTAACATACATTTCAAGGCACAGTCCATCACAGGGGAAAAGTCAAACAGCAGGAGCTTAGAGAGGCAGGTCACATGGCACCCACATACAAGAAGCAAACAGCACAATGAATGTATTTGCTAAAAGCTCTAGACCTGGGGCTGGAGCAATAACTCAGTGGTTAAGAGCACTGACTGCTCTTACAGAGGACCAGGGTTTTGGTTCCCAGTGCCCACATGGCAACTAACAACTGTCAGTAACTTCAGTTCCAGGGGATCCGACACACCCTCTTCTGACCTCTGCAGGTATTGCATGACGCAAGTGCACTTACATACATACATGCACGTGATATACTCACACACATTTAAAGAAAAATTGTTTTTTAAGCTCTAGGCCAATATGTACAGCAGGATGTTGATTATACTTTGGTCAGATGGAGGATTTGGGTGGTCTTTAAAGTGAATCTCAGTATAAATGTATGCCCACAAAGCAATTTAAGGGGTCTATGAAAGCAATGAAAAAAAATATCATCTGCTCTATACTGTACTGAGGGAAAATAAATGTCAAGTCTTTATACAAAATAAATAAAAATGAATGTGTGCATGCTGATGCTCAGCTCCCATTTTCTACTCTACAGCCCAGGATCTCAGCCAGGAAATGATGCCACTGACAGTGGGAGGGTCTTCTCACCTCAGATACTGCAGCCTCACAAGCATGCCCAAGGGCCCTTCTCCCAGATCATTCAATTAACATTAAACATCACAACTACCCTGAAAATAAATGGTATTAGTTTGGGGGGGGGGTTGTTTGTTTGTTTTTGTTTTTTGGTTTTTTTGGTTTTTTTTTTTTTTTGTGTGCCTTTTTCTTTTTTTTTAACATTTTTTTTTTTTTATTGATGCTTTTGTGCATTTTCATACATCATTTTCAATTTAGTTCAGGCATATTTCCCTTTCCCTTCCCCCCCCACCCCCCCCCAACCGAGATCATGCATTCTGCCATAACTGTCTGCTATTTCTCTCAGTTTTTTTTTTCCATTTTTTAGCTATAAGTGATAATCCATGAGTACAAGCATCCTTCATGTAAAACCAATTTGCAGCTGTCCGAAACCCCACAGCCCCACCTTCCAGCTGTGGGGTGGGGGTTGATGTTCAATCAGTGATCAAATGAGGTCCAGACTACATTGCTGTAGTTTCACCATTCACCCCAATTTGCAGCCCTTACATTCTACTATGCCCCCTCTCTGCAGATTATTCCCTGGGCTTAGAAAAGGGGCACATGTGGATGAGAAGCAGAACAGTCCACTCTACTCTGGAGCTGTTGTCTTGGACTCTGGTCAATTCTGGCTGTTTCCTTTCATGGGCTGACAGTCTGTCCAGGAATAACCTTTCAATCCTACTAATGAAGCACACAATTAGATATATAGGTATTTAAGCAATTAATAGTTATGGTAGGTTACTTTGGTATAGACACATATGTTTAGATGATATGTTGATCCATGAATTAATTTTCCTGTTCAAATATGACAGGGTCTTACTGTGGCTTATAACATCTCCTAAACTGTAGAGGATGTAAGCTTGTGGCATCAGCCATGGGTTATTCCTCCAAGGAGAAGAGCCAATAACCAATTAGATTTGGGATATACAGCACATGGCTGCCTCTGCTGACAGTATTTCCAGCAGGTGAGGTGTAGCTGGTGTTGACGTTGGAGTCTTGCTTGACTCAAGGAGACCCGTATTTGACTTTATTGGTTTAGTGGCCCTTGGTAACACTCTCTGGTGTTCAGAGGCCATCTGTACACTTGCATGTGTGGTCTCAATACATCTTTTCCCATGTTAACCGTCAGGTCTTCAGCAGCAGGTGCGCCTTATCGCCTCTCTTTCTGCAGGTATCCAGTTTAGAGGCAAGGAGCCTTTACCTTTTGTGGGGCCTTAGATCCCCTGGCCAACATCTCCTGGTAGAATAATCCATTACTTATGTCAGAGCTCCTGTATTGATATATTTTGCTTAAGTGCATAGTTTAAGGACTTTAGTATTATATTTGGTTCTGAACAGAGAATAATCCTTTTCACAGTTCTTATGTCTATTAGTCAATTAAAGAAGGCATTTTACCAGTTTTATAAGAGATTACCTCTATAATAGTTGTTCTCCAATTTACAGTTGGAGAGCGACCTCATCATCGTTCATATTTCTCCTTGTTCTGGGGAGGGAGGTAAGAAAGTCTCTTCTATATCAAAACCTTTGCGGCACCTAGAAATTAAGTTTCATTAGGACTCTTATAAACAGTTGTTACATGTAGGGGCCACAGAGGGGTTCGATGTTTATGGCAATCTGCTCCCCAAGTTAATCATATATAGTCACCCAAAACAACATGGGTAAATTTGATGAAATCTGAGCCTTGATTCCACCCTATAGTTATGTATAATACAACCGTCTTCTGGAGACTCATGGGTTAAAAAAAAAGGGGGGGGGTACAGATAGACATGAAACCTTCTCGTCAAAAACCTTGCAATTCAAATCTTAAAACTAACTATGGGAAAAGATTTGTGTGTTCCAACAGGACAAAACGTCACCAACTTAATGGCTGAGAAAGAAAAGATACAGCTTTGCATTGAGTAGGATGTACCAGAAAGTGCCAACTGAAAGGTTGACCCGTCTGAACATTGAAAGGAAGAAAAGCCTCAGATTGCCATAAACATTTTTTTGGTCTTTTCAAGACAGGGTCTCCCTGTAGCTCCAGCTGTCCTGGAACTCACTCTATAGACCAGACTGGCCTTGAACTCATAAAGATCTGCCTGCCTCTGCCTCCCAAGTGCTAGGATTAAAGGCGTGTGCCATCATGCCCAGCAATGGTATTCGTTTTTTAAAGGTTTGCTAGCTCTTTTGACCTTCTTTTGACTGCAGGGTTAAATTTCTTTGAAGATTTTTGCCTAAAATGATATACATATGGAAAAACGAAAATATTCTCTAGTGCACCATGCCCATGCAAAGTCAAGTTTACCCAAACCCAAAATACTCAAAACTCTTAATTCCAGCCTGAAATTTTTCTGAAACTGGCAGAATGAAAGTTATGGATAATTGGGGAAATAAACTTTTCTCAAAAGTCACACAAAAGTCTTAACAAGCCAGTATAATTCAGTTAGCTTTTTAGTGCAAGTCTAATAAGTGAATGCTCAGAGGCTCAGTCTTCTACTTAAGGACAGCACCCATACTCATAGAAATTTCTTCCTGAATTGTTGTTTCAGTAGTACATAACTTTTCTGGACCAACCAGTTATTCCCAACTTATAACTAGGGAGTTTTTGACTGAGATTAAAAATATTAGAGCATATGTACAGTCTTATGTTAAATAACTGCTTTACATCCAGATCATTATCTTGAGATTAATTTCATTTGCTACATTAGGCTGAACAGAGTTCCATCATCAACCTAGTCAGGTTACTGGAAGGATTTGACAGAATTAGCATTGCGTGGCTAGAATTAGCATTGCGTGGCTAGAATATCAGAAAGATATTGCCAGTTCTTAGAAGGAGAGGCTCAGTACATGACTCAGTGGCTGTCATCATACTGTCTTGGACAACAGCAAAGCTGTTGAAAAAAAAAGAAAGACAGTGAGACACAAAGACTGTCACTGGATATTTGCTGATAGAGAGTTCATTGAAGATAGATTTAAGGCCACATCATGCCCTCAAGTAAACAGAGTCCATTTTTTTCTGAGTGTATCCATGCTTCAGATTTCCGCAGATATCCAGTACTCCCTTGTTCTCCAGACTATGTTTAAGGGCATTAGTAGTTCAAATAAATCTTTTCATTTGTGTCCAAGCTGACAGCTACTGTGGATTTCTCTTATCAGTAGTGAATATTGTGTCTCAGTTGGGCCTCCATCCCTGGTAATGATGCCAGTATTTAAATTTTAACTGGTGTCCACAGTGTTCTGAGAATTGCACAAAAAAGTAAAAGTTGAATACTGTTGCTGTAACAGTAACATGAATTCAAGGTTAGTTGAATTTTTCCCATTGAATACACAGAAGAGGTTTGAACACAGCCAATATTCTAGAGTTCTTGCATTAAAAACCAGGTTATTGCCAGGCGTGGTGGTGCACGCCTTTAATCCTAGCACTTGGGAGGCAGAGGCAGGTGGATCTTTGTGAGTTCAAGGCCAGCCTGGTCTACAGAGTGAGTTCCAGGAAAGCTGTGGCTACAGGGAGACCCTGTCTCAAAAAGACCAAAAAAAAACAAAACAAAATAAAACAGGTTATATCACAGTCAGGTGACTATATGTAGTTTGTGGAAAAGAAGTCAAGGAAGAAAAGCTCTCCCTTAGCAGTGCCCCTGAGTAGGGACTCTTAAAGTTCCTTCCATTCATGACCCCTTGACAATGAGAAAGTTTTAGAGGCCCACAGATATGCAGGTATATAAAAAATAGGTAGACATATGAAATACTGATGGTAATAAATCATAAAGAAACTTGTTTTTATAAAGATATTTGGAAGCCAGGCATGGTGGTACCCCTTTAATCCCAGCACTACAGAGGCAGATCTCTGTGAGTTCTAGGCCAGCTGAGAACTTGTCTCAAAAAAAAAGATAACACATTATGTGGTATACTAATACTTTTTCCATTTATTAAAGACAATGAGAAGAATGTGTCTGCTTATCCTTACATAAAGAATTAAATCTTGGGGATGGAGAAATGGCTTAGCAGTTAAGAGCAATTACTCCTCTGCCAGAGAACCAGGGTTCAGTTCTCAGCACCCATAAGGAGGCTCACAACTGTTCTGGCCTCCACAGGTACCAGGCACATGTGGTACACATATATACAAGCAAGCAAATTTCCAATGTTTTTCAGAGTTGATTGATAAGTAGGAAAAATTGTAGAAGTGTGTTTGGGGCCATTTCATAAATTATGGGAAATTCTGTCCTAATCCTAAGCCAAAATTCCTTTAACAATTATTCTTTGAAACTCAGAACTGTAATTCAAAGAACAGTTTTAAAAATAAAATATTCTAATGCAATACAAAACAATTTGATATTTACATGCTGAGAAATGATGGTTAAAAATATGAAAAGCCTTTGTTCTTCATCATTAAACTATTGTTTTTTATACACAGGGAAAACAAATCTGTGTGTATAGTTAAAACACGCAGAAAGATGCAGGACAGTTATGGCAGAATGCATGATCTGGGATGGGGTGGGGTGGGTTCGGGAGAAGGGAAGGGGAAATATGCCTGAACTGAATTGGAAAATGATGTATGAAATACACAAAGCATCATTAAAAAAAAAACATGCAGCTCAAAGTGTATGAAGGTTTTGAATCTGCTCAGAGCTGTTTCATTGGTGTTGCATGGCATGGCATTGTTCTTATGTTCCTATTGTGTGTTCAGAACCAAGGTTCCAGTGAAATTACACAATACCAACCAGATAAGCAACCAAAAACACCCTGGATTCATTACACATTTTTAAAATTAATTTTGATTGTTCAGAAACTTTGTGGTATTGCCAAACTTTTCCTGACCTACAAATTCAGTTGCACAACCCCATCTGTTGTCACAATCCATATTTTGCAAAGATGTAGCCTACAGAAGTTCTACAAAACCCCAAAGCAGGAGTGTACACTAAGTTAAAGGTCAGGGTTCCTACTGAAAGACTAGTATGTGCATCCACTGAACCAGATCAGCAAAGAAAAGAAAGGGCAGATTCAGAGAACAGATTCTCTAAAGGGTTGTTATAAAAAGGGAATGAATTATCCTCTCTGTAAATAACTGAATCAATACCATGTTTCAAAGATCTCAGAATAACTTTGATTCATAAAGAGTGAGGAGCTGAGTGTTTCCAAAAAAGAGCAAGTCACTTACACTAAGGGAATCATGGATGGTAGAAGAATGTAGACGGAACAGACTTGATGGTTACAAGGTAAAAAGTTCACTCTGTGTTATGTTAATTAAGGGTGGTTTTTAATAATTAATTTTTATTTTATGCATATGAGTGTATTGCCTACATGATTGTGACAACAGATGGGGTTGTGCAACTGAATTTGTAGGTCAGGAAAAGTTTGGCAATACCACAAAGTTTCTGAACAATCAAAATTAATTTTAAAAATGTGTAATGAATCCAGGGTGTTTTTGGTTGCTTATCTGGTTGGTATTGTGTAATTTCACTAGAACCTTGGTTCTGAACACACAATAGGAACATAAGAACAATGCCATGCCATGCAACACCAATGAAACAGCTCTGAGCAGATTCACACATGCAATGCTCAAGGAGGTAAGAAGGGGGCATCAGATCCCTGGAACTGGAATTACAGATGATTGTTAGGTCCTCTGCAAGAGCAGCCAGTACTCTGAACCATGGAGCCACCTATCCATCCCATAAAGATGGTTTATAACAGAGTTTTAACTTCTTTAAAACTATACCTTAATTGGGTCAAAAATTTCTAGAACTTTCAGCAATTTGCTTCTACCTGGGTAAAATATAAATTCTGTCTCTGGATTGCTTGAAACCTGCTTCTACCCTCAGCAACAAGCAAAAACCAAGGGAAACAACTAGAAAACATCTCAAAGAAAATAAATGGGGAAGAAAGATAAATTGACTACATAGCTTAAATGACCAACCATTTAATTCAAAAAAGTCAAGCTAGCAGTGTCATTCAATCTAGAGATGTGGTTTGTTTGGTTTTTTTTTTTCAGTACATAAAAAAGAGAAGGGTTGGGACCTGTTCCTCCAAGGTTACTATTCTAAGGGATGAAATAATGCTTTTATCAAACAATTAAATCGCTCAGCAAAATCAATTACTGATTGTATCCCAGATTCCTGGGAGCATTGCATCATAAAAAGTGCTCCTTTGTAATTGACAAGGGCAAGGACACAGCAACTGCAAACGTTTTTGATGATTGTAGTGGTCATTACTGCATGCTTTGCAGAATGCAACACCTCAATCTTTGTATTTTTATGCAAATGAAAATGTATTACAAAACATTACTGGATTTCCCTTCTTTTAGAATAAATGCAATTGTCTTTACACTCTATTTTTTTTTTTTATATGTATGAGGGCACTGGGGGCATGTATGTAAGTACACTCATGCCATGCCCACAGAGGTCAGAAGAGGTCATCAACTTCCTTGGAACAGGAGTTTTGCACAGTTCTTAGCCACCATGTGGGTGCTGGGAATCAAACCCAGGTCCTCTTCAAGAGTAGCCAATGAACTTAACCACTGAGCCATCTCCACAGCAGCAGTAAATACAGTAATTTGTAACATGATTCAAGAAGAGATTTTTATTTTCCCAGAGGGCCGATGGTAGAAGGAATTCTCCTGTATTATATTTCCCATAAACAGCAGTTTCAAACATCACATCTCAAAATATGAAATATTCTTACTGCTTGATGGAGGACACATGGATTTCTACAGTTGGAAAAAAATAACTATGCGCACATAAAATGGGGTCCATGGAATTCCTGCCACAACAGTGTTTAAAAATGATTGTTAAATTTAAAATGTATTTTTCAGATTGATAGGTCAGTTTCTCTTTTCCATTGTCCTAATGACTGAACGTGTGAGGTATATTTTAAATGAGTGAAGCAGTTCCTAACAGGAAGAAAACCTTGTTCTGGTGAGGCTTCTTACGGATCTGGTGTCAGATGCTGCAATTCTCGGGTAAAATTGCTACTTTAATTAAGGGTATCTCAAAACTGGAAGATATCGGTGCTATATTTCACACTTGTATTTCAAGATTGATGCTTTGGAAAGGCATTGAAGTGGAGCAAAAGTGCAGGATCGACGGTTGTTTGGGATTGCCAAGGAGGAACCCGATTCCAGCACCTCCTTAAGAATATGACATCTATTAGGGGGAAAAAAATCCTCCAATTCAAGTGATATGTGTATGTATTGTATAATATATAGGTCTATATATATATATATATGCGTGTGTATATACTGTAGCAATACAAGTTGGAGAGAACAACAACAAAATAACTGAAAGAAAAAGAAACTCTGGAAAGAGAAAAAGATGCAGGACACGTAGAGCAGAGTGCAAGGACTTGGGTGGGGTGGGGGACATGGAAGGGGAAGCGACTCTGGATTCATTTGAGAAATGATGTATGACATCATTTAAAGTTTAATAACAATAAAAAAATTTTAAAAATTAAAAAAGAAAATTTCAAACAAAAAAATAATAAAATTAGGTATAATGAAGGAGGCAGGGCTTTTGATCAAATGCTTCATTTGAGCCAGAAGAAAATATATTTTGAAAACAAGAATGTTTTTATGCCCTATAATTCAACAAGTCTCCCCCAGATACCAGTGCTTCCTGCTGTGTTAAAACTACCCGTCCCCTCTCCATTAATTTTTATCCAATGATTTTACTGAAAGCATTTATTTGGGCTTTCTGCTTCAGAGATTGTTTCTGTGTTAAAGGCTAGAGGCAATTTAAACCATATCATCAACTCTCCAAAAATTTACCTCACAAGTCTGATTATCCAGATACTAAAAGGGAAATACTACTCCCAAAAGATTGCACTTTCAGGCTGCGGAGATGGTTTTGTAGGCAAAGTGCCTGTCGCACAGCAGGAGGACCTGAGTTCAATCCCAAACCCCTGTGTGAAGAGCAGGACACAGCTGTGTGTTATTTCAATCCCAACATTGGGGCGGTAGAGACAGGTGGATCCCTGGAGCTCACTAGCCAGCCAGCCTGGCCAAATCTGTGAGCTCCACCTCCAGTGAGAGACCCTGTCTCAAAGCTTAACACACGCACACATGCACACACACGCATGCACACACCACACACGCACACAAACTACATGCATGCACACACACACACACACACACACACACACACACATACGTGCACACACACACAGAGGGGGGAGGGAGAACTGAATTACTAGAATTAGTTACCAACCATCTGAGTTAAGAGATAAAGCTTTTTTCAAAACAAGGATCACTTCTATCATTTTTTAGGCAGAATTCCCTTTACCTGCCCTGAAGTCTTATTCATATCCTGAAGTCTTATTCATATAGGATACTCAATAAACAGAATATGAGAGGAAAATGCAATTATTCTCAACACATAGAGCTCTTTCAAGTGAGGTTAAGCATTGGACTTCTTCAGCGTAAAACTGGCCTTTCAGGTAATAATTCATAATAGCATTTTCCTCAGTGAATGTGGTGTTCTAGGTTTTAATGCCTTCAGAAGAGGCATTTGCTCTCCCATTATCTATCCTTTGACTCCACCATTCCCTCTTGCTATAGAGTTGAGTGCCTTTCCCTAGGTAGCTTACCTGCTTAGCCCTGAGTTTATAATCCCTGCTTATATGCCCCCTAGGGTTCCAAGAAAGAAATCTTAGTATTTATTGACAATGCATCAAAAATTAATAAATTTAGAGTGTTCCTAATTAAATTATTATACAGTTTGACTATAATGACTATAGATACCAAACATTGATATTTTTCTGAGAGAGAGAGAGAGAGAGAGAGAGAGAGAGAGAGATGCTCATATGTTAATCACAGCACTCAGGAGTCAGAGACAGGTGGATTTCTGTGAGTTTGAGCCCAGCCTATTCTACATAGAAAGTTCCAGGGTAGCTGGGGCTACAGGGAGAGCCTGTCTCAAAAAGACCAGAGAGGGAGAGAAAGAGAGAGAGCAAGAGAGAGAGAGAGAGAGAGAGAAGAGAGAGAGAGAGAGAGAACATCTTTTTTATTAGATGTGGTAATTTGTCTGTTACAAAATTTTGTATTGTTTTATTTTAAAATATTCATGCAGCCAGGTGTAGTGGCACATGGATGTCTTTAATCCCAGCACTCAGGAGGCAGAGGCAGGTGGATCTCTGTGAGATCAAGGTCAGCCTGGTCTACCTATCAAGTTCCATGCCAGCTGTGGCTACAGGGAGACCCTGTCTCAAAAATAAAACAAAAATAAAATAAAATAATAAAATATTCATGCATATATCTCAAACCACAGCTTACAGAATCATAAATCCCACAGTCCTGATAGTTTATGCACAGAGTTCTTTGAGACTATTTCTTACAAAGAGCTTCCAAACAATTTCTCAGGTTGGAAGCACACACAATACAATTTTTCTGAGGGAAATGAGCTGTTAGGAAATTATAATTCTATATGAATCTTCCACCAGTGAAACAATGTAAGTTCATTCCCTCAGCAGAAATAGCATCAAATAATTACCAAACAATATTTTCCATATCTGACATAAAGAACTATGAAAACTTCTGGTTATTATGCATTAAATGAATAATAAACTTCTTGTTGTCGTACAAGCACATATCCATGTACTTTATAAAATGTAATATAGTAACACATACCTCACTCACTTCTCCCACTTAGACTTACCCAGAGTAAGAGCTTTTCTATGAGAAAAAGAAAAACATGCCTTTTCATGCATATGATTAAATTTTTAAGAAATCAAACATTTACAATTCTGAAATATAAAATCTATTTTTTAGATTCTAACTAAAAGCCTTCAATCTTCTTAACAATACCATTAACTGATTTCAGACATTTAGTCATCATGATTACAGAGAAAACATCTAAAATTTAGTGTCTTAAAATCAACCATACACATATTAGTTTAAAAACAATAGCACTTACAAGGAAAACATGAAAGAATTCATTCACTCTACCAGTAAGAAGCCTCATTTCTAAAGTATTGTTTACCAAGATAATGCTTTAATAACACTGAAACAATTAAATTCCAAATATATTGGCCAAATTGCAACTAAACCAATTAGTGGGGAAAAAAGCCACTAATTACTTATTTTCTTTGTTACAATATCTAGACAATACTGGAATACACAAAGCAGTTGTGCTGAAATTGTCCCCATTGTCTCTATAATTGAAGCTTCAGAAAAGCACTGTCACGAGTACATTTATGATGATGCGACCAGTCCGAAGCAGAGAACAATGAACCGAGCTGCAAACCCTCTTGTTCTCTTTTGGCATTAACTTTGTTCTTGCTTTTTGGTATGATAAAGGGGTTTCTGGTCTCCTGGCTGAGCATAGTCAACGCCACTAGACCCAATTTATCACTGAGTGGAAGCACCTTGCACTGATGGAGATGGCTGGTGGCCAGTCCTAGCTTTCTAGTAACATGAGCAGCTCATTTTTTCTCAGCTACAAGGTGTTGAGCATGATAGTATTGTGTAGACTTGTTTGTTTAAATAGTTGCTCCTTCTCTATTGTACTGATTGATGTACTTGGAGAACTCTTCTACAAAAGATTAATATGAAAAGTTTCTGGTTAGAAAAAGGTTGAGTATGAAGTTGAAAGTGAAGCAGCAAAGGAAAGTATATAACTAAAATCCAAACACATAGAAGAACCTAGTCAATATTTCAACATAAGATACTAAAACAGCTTCTATACATTAGAATTTTTTTAAATGGACTTGCATCCTAATTGACAAATTCTGAAACATCTACCATTTTCCGACTGTATAAATTTTGGCAAGTTATTAAAATCTTGAATAGGAGGTGTAGGGAAATCCAGTTTGAGTTAGGTATGAATAGGCTAGCTTTTCAGCCAGCATCCCCCTGGGGCACAGGGTGGGGGTCATACAACTCCCCTGTCCCTGCCCCATGAGACAGCAGTTCATGACAAGGAACATGATACTGGGCAGAGCAGTAGCAAGTGATGTATATAAGAGGGTGTGATGTAGGGGTCTGGGATTGGCCCTGAGAGATAATGTCATTCTGCCTATAAAAGTGACCTGCAGCATACAATGAAATGGAATCTCCACTACCATCAGACAGTCCCCAGGATCTGTTACTTTGCATGTGTACAGGCTAGAACAGGCCTGAGTTTTGAGTGTTGGATGCTAGTGGGCTAGAAGGACGTCCATCAGACCACTAGTCTAGTGTGCTAGCATGGGGTTGGACTGAGACTAAGCAGGTCACCAACCAGAGGTGTGAATTGCCAACAGCGTAGCCTAGGAAGAGCCAAGCATGCGCTAGGCTGAAATTCCAGTCCTGAGAGCCAGCAGCTCCTGGCTTGTTTAGGATTAGCATGACCAGAGGAGTGGTGTTCCGCCATCCTAGGGTATGGACCTGAGAAAGGCAGTAGCCACCCAGGTCAGGCTGCGGAAGTAGCTATCTGGCACTGCACCAAGGTGCCAGTTCCCACAGGTATAGCCGCAGGCAGCTAACCCCCATTTCCAGCAGAAGAGAGTTACATCAGAGTGTAGGAGTGCATACTACAATCAGGTTATTTTTGGTTCTTTTTAAAATAGTGTAATTTATTTGCTTTTATTTCATGTGTATGAGTGTTTCGCTTACATGTATGTTAATTACACCTTTGCTATGCAATGTCTGTAGAGGCAAGATGAGGGCATTGAACCCCCTGGAACTGGAGTTAGGGCCAGTTATTAGACATCATATGGGTGCTAAGAGCAGAGCCTTGGTCCTCTGGAAGAGCAGCCAGTGATCTTAACCACTAGGCCATCTCCAGCCCCTGCTTTGTTTCATTTGGTTATTTGTTTTAATTGGGCTTAATGATAGAACTTCCAAAAATGAAGCAGATTCTTGTAAAAATTATATTAGATGGGGCTGGAGAGATGGCCTAGTGGTTAAGACCACTGACTGCTCTTGCAGAGGACCTGGGTTCGATCCCCAGCACCCACATGGCGGCTGAGAACTGTCTTTGACTCCAGTTCCAGGGGAATCCGATGCCTTCTTCTGACCTCTGTGGCATTGCATGACACGGCTGCACAAACCTACATGCAGACAGTACATTCATACACATACAAGAATAAATAAAAATTTTCAAAAAACTATATTAGATGATATCATATGCTAATTTCCTTATGTGATAAAGCACACCCCTTACTACACCAAATAAAACTACTTTTTCCTCAATGTATTAATATTTATTAAGTCAAATATGGTATCTTCCTATGCATCATGGGGAGAGGGAAAAGTATTAGTTATGCTATCCATCTTGAAATGGTGTTTAAATATGCAGAAATAGAAAGTCCTCTCTGGCACAAAAATCACCTGCTATAAGCCAATTGTGTGGACTGCTAATGCTTCTAGATATGTCAATGGGGCCAAGAGAGTGGTCTGTTCATAGAGGAGCTGGCAGGCTTGTTGCCAAATTTAGAGATGAAAATGCATTGTGACTTGGTAAACGTATGTCAAGTAACTTGAACTGGGAGTTAAACACACTCATTAGTAGTCATTTAGTCTGAGAAAAAAAGCACAATGAAATGGCCTTTTAACAATGCCAGAGATGCAGGTGTTGATTTCCAAAACATGATGAGTTAAGCAGTTTCATCCAGGCCTGACACGACCATCAGCCCTAGAGTTGCTGAGATGTTCTACAGAATGCTACCCAGTAGTCATGGCAATGAGGTAAGCAATACAATATGATGCTAATGTAGGCTGCTAATCCACTATAGCAGGAAACAGGGTCTTGGGACTCTCAGTTGGGATTCCAGTCATAGCTTTCTCCTGTTCCTACCCCCTAGCTGCTACAAGTGATTTGGGAAGATGTAAGGTTCATTGAAGGAGGGATTCCAAGACGCAGCTTCCATAAGTTTGTCAGCTTTGATCGAGTAAGGATTTTCAGTGATGTAGCTATTCTGAGGTCACCCACAACCTCTCATCCATGTCTTTACAAGTAAGCTTAATAACCCCATTTGTTCACCAAGCTCGACTTGGGTCATGTGATTTAATTTTCCCAGGACAAAGCCTTGGCTGTTAACACTGACATAAGGCTGAAGGACTGATTGCAACTTGCATGATTGAGAAGAGTTTGTGATGTTGAATTCCAGAGCCAAATTTTCTTGCCCGCATATATCCCACTTAATAGAGACAATAATCGTCTACCTCTGTGTTTGATGTGACAGTCACCCCTGTAAAAGTTTACCCTAAGTAAATCTTCTTGGAGGGTACAGACCACTAGCTTCTACCAACACAAAGGCTAAGAATGTCCATAGCATCTGAAGCCAGGAACAGAGATGTTCCTACTTCGCTGTAACCCACCTGCTAATATACTTTATTCTAACATATAGTTAAAAGTTCCTTCATTTAGCCGGGCATGACGGCACACGCCTTTAATCCTAGCACTTGGGAGGCAGAGGCAGGTGGATCCTTGTGAGTTCAAGGCCAGCCTGGAATACAGAGTGAGTTCCAGGACAGCTGGGACTACAGGGAGACCCTGTCTCGAAAAGACAAAAAAAAAATTCCTTCATTTAAGAACGAGATTACATGAGTCTCCAGAAGACAGTTGTATTATACATAACTATAGGGTGGAATCTAGGCTCAGATTTCATCAAATTTACCCATGTTGTTTTGGGTGACTATATATGATTAACTTGGGGAGCAAACTTAATTTTTATGTTAAATCATCTTAAAGAGAATGCTACAAGGTGATACTGTACAACAGAGAAACTATAGAGAACATTTGTATGTGCCAATCCCAGAGTTATTGCTCTACAAATTTTATGTAAAACAAATGTGGACAACAGTGATTTTATATTCCATTTAACTCGGATGCATTACGTTTTTAATCAGAGTCTGTAAACCAATGTTGTTTAATATACACATATTTACTTTCTAAGTCTAAAATACCATTAATTGTAGACAGGTCTAGGCAAAAGGGGCAAATTGGTTGGAAAACTCACATCAATTAAATATGCATAATCGAATATACACCTTAGTGCCCTCAACCCACCTCCACCCCTTCCCAATTCACCATTTCGGCATTTTCTGATGCAGTCTTTCTGTGTGTTTTTTTACTTGCTATCCCTCTCCATGAGAAATTTTATATCTGGGTTTGTACTAGCATCCACATATGAGGGACTCCATTTGTCGTTTGTTTTTCTTGGGACTGTTTATTCACTTAACATGAATGTCTTCCAGCTCCATCCATTACTGCTGCAAATGTTCATTGATGTTGTCCCTCTTTACCGCTGCATAGAACTCCATTGTATACATGTACCACATTTTCTCTATCCACTCTCAGTTGAGGCACACTTGGGCTGGTTCAGCCATTTTTGCTATTGTGGAACAGAGTGCAATAAACATAGCTGTGCATGTATCTTTGCAGTAAGATGTGTCTGTTGGGTATATACCAGGAGTGGTATGGACTGGTCAAATTAAAGGCTCGTTTTGAGTCTTCAAGGGTTCTCCACACTGCTTTCCATAGTGGCTGTACATTTACATTCCACCAGCAATGGATGAGTGTTCCCTTTCTCCACCAAACACTCTCCAGCACTTGGTATCATTGCGTTCTGATCCTAGCCAGTCTATTAGAGTAAGGTGATATCTCAAAGTGTTTATTTGCATTTCCTTAATTAAAGAGATGCTGAACACTTTCTTAGATTTTCTCAGCCATCTCTATTTCCTCCGTGTGAAGTCTCTAGTCAGATCTTTTCCCATCTTTGGTTTTCATTTGTTTTCTTTCTTCTTTGTTTTTGAGTCTTCGTAACTCTGGATATTAATGCTTTGTCAAATAAACCTTCTCGTCAAAAACCTTGAAATTCAAACTTAAAATTAACTATGGGAAAAGATTTGTGTGTTCAACAGGACAAAATGTCACCAACTTAATGGCTGAGAAAGAAAAGATACAGCTTTGCATTGAGTGAGATGTACCAGAAAGTGCAAACTGAAAGGTTGACCCGTGCTGAACATGGAAAAGGAAGAAAAGCCTCAGATTGCCATAAACATCGGACCCTCTGTGGCCCCTACATTAACAACTTTATAATAGTCTTAATGAAACTTATCTTCTAGGTGCACAAAGGTTGATATGAGAGACTTTCTTGCCTCCCCCACAGAACAAGAAGAAATATGGCGATGAGAGGTCGCTCTCCAACGTGTAAATCGAGGACAACTTACTAGAGGTAATCTCTTATAAAAACTGGTATAAACTGCTCTTCTTTAATTGACTAATGACTAATAGACTATAGTAAAACTTGAAAAGGATTTTCCTTCAGAACCAAATATAAACTAAAGTCCTAAACTATGCGCTTAAGCAAAATATATCAATACAGGAGCCTCACATCGTAATGGATTATTCCACCAGGAGATTTTGGCCAGGGGATCTAAGGCCCCCACAAAAGGTAAAGGCTCCTTGCCTCGTAAACTGGGATACCGCAAGAAGAGAGGCGGTAAGCCGCTGCTGCTGAAGAACGGACATTACATGGGAAAGATGTATTGAGACCACACATGCAAGTGTACAGATAGCCTCTGGAACACCAGAGAGTGTGTTACAAGGGCCACTAAACCAATAAAGCAAATACGGGTCTCCTTGAGTCAAGCAAGACTCCCACCGTCAGCACCAGCTACACCTCACCCTGCCTGGAAATACTGTGCAGCAGAGGCAGCCATATGCCTGTATATCCCAAATCTAATTGGCTATGGCTCTCTCCTTGGAAGAATGACCTCCATGGCTGCTGCCACAAGCTTAAATCCTCTACAGTTAGGAGATGTATAATGCCACAGTAAGATCCTTCAATTTACAGGAAAAATGTAGTGTCGTGATCAACACATCATCTAAACATATGTGTCTATACCAAAGTAACCCTACCAATAACTCATAATTGTAACTGTTTAAGTACCTATATATCTAATTGCTTGTGCTTCATTAGTAGGATCAAAAGTATATTCCTTGACAGACTGTCAGCCCATGAAAGAACAGCCAGAATTGACCAGAATCCAAGACAACAGTCCAGAGAGACTGATGTTTTGCTTCTCACCACCTGTGCCCCTTTCTAAGCCCAGGAGATAATCTGCGAAGAGGGGGCATGGTAGAATGCGATTGGTGAATGGTCGTGAATGGTGAAACTACAGCAATGTAGTCTGGACCCTCATTTGATTAACCTGATTGAACATACAACCCTCACTCCCCGCTGGAAGGTTGGGGCTGTGGGGTTTGGGCACAACAGCGTCTGCAAATTGGTTTTACATGAAGGAAGCTGTTACTCATGGATATCACTTATAGCAAAAAATGGGAAAAAAAAACTGAGAGAGAGATATGCAGGACAGTCATGGACACATGATCTCGGTTGGGGTGGGGTAGGGGGAAGGGAAGGGGAGATAATGCCTGAACTGATTGGAAAATGATTGTTATGAAATGCACAAGCATCAATTAAAAAAAATATAAAAAAATGTTAAAAAAAAAAAGAACGAGATTACAGAAGACACAAGGAGATGGCAGGATCTCCTATGCTCATGGAGTAGAAGAATAAATATTGTGAAAATGACCATCCTACCCAAAGAAATCTATAAATTCAATACAATTCCAACCAGAGTCCCCATGACATTCTACAGAGAATTAGAATAAAAAAAAATCTTCAAGTGTATATAGAATCACAAAAGATCCCAAGTAACCAAAGCAATCTTGAGCAAAAAGAACAATGCTGGGGAGATTACCATACCAGATCTCAGACTATATTAGAGAGGTATGGTAGCAAAAGCAGCATGGTACTAGCACAAAACATACATGCAAATCAATGGAATGTAAAAGAAGACCCAAACATGAGTGCATGCAATTTCATCCACCTGATATTTGACAAAAATGCCAAGAACACACACCGGAGGAAAGACAACATCTTCAACAAATGGTGCTGGCAAAACTAGATCTCCACCTATGGAAGAATGAAACTTGACCCTTTTCTATAGCCCTACACAAGTCAACTCCAAGTGGATCAAAGATCTCAATAGGAAATCTGAAACTCTGGTTAGGTGAAGAAAGGACTTTCTAAAGCAGACATTAGTTGCTCAGGAAGTAAAATTAACAATAGACAAATGAGACCTCATTAAACTAAAAAGCTTCTGTACAAGGAAGTGAAGAGTAAACCCAAAGAGTGGGACAAAATCTTGACCAGCCACATGTCTGGCAGAGAATTAATATCCGTAGTAAATATATATACTATTATAAGTATATATATAATAATATATATTGTGTGTGTGTGTGTTTGTTGCTGCTCTTTCCCTGTATAAAAATGAGGAAACAACCTACATGTCTCTGAACATGGATAAGGAAAGTGTGGGTTATTTATAAAATGGAGTCCTACTTAGCAGTAAAGAAAAATGAAATCATGAAATTTTCAGGTAAATGGATTGAACTGGAAACTGTTATACCAAGTGAAATAAAATGGACTCAGAAAAATAAACAATGCATGTTCTCTCTCATTTATGGATCTTAGCTCCAAATCTTTCTATGTGAGTATATCCTGAAGTTACCAAAGGAGGTAAGAAAATGAAAGGAACCTGAGGTATAGGGAAAGAAGGAGACCAAGAGAAGGGGTAGCAGGAGGCAGGTGTTGTTACCAAGGCAGAAGTGAGGAAAAGGGGGGCAGTCACTGGTGAGGGAGGAAGGAAAGGTGTACAAAGAACCTCGGAGTAAAGTAGAAGGAGGAACTCAAGAGAGGTGGGATAATAAGAGACAGGTATTATCAAAGGAAAAATGAAAAAATGGGGTACTTTAAGTAGGGATGGAAGAGGAAGGGTTAAACATGGAGAAAGAGATGAGAGATAATGACTAGCTGGTATAAAAAAAAAACAGAAATAAATGTATTGGTTCAAAAGTCTCCTGAAAAATATACAAACAATATTTGTATACGAGTGCATGTGTATAGCTGAAAGCTATGTAACAGTGCCAGACAGGAGAAACTTCCCCTTGAATTGTTGGTCAGTTTACTCCCAGAGACTCCCAAAATAACACAGACTATTGCCACAGCACATGATTACTTCTCAGAATTTGAATGTGATGCTCTATTGCTGAACACATGATATACTTCCAACATAGGACTTAAAGCAATGGACTTGGAACTGACCTGAAAGCCTCCTCCCTATTGACCACCTCTCATAGTTTTGGAGGACACTATGTGAGCTGCTAAGGCAGAAAAATCAATCAATGGTCCAGTCCCAGCTTTAAAGCCTACTAAGCACTACAATGATCAGCACAGCAACTGTATCATTGCAGTACTGGCGATTTTATCTTGGGGGTGATCAACATCTGTCTAACTGGACTTAAAGCACATTCAATGGAAGGGAGCTCATGTGTGGCACTGTAAACGTAGCCAAACACTCATAGCTAGAGAGGTCTTAGAGCCTAGAGAAAATTTAATTTCTTACTAAGTGCTAAGTTTGTATCATTATATTTACAACCACTCATCAAAGAAGCTTCTTTTTATAACAGATGGAGACTATGACAGAATTGTACAACTAGTCACACACAGAAAATAAGTGTCTGTGAGATGCCTAACCCTAAGTGGAACATCTACAATGGAACCTCTACACCTAAGGCCATGATACATAGTGGAATAGGGGTTAGAGAAAGTACTAATGCATCTCTCAACTTTCTCAATGAAGCTTCCTCACACAACAGAAGGCAATGAATATAGAAGACCACAATTGCCTAAAATGTAGAGAATAAAAGAGCATAGAGTATGTGTCCCCAGATGGGACTCATATTAAACCTCACCCCCTACCCAGGGCTCAGGGACTATTTTAGAAGAAGGAGGAAAAAGATTGAAAGAGCCAGGAGTGGCTCAAGACCATGAAGAATAAATCCTCGAGGCTTCTGGGAATTTTCCCAAATGAAGTTTTAGCGATGGTGACAGCATGCACAAGAAGCATGCAGACTCAATCGTATAAAAACCAACATAAAGCTGATCAGTGCTGGATGAGGGAGAACTGATATTCTTTTTTTTTATTTTATTTATTTATTATTTATTTTTGTATGTGGATAAATGTACTGTCTGCATGTAAGTTTGTGCACCCGTGTCGTGCAATGCCGCGGAGGTCAGAAGAGGGTCTCGGATTCCCCTGGAGCTGGAGTTCTCCTGGAACTGGAGTTACAGATGGTTCTTAGCCGCCATGTGGGTGCTGGGGATCGAACCCGGGTCCTCTGCAAGAGCAGTCCGTGCTCTTAACCACTAGGCTATCTCTCCAGCCCCGAGAACTGATATTCTTTAAGTGAGTGACATTAGATAGGCTGACCAGGCTCCAGTGGATGAACTTACACTGAGAGATATCTGGGTATAAAAACTTGACTCAAGCCAGCGTGGTGGCACATGCCTTTAATCCCAGCACTTGGGAGACAGAGGCAGCCAGATCTCTGTGAGCTCAAGGCCAGCCTGGTCTACACAGTAAGTTCAGACCAGCTGGGGCTACAGGGAGACCCTGTCTCAAAAAGACAAAAAAAAAAAAAAAACTTGACTCAATAGGCCTTAATATATATGACAGAATGCATGAAAACCTGTGAGTGGGCTATGGGGATAGGGGTGCAGACAGAGCAGGGGTCTAAATATGATTCAGAGCTATTGTATGAAATGCATAAAAATTCAATAAAAATATACATCACAAAAAAGTGCCTTCATTTATGATGTTCTTTTTTTTCTATAAAAGCTTCATGAAATTGGGGGCTAGAGAAATGGTTCAGTGTTGAAGAACCCTAGCTGATTTTTCAGAAGACCCAATTTCAAATACTAGCACTCACATGGTGGCTACCAACCATTTGTAACTCCAGTTCCAGGGGGTCCAACACCATCTTTTGTCTCCCAGAAGCAGTGCAGGACAAGAGCATATTTACATACATGCAGGACATGAGCACATTTACATACATGCAGGCATTGACACTCACACACAGAAAAATAAATAAATAAAAGTGAAAAAGTAATTTAAGAACTTCATGAAATTGTTTACCATGTAAGAACAAGAGTTTCAGGGTGACTTGAGTCCATGTTCCTGCACCATGATCACTCATATTTGGCTCCAGAATAAGCTGACACTTATTCCCTTTGTGGTGAAAGCTATGGTTGTACATGGACAGATCATTTCTTTGATAAGTCATCAGTGCTCTCTCTTAGGTGAATAGGCATTTGTTCATGTCTTGCCCCCCAAATATGCAGCAATGCTTCACAAGAGCAACCAGATGAACCTGTCTACAGACTGGGGCCATTGACACATCTGGGCTCTAGTGTATAGAAAGAAAAATCTGTAAAAGTATAAGGATTTTTTTCCACAGTGTAAATTATTGCTAGACAATAGAATAGTATTGGAACTTTGAAACAGTCTAACACAGCATAGGGAATTTTCTCCTCATTCGCCATGGATACTGGACAATATGGGTATTTTGAAGAGTGTATTCTACAAGGAAGGAGGGAAAGCCATTATGGAGAGAAGAAAAAAGTCTCCAATGTTATCCTGCATTCAGAAGGCATCCTCAAACAGCAATACTGCAGCTCGTTCTGCCAAAACACTAGAAGAGCCTTGCCCAACAAAATAAGCCACAGGCTGATACCACAGAGCTGCCCTCATTTGCAAGGTGGGAACTGAACAATGAGAATTACATGGAAAGTGGCTCCCCTAACCTACTAGGACTGAAGATTCATTAACCCAACTGCCCTCATTGCAAGAATCACATGTCAGGAAATTGTACTCATAGTGGCTAACTGTACTCAAAAGAAGTGTCCATGTAAACAGAGACCACAGCCCATGTACAGGTATTTCTTCTGTTATTACCATGTCTTTCACTCTCTTTGCAGTGTAATAAATAAATTTGTATTTTTTCTACTCTATTCTAAAGGGTGGATTCTTTTACCACCCCATCTACCCCTCACCACATTCACCATACCTGAGAGAGTAATGTTAGCAGTCCCTGAGACCTATTATAAGACCCAAGTCTTTTAGGAAATGCAATAGCAATAAAGCTGGGAAATGGAGCAGTGGTATCAGGCTGAGGAACTTGGCTTTGCCAGGAATTTCAATATCAACTTTGGAGCAAGAAATAATGAGATTCTAACTATTATTATTATCATTATTATTGTTATTTGTTATTATCCCATCTGCATCCAAAGTTTGTGAAGTATAAGGAGTAGGAATATACTTTCCAGTGAGACTCAAGCTCTGTATTATATACTCTGCTGATTGTCCCCTTCTTTATAGGCTCTAATTCTTTCCAAACCATAAGGAAAAGAGAAGGCATTTAGAGTTTCCACATTTGTGTCTACTTTTTTTCATGTCTAATCATACTGAATCCTCCATCTCAAGTAACTTGGGTGGTGTTGGGATTATTGCTTATCACCGTAGAAATCTGTTATGTTATTTTTGTTTGTTTTTTAAATATTTATTGGCATTTTGTGCATTACATACATCATTTTTCATTCCAATTTATACTCATTCCCTTACCATGCCCCCACCCCACCTGAGTTCATGCATTGTGCCATAATTGTCTTGTATCATTTCCTGAGTCTTTTTAACATTTTGCAAAGCAGAGGATTATTGTTTCTTGGGAGAACTTTACTGTTTCAGTCAGTTCTTTTCCCCACTTCTTTTGCTGTTGTTCCCTCCAATTTGTATTGCTTCAACATATCCATATATATATATGATATATACTCTCTCCTAATATCGCATCTCTATAATGTCAACACTAATACCCGTAGTATGTCATCTGAAACAATACTGTTTGTTGTTTCCAAACTCTATTTTGGATTCATATTTTCCCTTTTAATTTACAATATCTAAAAGTAACATCTACCCTCCACCTAATACCAAAATTGTGCTGGGTAGCTTTAGTGTCAACTTGACACACCTGGGTTGAGGGAGCCTCAGCTGGTGAATTGACTCCACTGGACTGGCCTGTGGCCATGTCTGTGGAGTATTGTCTTGATTGTTGAGTTATGTGGGAGGGCCCAGCCCACTGTGGGTGTTGCCACCCCTCAGCAGGTTGTTGTGTACTGTATAAGAAAGCAGGCTGGAGCTGGGTGTGGTGACACACACCTTTAATCCTAGCACTTGGGAGGTAGAGGCAGGCAGATCTTTGTGAGTTCAAGGCCAGCCTGGTCTACAGAGCCAATTCCAGGACAGCTGGGGCTACAGGGAGACCCTGTCTCAAAAAGACCAAAAATAAATAAATAAATAAAATAAAAAAAGAAAAGAAAAGAAAAGAAAAGAAAAGAAAAGAAAAGAAAAGAAAAGAAAAGAAAAGAAAAGAAAAGAAAAGAAAGCAGGCTGGGCATGGGCCAGGGGAGTAAGCAGCATTCCTCCATGGCCTGTGCTTCAGCTTCTGCCTCCAGGTTCCTTCCCTGAGTTCCTATGGTGGGCTCCCTCAGTGATGAACTGTGACCCAAAAGATGTGAGCCGAATAAACCCTTTCCTCCCCAAGTTGGAATTGGTCAGAGTGTTTTGTCACAGGAACTAAAAGAAACTATAACAATTCCAAAGTTGGAAAATAAGTGATATAGGTTAGTTCTAGAGCCCATTAAGGGATTCACATTATAACAGCACACTTGCTTTCAGATAAAGAGAAATATAACATTAAGGTTTTTTTCAGTTTGCCTTACAACTAGGTACTTGGTGCTAGCATCCACAAATGAGGGACACCATTCGTTGTTTGCTTTTCTGGGACTGTGTTACTTCACTTAGAATAATATCTTCTAGTTCCATCCATTTACCTGCAAAGTTCATGATGTCATCTTTCTTTACCACTGCATAGAATTCCATTGTGTAGATGTACCCCATTTTCTTTATCCACTTGTTGGTTGAGGGGCACTTGGGTTGGTTCATCCAAGGATGTGCATGTATCTCTGCAGTAGGATGAGTCGTGTAGGTTTATACCCAGGAGTGGTATGACTGGGTCAGGTTGTAGGCTCATTTTGAGTCTTTTAAGAGTTCTCCACACTCCTTTCCATAGTGGTTGTACAAGTTTACATTCCCACCAGAAGTATGTGAGTGTTCCTTCACCTTTCCCCATAACCTCTCCAGCATTTGATATCATTTGTTTTCTTGATCCTAGCCAGTCTTATTGTGTATTGCCTGCATGTATGCATGAGCAATTGTGTCATGCATGCCCACTGAGGCCATAAGAGGGCATAAGACCCCCTTGAAACTGGAGTTACAGATGGTTGGTAGCCACCATGTGGGTGCTGTGAACTGAACCTGGGTTCTCTGAAAGAGCAGTCAGTGCTCTTAACTGCTGAGCCATGTCTCCAGCCCCTCACTAGAAATTTTGTTTACAAAGAAATCATCACAGTCTATTTAATATGAAAAAAATATTTGAATTATGAAAACATGGCATAGCTTGCAAGTATTTTATTAGTGAGGAAAGCATAATTGATACTTTTCTGACTGTTCTGGCAACTAAAGAATCTGTTTTTTAAAGTAAAGTCTTTTAAGCAAGATCTTAAATCTCAGCAACTATATCTTTCTTATGAGACTGTTAATTCTGAAGGTAGAAAAATCTTTCATAATCTACCATGTTTTATATCACTGTTATTTTACCATATCACTTATTTGCTTTGAAAATCTTATATATGAAGGCTATAAGAACACAAGTACCTTTAATCCTAGCACTTGGGAGGTAGAGGCAGGTGAATCTTTATGCGTTCAAGGCCAGCCTGATCTACAAAGTGAGTTCCAGGACAGCTGGGGCTACAAGGAGACCCTGTCTCGAAAAGACCAAAAAAAAAAAGAACACAAGTACTTCAGGGAGCCTTTAGATTTCTCTTGACTTATGTTTTATTCAGTCAGTATGGCTTCCAATCCATATTCCTAACATACATGTCACCAAGAAGGGCACACATACTCTCTAAGCACCATATCATCAGAAAGGACTGACTCAACCCAAAGACTTGTAACTGTTAAGTCCTTTAAGTCAGAAAGTGACATTTCTCAGTGTCAGGACCCCTTTGAGCATGCTGAATTAGCAGTAGGATTTAATGAGGATTAACCTAATTTGGCTGAAGTTACAGGAAACATTCTCCATACCTCCTCACTTTTGTTTCAATGTGATATCCAATAGCTAAAGGTGAAGGTGTATGTGAACTTTACCAGCAAATTTGAGTCTCCAACTTGACAGAGGAGAATTGCTCTTCTTCAGATGTCAGGGTAACCACAATGCACGATGTTGATGGGGTCAGATTGTCCCACATATATATATTTTCATTCAGCTCCTTGGAGATTGGACCTGACAAAACCGTAACAGCTTATTGAGTTCCAAATGACAATGACATACTGGATATTTTCAAGTGTTTTTATTTCTCTTACTTCCTGGGACTGCTTAGAAAGCAAAGGCCTTATTTCACAAAATAATTATCATGCAACATTTCAAAGTGAAATTTTCACATGCAATTATATAGTGCAATTGTTTGCCTCACCCTATAGGATATGCACATAAAATATTAAAACCAACAAATGAATAAAGTTCACAACTGCTTTCCAACCAGTTTAACTAGAATCTCTGTGGAGTTTCTCCTATATAAACATCATTATGAATTCAAGATAGAGACCAGCAATTTTTTTCTGTAAAAGACCAAATATTTCCAGCTTTGTAGGTTGTAAGATCACCATCACTACTGTAGAGCTCTGTGTTCCAGTGACGGTAGCCACAGTATTGTCATGAAACGAGTGTGGCTGTCCTCCATAAAGCTTCATCTGTCAACACTAAGTTTTGATTTCATATAATGTTCATGAAATATTCTCTGGATTTTTTAAACCATTTAAAAATGTGGAAACCATTCTTAACTTAGAAGCTGCAAGAACAGAGAGAGGGGCAAATTTGGGCTGAGGTTGTTGTCTAAAACTCAAGTTGCAATATGACTATACTCTAAAGTACCATTCTTTTACTCCAAATTATTGAAGCTTTAGATAACATTCAGTGACACCAAAATTAGCCTGGAAGAACCCTAGATATCCCAACTACCTTGTGTGTATCAGTCACCTAAGAGAAGTACATCACAAGCAAATTGACTTCTGTGACTGTGAGGCAAAGCCCAGGGTGTTAACTTCTAGACAAGATCTCTTTTGCAGTGCTGGGGATTGACTCAGAGCCTCCTGTCACTGAGCTGCATCCCTAGGCTCAGGCTCAGCTTTTCTCACAAGCTCCTAGTGAGGCCCATGCTATACTTTTCTGAACCACACTTTGAGTGGCAAGACTAATGTTTAACTATAGTTAAAATTCAACTGCACACCTCTATGTATAGCAATCAGTGAGTACACAATCGGAGCCCACCTGTGCCCACTGTGCTAGGTGCTAAGGCAGACTCCGAAATATCATAGAATAGAATCCTTTCCCACTGGAGCCTATAATCAAGATAAGCACACAAGAATTAAGAAAACGGGGATAAATACGGGAGATTGTTAAGTGATGAGGGCGTTTAGAGAAACAGAAAAATGAATAAAACTGATAAACCTCAAACCTGAATCCCAAAGAATGAACAGTGAAAAAAAGGAAGGCTAAAAATAGCATTCACAGGGGGATGAGCAAGGTAAATTATATACACAGACATACACACAGAGACACATGCGCATGGATATCACAATGAATGAAGTCTGTTATTTTGTATGCTAACTAAAAACAATTAGCCAAGTCGGGGAAGCAGAGATGCATGTATACTTGGCTCTGGAATACCTTCCCAGAAATAGATGCGGGGTGCCAGCTGGATGGGAGTGGCATGTGACATTATTACTTGATTGTATGTTTATTCTGGAAATTGTTCGTGGAAATACAGGGGAGATTTGTGGAACGGCAATAAGACATCTCATAGTATCCCTCTATAGACACCTCACAGCAACTCTCCTGAAAGTTGGCTTCTTTCAAATCGTGTTCCATTAGGAGGACATTGGTTATCCTCTATTATCACAGCTGAATGGAGCAGAGAGGCCTGTAGTCTCAGCAGCTTGCTGTGGGAAGGGATGTGCTCTGAGTACTCAGTGCTAAGTACCTTTATCAGGACTCTCATTCCTAATGAAAAAGGATTTAAGTATTACTCTGTCTCTCAAGCAAAATTCTGCCTGCAATCCCACTTTTAGAAATTGCTTATTTTAGATAAGACCATGATTCTCAAGCTTGGGAGACATGCAATATGCAGGAAGCATGGGCAGCCCTGGGAAAAATATTGGGGCATCTTCCAAGAATATCAATTTCACTAAAAATAAAAGTCAAATAACCATGATCCAGAATACTATCTTTATAATAAACAAACATGAATATACTGTGAAATATAATGCAAAATCAGCATGGTTTCTTTTTAACAAACAATCCATTTAGAAAAAATAAATATGGAGCTTGAGCCTAGAGCTTCAGACTTCCTTTTGAAAGCTTGCAATCCTTTAAAGTCCACTCTCCTCAGCCCTTAGAAGTTATTTGATAAAAACTTTGAGAAGCTTTGGATTGATGTCCATCTGTGAATACTGTGAAACAGTTAAAGAAAAAAGTTAGATTGAAATGCATAAAACAATTTGGCTGTGAAGAAGGTACATAAAGGAACAAGATCTAACGCATACTGTGACATTCATGTAAATGAAGGCCCAGGCAAGCCAGGGAAGAATGATCAATCTATAGGAATATACATTAAATTGGTTGTAGTGGTGTGTAGGATTTGGAAATAAAAAAGTCTGTCCCAAAAGGAGAGAGAACTTTCATGTATAACGAGTTTAAAAAACAAACTAAATGATAAATTAATTAAATCAGATCTCTGCACTTGATGTTCAAAAGGATGAGGAGACCCAGTCTCAAAAACAACAAATAACCAACTAAGGTGATACATCCCTTTAATCCTAGCTCTTGGGAGGCAGAGGCAGGCAGATCTCTGAGACTGAGACCAGCCTGATCTACATAGTGAATTCCAACCCAGCTGAGGCCAGGGAGATCCTGTCTCAAAAAACAAACAACAAAAATACTAGAGGGAGGTAATTACCAAGTGCAAAGTTTGCCTTTTCAAGTGAAATTATCTTTGATTATCTACCATGAACTCTTTATTAAAATCTAGAGGAGAAAAATCACAGCAAGTATGATAGCTAGAAAAGACAGCAGCAGGGAGAAAGAAGCAAGAGGTGAAGAAAGAGTGAAGGAGAAATCAAAATAACTAGGGATTGGCTAGCACTGGTATTTTCCAGGAATTTGGGGCATGCTTTTTGTGCTTGTGTGATTTGAAGGAAGTACTGTTATTATTCAAGTTTACAGGTGGGGAAACCAAGGCTTAGAGCCTTGAAGAAGACATTTGGCAAGGCTACACAGCTGAAAAGAGACAGTTTGTAGACTTTAATCATCTGACCCCTGAACCAAGCTCCTAAAAAGTATTATACACTAAGACAAGAATCACAGTCACTGGAGGAAAACACTGAGGAGCCTAGGGAGGTGTCCCAGTTTACTTTTGGTTGCTGTAATAAACATCATGACCAAAGAAACTGGAGGAGGAAAGGGTTTATTGCATTTTACAGGTTACAGTCCATCACTGAGGGAAGCTAAGACAGGAACTCAAGGCATGACCTTAAGGCAGATACCAGGGAGGAATGCTGCTTTCTGGCTTGCTCTCAAGCTCAGGTTCAGCTACCTTTCTTACACAGCCTTCAGAGTGTGGTGCCACCCCGAGGCAGGTTGTACGAGAAAGCTGGCTGATCAAGAGCAGGTAAAAAGCATTCCTTCATGATTTCAGCTTCAGCTTCTGCCTTCAATTCCCTTGATGGTGAATTGGAACCTGAAAGTGAAAGCAAATGAACCCTTTCCTCCCCAAGTTGCTTATGGGCATTGTGTTTATCCAAGCAACAGAAAGAGAACTAGAATAAAAATTGGTACCAACAGTAGGATTATTTCTGTGGCAGACTTGACCAAGATGTTTTCAGAGACAAGATTGTGAGAGCATTTGGAACGTTTGTCTTGAAAAGCCTGTGAGTGTTCAGAGCTTAATGAGATACTTTTGTGGGAGCTTGGAAGATAAGAATATGAAACAAATGCAAACAGTAGAGACCTGCCTTGTGAAGTTTCAGAAGGAAGCGAAGACTCTAGCAGGGTCGATGGTGTGCTATATTTAAATTAAGAATCTGTGGTTGCTCATCAGCTAGGACTAAAAAATTAACAGTGATTAACAAGAGACCAGCATCAATGAAGTGATACTTTTGCTTCAGTGGAACAATGGATACTAGTTAGCTGAGGCTGAAATATTACCTGCAATTAAAACAGCTCAGCCTCACTGAAATGAAATCTGGCAAATATTTTCTTAAAGTCAGCACACAGAAGCTGTGGTCCAGGGGACTCAAGGCTACACATCAATCTTGTAGCAGAATTTAGTAAATAACATGTAAGAAATTTCCCACATGATACTGGTTTTGAAGGTATGAATGGGTCATGAAGAACAGTTGACATCTGGCACCATGTTGTAAGGTTAGAGTGTCTGAGGAAAGTCCAGGAGAGGCCATTATAAAGGGGTGGCCTCTGCTACAGTGGAGGCCCAGGCATGGGAAATGCCAGGGCCCTAGGATGTCTGTCAAAGATAGTGACATGTGTGGAGTCACTCGGGTTTGAGCCTACAAGAGAAGCTCCGTATGCATCAGGTAGCAGAGGTGAAAAGATGGGACGGCCCAAGCCTACTGGAGTCCAGAAGATTACATAATGAGTGAGCCCCAAATCTTGGACACAGAGTTACAATACTGGACTCTGGTTTTACTTAAGCATGATTTTTTATGTTCCAGTTCTCTTTAGAGTAAGAAAATATTTTTCCACTTGCAGAAATATTTGGAAAAAAAAGAAAATATTTTAACTCTTTTATTTTTTACAAAAGTCCACAGCACACTCTTGAATAATGAATGGGTCAAGGAAGAGATAAAGAAAGAAATAAAAACATTCCTGGAACTGAATGACAATGACAATACAACACAAACAAAACCTATGGGATACCTTAAAAGCAGTCCTAAGAGGGAAGTTTATAGCCCTGGGTGCCTACATTAGAAAAACAGAAAGAGCACAAGTGAATGATCTAACACTACAGCTAAAAGCACTTGAGAGGCAACAACAGATGAACCCTAAACGCAACAGACAGGAAGAAATAACAAAAATCAGAGCAGAAATCAATGAAATAGAAACAAAGAAAACAATACAAAAAATCAATGAAGCCAAAAGTTGGTTCTTTGAAAGAATAAACAAGATAGACAGACCTCTAGCCCAGTTAACAAAAAGAAAGAAGGAACAACTCCAAATCAATACAATCTGTGATGAAAAGGGAAATATCACAACGGACAAGGAAAAGATCAAGAAAATTATATGGGAATATTACAAGAACCTATATTCTACCAAGTTTGAAAATCTAGAAGAAATGGATGAATATCTGAAATCCTGGGAATCACCAAAGCTTGGCCAAGAGGAGACCAGCAGCTTAAACAGACCCATAACATATGAAGAAATAGAGGATGTAGTAAGAAGCCTCCCAACTAAAAAAAGCCCAGGCCCAGACGGTTTCACAGCAGAATTCTATAAAACATTTCAAAAAGACCTACAACCATTATTACTGAAACTGTTTAGAAGTATACAATCAGAGGGAATTCTCCCAAATTCCTTCTATGAAGCCATCATCACTCTATTACCAAAACCAGGCAAAGATCCAACTAAAAAGGAGAATTATAGACCCATCTCCCTCATGAACACAGATGCCAAAATTCTAAACAGAATATTGGTAAACCAGATAAGAGACTGTATATTTTTATGTAAGATTGAACTTTTAAAGATCAGAATTTTGGGAGACTGGAGAGATAGCTCAGTGGTTAATAGCACTGACTGCTCTTGCAGAAGTCCTGGGTTCAATTCCCAGCACCCACATTGAGGTTAACAACCACCTATAATTCCAGTTTCAGGGGATCCAACGCCTCTTCTGACCTCCGTGGGCATTGCATGACATGGGTGCACTTTACGTTGAAGCAACACACTCATACACACAAAATAAAAAATTGTTTTTGTCTTTTTGAGACAAGGTCTCCCTTTAATCCCAGCTAGCCTGGAGCTTGCTACGTAGACCAGGGTGGCCTTGAACTCACAGAGATCCTCCTGCCTCTGCCTCCAGAGTGCTGGGATCAAAGGCGTACACCACCATGCCTGGCTAAAATAGTTTTTTAAAGCAGCAGAATCTTCAAAGACTGTGGGACTTTTTAAAATAAAATACTTTTATTGATGTTTTGTGTGTTTTTGCACTATAGCTTATATTATGATTTTAATGTCAGATCTTAGGGACAAACAAGAAAGGAAAAATGACTTAAGGTGATGGGGTTTGTGTGTCAAGTTGACAAGGGATGGGATGTCCTAATTAGCTTTAGCTGTTAACTTCATAAACCCCAGAATTGTGTGAACAAGGATTGAGGATCATGTGAAATTTTTTCCCTTATTATTTTCTTGTTTGGTATTTTTCCACTTATGTATTTATTGAGCATGTATGCGCATGTGTATATATACTGGAGGGTAAATACATGCCATAGCACAGGTGGGGAAGTCAAAGGACAACTTTTAATTAGCTGATTATCTCCTTCTGTCATGTGGGCTCCAGAGATTGAACTCAAGTGGTCAGGCTTGGCAGTAAGCACCTTCAGCTCTCACTGGTTCTTAGTTAATATTTGGTTTGGCTTTGTCTGTCAATGAAAGGCCTTTGGTGCCATGGGCATGGTGGCATGTGCCTTTAACCAGAGCACTGGGGAGGCAGAGGCAGGTGGATCTCTGTAAGTTCAAGACCAGCCTGGTCTACACAGAAAGTTCTATGCCAGCTGGGGATATAGGGAGACACTGTCTCAAAAGAAGAAAAAGAAAAAGAAAAAGGAGGAGGAGGAGGAGGAGGAGGAGAAGAGGAAGGGAGGGAAGGGAGGAGGGGAGGGGAGGGAAGGGAGGAGGAGGGGGGAGGAGAAGGAAGGAAGGAAGGAAGGAAGGAAGGAGAAGGAAGGAAGGAAGGAAGGAAGAAAGGAAGGAAGGAAGAAAGAAAAGGCTTTGGTGTCCAAAACATTATGTACTGTGTTTTATGATTGTTTTGAACATTGTCTTCTCCAGTAATATGTGTTACCTCAAATAAATGGTTTCAAGCTTCTAAAGATTCAAGAACTGCTTAGAAAAACATCTAAAGCTGGGCATGGCGGTGCACATCTTTAATCCTAGCACTTGGGAGGCAGAGGCAGCACTTTGTGAGTTCAAAGCCAGGACCTGGTCTAACAGAGTGCAGTTCCAGAAGGGAGACCCTTCCAAAAGACCAAAAAAAAAAAAAAAGAAAAGAAAACAAGAAAAACATCTAACACTGAATAGCTAACTTCCTAAACTTGAGAAACAATACATTCTAGCTAAGGACAGAGGACAGGTCACAAAATGTTCTTTCTTTTTTATAAAATTTATTTATTGATGTTTTATGTATTATATACATGATTTTTCATTTCTGTTCAGGCATAGTTCCCTATCCCTTCCCCCAACCCCATCCCACCCCATCCCAGATCATGCATTCTGCCATAGCTGTCCTGCATCTTTCAGTCTTTTCTTTATGCTTAGGAATTCACATTTCCCTCCATTAATTTCATATTACTCTAAAATATACGGTAATTACAGAGTCTGAAAATAATTGGTGGGTGGATTCTAGAGCCCATTGAGAGATTCACATTATAACAACATAGTTGCTTTCAGATAAACAAAAATATAACCATACTGTCATTCAGCTTGCCTTTTGTCTGGGGTATTTGGTGTTAGCATCCACAAATGAGGGAAACCATTTTCCATTTGTCTTTCTGGGACTGTGTTACTTCACTCAGCATAATGGCTTTGAGCTCCATCCATTTACCTGCAAAGTTCATAATGCCATCCTTCTTTACCACTGAATAGTACTCCATTGTGGAGTAATTTCTTCTTTTCCAATTAATACTCCTTTAATTTCCTTCTCCTGTCTTATTGCCCTAGCAAGTGTTTTGAGAACTATGTTGAAGAGGAGTGGCAATAGGGGGCAGCCTTGCCGGGTTCCCACCTTTAAGGGAAATGGTTCCAATTTTTCTCCATTTAGGGTGATGTTGGCATTGGGTTTGCTATATATGGCTTTGATCATGTTGAGGAATGTTCCTGTCAGTCCTATCCTCTCTAGGACTTTAAACATGAAGGGATGCTGGATCTTGTCAAAGACTTTTTCTGCATCAATTGAGATGATCGTATGGTTTTTGTCTTTCAGTCCATTTATGTGTTTAATGATATTTATTGATTTACATATGCTGAACCATCCCTGCATCTCTGGTATGAATCCAACTTGATCATGATGGATGATCTTTTCGATGTGGGTCTGTATGAGATTTGCAAGTATTTTGTTGAGAATTTTTGCATCTATATTCATTAGTGAGATGGGTCTATAGCTTTCTTTTTTGATTGCATCTTTACCTGGCTTTGGTATTAGAGTGATACTGGCTTCATAGAAGGAGTTTGGGAGAATTCCCTCTGTATCCTTCTAAACAGTTTGAGTAGCAATGGTTGTAAGACCTCTTTAAATGTTTTATAGAATTCTGCCGTGAAACCATTTGGACCAGGGCTTTTTTTAGTTGGGAGATTTTTAATTACATCTTCAATTTCCTCTAATATTATGGGTCTATTTAAACTGTCAATCTCTTCTTGGTTAAGCTTTTTTGGTTCCCAGGATTTCAGATATTCATCCATTTCTCTTAGGTTTTCAAATTTAGTGGAGTATAGGTTTTTGAAGTATTCCCATATGATTGTCTGGATTTTTTCTTTGTCTGTTGTGATGTTTCCACTTTCATCATTAATACTATTGATTTGGAGTTGCTTTCTTTTTTTTTTTTTTTTTTTTTTTTTTTTTTTACAAATGAGCCGAAACCCAATGAGACAGGAGAAATAACAAAAACCAGAGCAGAAACAAGAAATAGAAACAAGGAACAACATAAATCAACAAATCAAAAAACTGGTTCTGAAAAAATAAACAAAAAAGGACAGACCTCTAGCCCAGTTAACCAAAAAAAAAAAAAAAAAAAAAAAAAAAGAAAAGAAGCAACTCCAAATCAATAGTATTAATGATAAAGGGAAAATCAAAACGACATAGAAAGAAAAGATCCAGAATCAATGGGAATACTTCAAAACCTACTACCACTAAATTTGAAAACCTAAGAGAAATGGATGATTATCTGAAATCCTGGGAACCAAAAAAGCTTACCAAGAAGAGATTGACCGTTTAAATAGACCATAATATTAGAGGAAATTGAGATGTTAATTAAAAATTCCAACTAAAAAAGCCCCTGGACCAAATGGTTTCACGGCAGATATAAAACATTTAAAGAGGTCTTACACCATTGCTACTCAAAACTGTTTAGAAGGATACAACAAAGGGATTCTCCCAAATCTCCTTCTATGAAGCCAGAATAACTCTAATACCAAAGCCAGGGAAAGATGCAATCAAAAAGAAAAGTATAGACCATCTCACTAATGAATATAGATGCAAAAATTCTCACAAAATACTTGCAAATCTCATACAGACCCACATCGAAGATCATCCATCCTGATCAAGTTGGATTCATACAGAGTGCAGGGATGGTTCAGCTATGTAAATCAATAAATATCATTCAACACATAAATGGACGATGAAGACAAAAACCAACGAATCATCTCAATTGATGAGCAAGAAAAAAGTGAAAAAAGTCTTGACAAGATCCAGCACCCTTCATGTTTAAGTCCTAGAGCGGATAGGTACTGGACAGGAACTTCCTCAAACATGATAAACCATATATAGCAAACCCCTGCCAACATCACCCTCAATGGGAGAAAATCTGGAACATTTCCCTTAAGGTGGGACCCCGCGGCCAAGGCTGCCCCCTATGCCATCCTCGTTCAACATAGTTTCTCACCCACACTTGACTAGTGGCCAAATAAGACGGAGAGAGGAAAGAATTAACAGGAGTATAATTGGATAAAAGAACATTACTCCACAATGGCAGTAACTATTCATGGTTAAAAGGATGGCAATCTCTGAACTTTGCAGGTAAATGATGGAGCTACAAATGAGCCGTAAACCCAAGTAGACAGGAGAAATAACAAAAACCAGAGCAGAAACAAGAAATAGAAACAAGGAACAACATAAATCAACAAATCAAAAAACTGGTTCTGAAAAAATAAACAAAAAAGGACAGACCTCTAGCCCAGTTAACCAAAAAAAAAAAAAAAAAAAAAAAAAAAGAAAAGAAGCAACTCCAAATCAATAGTATTAATGATAAAGGGAAAATCAAAACGACATAGAAAGAAAAGATCCAGAATCAATGGGAATACTTCAAAACCTACTACCACTAAATTTGAAAACCTAAGAGAAATGGATGATTATCTGAAATCCTGGGAACCAAAAAAGCTTACCAAGAAGAGATTGACCGTTTAAATAGACCATAATATTAGAGGAAATTGAGATGTTAATTAAAAATTCCAACTAAAAAAGCCCCTGGCCAAATGGTTTCACGGCAGATATAAAACATTTAAAGAGGTCTTACACCATTGCTACTCAAAACTGTTTAGAAGGATACAACAAAGGGATTCTCCCAAATCTCCTTCTATGAAGCCAGAATAACTCTAATACCAAAGCCAGGGAAAGATGCAATCAAAAAGAAAAGTATAGACCATCTCACTAATGAATATAGATGCAAAAATTCTCACAAAATACTTGCAAATCTCATACAGACCCACATCGAAGTATCATCCATCCTGATCAAGTTGGATTCATACAGAGTGCAGGGATGGTTCAGCTATGTAAATCAATAAATATCATTCAACACATAATGGACGTGAAAGACAAAAACCAACGAATCATCTCAATTGATGAGCAAGAAAAAAGGAAAGGTCTTTGACAAGATCAGCACTCCTTCATGTTTAAAGTCCTAGAGGGATAGACTGACAGGAAACCATTCCTCATACAGATAAACCATATATAGCAAACCCCTGCCAACATCACCTCAATGGAGAGAAAATGGAAACATTTCCTTACAGGTGGGCACCCCGGCCAAGGGCTGCCCCCTATGCCATCTCTCGTTCAACATAGTTTCTCAAACACTTGATAGTTGGCCAATAAGACGAGAGAGGAAAGAATTAACAGGAGTATAATTGGAAGAGATAGAACATTACTCCACAATGGCGTACTATTCATGGGTAAAAAGGCTGGCCAATCTATGAACTTTGCAGGTAAAGATGGAGCTNTTGTTGTTGTCTCTCAAGTGTTTTTAGCTGCAGTGTCAGGTCGTTTATTTGTTCTCTTTCTGTTTTCTTGATGTGGGCACTTAGGGGTATAAATTTCCCTCTCAAGACTGCCTCTAAAGTATCCTACAGGTTTTGTTGTGTTGTATTGTTTTTTTTTTTTTTTGCTCAGTTCCATGAATACTTCTATTTCACTCTTTATTTCTTCCCTGACCCATTCATTGTTCAGGATTGTGTTGTTTAGTCTCCATGTTTTCTTGTAGCTAGTTGGACTTATTCTGGTGTTCATATTGCGCTTTATTGCACTGTGGTCTGATAGAATGCATGGAATAATTTCTATCCTTTTGTATTTATTGAGGTTCCTTTTGTGCCTCAGTATGTGATCAATTTTGGAGAATGTTCTGTGAAGTGCTGAGTAGAAAGTATATTCTCTGGTATTTGGGTGGAATACTTTGTAGATGTCTGTGAGGTCCATTTGGTGTATTGTATTCAATTCTGATGTCTCTCTATTTTTGTCCTGTTACTCTATCCAAGGGGCTTAGTAGGGTGTTGAAGTCTCCCACTATTAATCTGTCATGAGGTCCTGCAGAGTTGTGTTTATAAAGTTAGGTGCACCAGAGTTTGGTGCATAGACATTTAGGATTGTGAAGTCTTCATGGTTCATTGTTCCTTTGATTAGTATGCAATGACCCTCTTTGTCTCTTCTGATTAATTTAACTTTGAGATCTATTTTGCCTGATATTAGAATAGCCATTCCAGCTTGTTTCTTGGTACCATTTGCTTGGAATACTTTTTTCCATCCTTTCACTCTAAGGTGGTGTCTGTCCTTGAGGGTGAGATGGGTTTCTTGTAGACAGCATATAGAAGGGTTCACTTTCCTAATCCATTCTCCCAGTCTATACCTTTTGATTGGGGAGTTTAGACTATTAGTATTTAAGGTTATTATTGAGAGATGTGTGTTGCTTCTTTTTACCTTATTTTTGGTTTGCATTCTTGGTCTAGGTTTATATTTACTCTGTTATGATTTTGTTGTTTTCTCTCTTTAATTGCTTAGGGGATAGTTGCTTCTTTCCTCTGTTCTTTGGATTGCTTCAAGGAGTTTCTGAAGTGTTGGTTTCTTAGACATATATTTTTTCACCTTGTTCATGTCATGAAAGATTCTTCTTTCTCCTTCAACTATGATTGACATTTTTGCTGAGTATAGTAGTCTGGGTTGGCATCTAAAGTCGTTTAGTACAGGGAATACTTTGGTCCACATTCTTCTAGCTTTCATATTTTGTGCTGAGAAGTCAGCTGTGATTGTGATGGGTTTCCCCTTATATGTAACTTGTTTTTCTTTTGTGGTTTTCAGTATTTTGTCTTTGTTTTGAGCATCTAGTGTTTTAACAATTATATGGCGTGGGGAATTTCTTTTCTGGTCTTGTCTGTTCGGTGTTCTATGTGTTTCCTGTATGTGTATGGGTTTGTCTTTTTTCAGTTTGGGGAAATTTTCTTCTATTATCCTGTTGAAGATCTGGTCAATGGTGTTGTCTTGGGATTCTTCTCTTTCCTCTATCCCTATGATGCGGAGGTTTGGTTTTTTCATAGTGTCCCACATTTCCCGTGGTTTTTTTAAATTTTTCATAATCTTTACTTGAGCATTCTAGTTGGACCATGTTATCCTGCATGTCTGATATTCTTTTTTCTGCTTCTTCTATTCTGCTTCTGAGGCTTTTTCCTATCCTTTCCTGTTGATTGGATAAATGTTCAGTTTCCTTTTTCATTTTCTCCTATGATTTCTTTAGTGTTTCCATTTCCTTCTGGAGCCTGTCATTCTCATCTTGTAGGTTCTTGGTTAGTTGGTCACTTTCTTTTTCCCTTTCAGCCTGGAATCTTTTCAGCATTTCCACTTTCTTCCAGAGTTTGTCATTTTTCTCCCTTTAGATTTTTCCACTGCCATCTGGAGCCTGTTATTCTCATCTTGTAGTCCTTGGTTCATTGGTCATTTTCTTTTTTCATTTCAGCCTGGGATCTTTTCAGCATTTCCACTTCCTTCGGGAGTTTGTCATTTTTCTCCCTTCAGTTCTTTCCAATGTTTGTCATTTTCTCCCTCTAGGTCCTTCTTGAGTTTTTCATTCTCTCCCCTTAGTTCTTTCCAATTATTATCATCATCACCCTCGTGGTACTTCTTGAGTTCAGAGTCTTCTGTAGGGTTGGTAGAGTTTGGTGTGGATTTATTATGAGTTTTTCCCGTGTTGGTTTTTTGTGTGTGCCTTTGGCGTGTGGATTCGTTTGTTTATTTGTTTCTTTGGGTTCTGGTGCCTCAACATTGGCTGCACAGCTGGATCCTCTGCACCACCACTTCCCTAGGTTGCTCTTTTGCAGGACACGGGTGAAGTCCACTTGCCCAGCGGGGCACACCCTGGTCTTGTGCTGTGTGGAGCACAGGTAGCTCCACCCCATAGCACGCTGGGGTCAGAAGGTTGGAATGTCCCGGGCGATACTAGGCCTCCATGGGGCACAGGGGTGCCCAAAGTCCCCAGAAAGGCAGCCCTCACCTGGTCCTTCACAAGTTGGCATTCTGCAGGACAGGGGTGAAGTCTGCTCGGCCAGCGTGCTGGCCCTGTGCTGTGTGGAGCACAGGTCACAAAATGTTCTTTCCAAAGAATTACTAGTTGTATCTTGGACCATATCTTCTCAAACAAAAGAATTCAAAGACACAAATTTCAAGCAGAAGTTCATTAGCAAAGCAAACGCTCTAAGGAGACATGAAGCAAGTCTGGGAGTCACACAATGGCTCTATGTTGAGGATTTTGAAGTTCCATGGATCTTTATGAGGTGGGTAGAGGATTCATGCAGTAAGGTAAACTTTTTTTCTTTCGAAAATCATCGTGAGCTAGATCTCCCTTTTAAAGTATTTTTTCAGTGATCCTCTAGAACAATCATTCAGTGGGGGATTTTAAAACCACAAATTTATTGACATTATAATGAAGTCTGGAGCTTTTGAAACTGCAGACCCTGCTTTAGTGCAAATATGTCATCTGGGAAAGTGCCTTAGTCTCCGATCTAGCAGGAACAATCTAACCCAGCTTCAGGAACTCTATCTAGCCACAAAACAACATTCTTGCCCTCAGGAAATACAACTACTGTGATGTACCTGCAGCACCCCTGGCTACCTCATATCTAACTTGCCTTCTGGTATCAGGGTGTTTGAGAATTTTTTCTTAAATACTGTGAAAGCATATCTATTACTATTTTATATTGGAAAATAGTATGAATTTTTTAAATTACTTAACTGACATTTTAATCAAATTATGTCTATGAGTAAAGAAAAATGGACTTTTGAAAATTAGAACAGGGACTAAAGACCAGCATATTTATACAACGCAAAGGGACACCTGGGAGGGGTGGGGAAGGTATGGAGCTGGGAGGACAAAAATGCTCGACATGAAATACATACCGGTGAGAATTTTAAAAACAAATTTAAAATTAAACAAACAAAAAAGATAGTCATACTTTAATAACATTTTAGCCAAATGTATTTGACAGATTAAAATGCATTTACTGTGAACAGCCGGCATTTTTTAGAAAAAGAAACAAGCCAAGTAGGTTTTGGATTGACATCTCCAAAGCATGTGTTAATTCTGTAAATGGCAAAGTGAGCAGGGCTAATCATAATTACAGTTCTGCATTTGGATAATCTGAGAACATCATTCTGAAACAACACATCAGCAGTTCATCTGTCTTTCTGTTGTTTCCCCAACATCTTGTACTTCTCACCATCACAAATGCTGTAAGTGCAGAACTGTGTCAAGCTATTGGCACTAACGTTTATGCATTAAACATCTGCACTCATGAAACAATTCTACCATTATTTTTTTTAGTGATTCAAACCTTCTTATCAATTTGCTTCCCTTAACTGCTTTTTTATTTAGTTACCAAGACTTTTTAAAGCAATTCATAGTAAGAAGCAGTATTTGAACATGTTTGTCATCTTAAGTAGCTCTTTTTTTTCACTTAACACTTGGAACCAGAAAGAAATTTCAACATATTAACTAAAACACTGGGGTTTTAATAGATGTAATTATAAGAGAGACACTGCTTGAAGATTTCACCATCATTCATCCTTTTGCCTACCCATCTGTTTCACAATTTTTTTGAGCAATTACTAGACACTATACTAAGATAATAAAATATCTTCTCAGGGATTTTCAAATCTAGTAGGAAAAAATTCAGGAACAATAATTATAATAAAGCCTAGAAATGCTATAATAGAGATATGTACATAGACTAGGAAAGAAAAATTCTCCCTTGCAGATAAATAGTTCCTAGAAGCCACAGTTCAATCTATAAATGCTATGCTCTTTATTCTAGTATAAGATTCCTTTATCCATCCTAGCACTCAGGATTCAATTCTGACCTTAAAAAATTAAAGACCAGATGAAAGGGTCATAAGGATACTAATACTAGCTCACAGAACTTCCTAACTTACTCAGAATGGTGATTCCATTTTATATTTGTAATTATCTTCAAGTTTTTTTAAGGAGAAAGTATTTATTTTGGCTAATGGTCTTCAAGGTTTCAGTCATAAAATACATTCAGAGGATACATTTTTCAATGGCACATTCTCAGCGAACTGCTTCTTCCAATCAGATCCCATCTACCTAAATAGCCCATTCATAGGTGAACAGATAAATGGATGAATCCACTGATTGATCCAATTACCTCTCAAAAGTGCCACCATCTGGGCACCAAGCCTGTAACTTCATATGAACCTATGAGGGACATTTCATCCCCACACTATAAATATACTTAATGCCAAAGGCCAGGAGTTTTTATTATTCATTTAAAAATATAAGAGTGAAAGATAAAGAAATCCCTACCTTTATGAATTCATAATTTTTCTGGAAAGTTTCTTTCACCAATAATCATAATATAATCACTAAAAGCCAAATGTGTGTACTCCAGTTGGGTCAGAATATAGATTATATCAGGAAAATAAACAAGATGATCTTGGAGAAACATCCTGGGACACAGGCTTAGAAGTGTATGCTTTGGGGACTGGAGAGATGGCTCAGTAGTTAAGAGCACTGGCTGCTCTTGCAGAAGACCCAGGTTCAATTCCCAGCACCCACATGGAGGCTAACAACCATCCATAACTCCAGTTCAATGCGATCTGATGCCCTCTTCTGACCTCCATGGGCATTATACAATTTACATACATGCAGGCAATACATTCATACACATAAAATAAGAATACTAAACAAAATTTAGAAGAAAAAAAAAGTGTGTTAAAACTCACAACACCACCTGGGGCTGGAGAGATAGCCTAGCGGTTAAGAGCACCGACGCTCTTGCAGAGGGCCCGGGTTCGATCCCCAGCACCCACATGGCGGCTAAGAACAGTCTGTAACTCCAATTCCATGGGGAACTCCAGTTCCAGGGGAATCTAAGACCCTCTTCTGACCTCCGCGGCATTGCACGACATGGGTGCACAGACCTGCATGCAGACAGTACATTCGTACACATACAAACATAAATAAATAATAAAAAAAAAATTTAAAAAAAAAAACTCACAACACCTTCATAAAACCCAGTTCTAAGAGGCTCCTGACCCATAGAGCTGCCACTGGGTTACAACAGCACTGGTGGAGAAAGAATGAAGCAAGCAACATAGAAGTGAAGAGACCTCTCTGGCCAAGAGCAGAACGCCAGCCTAGGTGTCACCAGCAGCAGGAAAAACTAATGATGTTTTTCGGCACTTTTAAGTGAAAACAAGTTTGCATAACCCACTAAAGGATTTGAATGAAGAAGTGATATCTCATTTGCTTTAGAATTACCATTCTGTGGGATGATGGAGAATGACCGAAAAGAACACATGGAACATGAAAGAGGAAGAGTCTAGTGGGGAGGCCACAGGGGGAAGTGGGAGAGACGGAAAACGAGGGAGGGGAAGGAGAACCACAAAAACACATTTCATTCGAATATGTAAATATGCCATAATGATCTCTAACGCAGTATATGCTGATTAAAGTTATTTTTAATGCCGTTCTGGCTGCTATGTGAAAACTAGAAGTGTGTCTGTGTGTGTGTGTGCATGTGTGTGTGTGTGTGTGTGTGTGTGTGTGTGTAAGAGAGAGAAACAGACAAAAAGCTAAAACTTACAAGGACCCACTGATGGGTCACAGGAATGGATTCATGCTACGATGTTTGTAGCACTGTTTAAGCCAGAATTCTACGTTACTCATCAATGAATGAGATGAGTCTCACGAGTCTCATGGGCTTAGTACATGTGAAAATCCTCAAGTGAACACTTGCATACAGTGAACACTCATATGCACACCAATTCCTTTTCATAGTGATTCTGTAGGTTGGAGTACTATTACACAAAATCATTTTACTTGGTCTCTGAATTCAGCCTGAACTTATGTTTCCTGAGTGGTAAATCTTTCTCTGCCTTTGCAACAAGCTGCAAACAAAACATTGAGGACCTTTCTGTCATTTTTCTTTTTTACTGTGTCTGGATGTGAGCTCTCTGCCCTAGTCTTTAGATATGAGCCACTCTTTTGTGTTTGTCCTTGGCCATGGCCATGAGCCTCTTTTGTGCATGATCTTTTAATGTCTGAAATCAAAGAGCTCACGTATTGATCTCTTTCGATGTTTCCTCGGCTTCCTTCCTGAGATTATCTGTGATCATGCAGTTAAAAAAAATCATCTTGTTTTAGAGCTCTTGATTTCTATTTATGATATCTGTTCCCCAATATTTTCTTCACCTTCTTGGAAACTTTCTTGCTAAAGTTTTAGGATACTTTTTATTCTTGTTTACTGACATTGAATTATGTGATTTACTATTAGCTCTTTATAGAATTACATTTCTATAAAGACACAAGAAGACAATCTTTATTCATTACACAAAATTGATTTTGTCTAATATTTCAATTTGTTACAGATTCTGTAAGTGGCTAGTATGGACACAGCCAGAACTGACTGCAACTACTTTGAGTCAAAACAGCCACGATTGCCCTTGAGTAACCCTGGTCTGTTTTCTCCAAGTTTCCCAGCATATTATAAATAAAGCCATTAGAGAAGCATATATATATATATATATATATATATATATATATATCTTTAGGAATGAATCTTAGTTCTCTTAGTGCCAGGAAGTTGCCTGAAGTCAATGATAGTATCTGGGTTTAGATAGTCACTTTTATCTTGACCTCTATAAAAGACAACTTCATCTGACCCAACTCTGTGGTCTTGTTCCCTTCCAGGACCACACTTCCATTAGTAAGACCCCAATAATTAGTAAGACCTTGTGCAACCCTGGATCCATATATCTACCTCTCCTCCATCTCATGGTGACAGTTCTCATACACTGGTACTGGGTTGTCAGGAAACAAAGCTTATCTTTAATATAAAGACCTGTAAAAGACTTTGTCAAGCTTTTCTATATTCCATGTTTGCTACTAGTAATGATGCAAAAATATCAGAAATTTTTATGGTGTACACATGTACACAAAAGAAAAAAGAAAAAAACTATAATTCTTCATAGAAATGGGGATGTTTTTCCAAAATCAGCAGCATTATTAAGACAGCAGTCAAATATCAATAATGTTTCTTCTAAGAAAGGCCAGGAGAGGTCACTGGTGAGGGGGCAGCCCCTGTTGCAGTGGAGGCTCTAGGACACTGGAGATGCCACCGTCATGGCATGGACTACCAAGGGTTGTAGCCAATGTGGAGTAGAGCCAGCCTGAGTCTATAAGAAAAACTATATGTGCTGCAGGTGGCATGTCTGGAAAAGGGGGTTTGTCCAAGCCCTCTGGAGCCTGGAAGATGACGGATGAGCCCCAAGTGTCAGACACTAAGATTTTTGTATGTTGGATTCTGAGTTTGATTTAATTTGATTGTAACTGTGATATAGTTCTTCCCTCTTGGAACAGGAAAATATGTAACTTAATTATTATTTTACAGAAGCCCACACTTAAGAGACTATGGATATTTTAAAGAGATGTTGAACTTTTATTTGAATTTTTAAAGACTATGCGACTTTTAAAGTTGTACTGCATTTTATAGTATGATATTAACGTTAGATCTTGGGGACAAACAAAAAATGAATGATTACGATTTAAAGTGATGTGACGTTTCTGTGTCAAAGTTGACAAGAGTTGGAATCTCAGAGTTGGTTTCAGTTGTCAACTTGACACAAACCTAGTGTCAACCCAGGAAGAAGGAGCCTCAGTTGAGGAATTCACTAGATAGGATTGTTCTCTGGCCATGTCTGTGGAGCATTATTTTAATTGCTAATTGACATACTGGAGCACAGCTCACTGTGGGCCATGCCATCCCTAGGCAGGTAGACCTGGGCTATGTAAGCCAGAGGAAGAAAGCCAGGAAGCAGTGTTGACTTCTGCTTCATTTCCTGCCTTGGCTTCCTGTGATGATAGATAGTGAGCTGTGAGCCAAATGAACACTTTCCTCCCCAAGTTGCTTTTCGTCAGTGTTTCATCACAACAGGAAGCACAATAAGCACCCATCCATACACACTCTTCTGCATAACAGGCTTAGAGTTCTAGCTCCTAACATAAACCACATTGAAATTAGTATCTCGTCCCTCATAGGACATCAAAATTCACCCTGATTTTCCTTTCCATTTCATTTCAACAAAGTCAACTTTCATCAAGCTGACTGAACATTCCAGTTTTAAAGTTTCTTTTGTATCATCTTTCATATGCAAAAATTCTAGAAAATTCTGTGATAGTTTAAAATGGATGTCCTACAAACTCATATTACAAACCTCCACTTCTTTTATTTCAACTCTGACCACCTTCTTCAAAGCACCTCTGTCATCAGATGGTATGGCTTCAGATTTTGCCTCTTGTTTTTGTTTTTCTTTCCCCTTGTTATATTGAATTTTTATTATTTCCCCTACTCTGTCTTATATGTACTCCCTTTTTTCAAAAATTAAAAGAAAATACAATCTTACTGAACAGTTTGTCTCAATAGTTTGAGATTCTGAATCAATAAAATGAATGAGGCATATCAATTTTTCAAACTTTCCTGCACTCTTGAAAATACAGACTTGATAGGCGTGGTGGCACACTCCTTTAATCCCAGCACTCGGGAGGCAGAGGCATGCTGATATTTGTGAGTTCAAGGCCAGCCTAGTCTACAGAATAAGTTCCAGGCCAGCTGGGGCTACAGGGAGACCCTGTCTCGAAAAGAAGAAGAAGAAGAAGAAGAAGAAGAAGAAGAAGAAGAAGAAGAAGAAGAAGAAGAAGAAGAAGAAGAAAATACAGAATAGAAGTAGTTTTAAGTTTCTACATTTTTCTTAGGCAGAGCTCCTAAAGAAGGCAATGTCCTCTAAAAGATGTCTAATTTTTATAATCAGTTCCCACTTGATATATAATATGTATCCATATGTATGCACATATACACATATCTAACATTCTGTAACTTTGGTTTTCCAAAGACTAGAACCAACACATTTTGCTAGATTTTCCTTCCATTTACTTTACAATACACTAAAATTAATTTGACATTTAAAATACCTTCAAATTTCACAGTTGCCCTAAAAATGAGAAGGTTATAGATAGGCAAAACTTAATAACAAATAACTTGAGATTTCTGTTCGCTTTCTGAAGCACAACTGTCATAAAAATATACTTTCCACTTAAGGTTACTGTGGATAACTTATTAAAATGACAAACAGGAAAATGGATATGCTCCCCAGCCAAACATTTTCATCATTAACAATAATAGAAATGTTGCTCCCAACAAGCCCTGGAGTGTTGCTAGTACTCAAAACTGGAAAGTAATTGCTAATAGATGGGACTAGTCTGACAGGAAAGCCACTAGGACTTTTTTTTCTTAAATAATGATTACATAAAAAATGACTCAAATATCCCTCCGTGAAACTGCTATGGAAAAACCAGGAATGGCTCTGGCTCAGAAAAATTACCTCAAGAGACAAAATACTTGTGGTGGTTTGAAGAGAAATGTCCCCCACTGGCTCACACTTTTGAACATTTGGTCTCCAGCTGGTGCAGAGATTTAAGAGGCACCACCTGGCTAGAGGAAGATGTCCCTGAGGAAGGCTTTGAGAGTTCACAGCCTGGCCTCACTTCAGTTGTGCTCTCCCTGCTTCCTGTGCAAGCCTTAAATATGTGAGTGCTCACTCTTCTGCTTCAGCTGCCTCCTGCTATGCCCCCCCCACCATGATGGACTCCTATCCCTCTGGAGGCATAATCCCAATAATCCCTTCTCTAAGTTGTCTTGCTCATGGTGTTTCATCACAGCAAGAGAAAAGTAATAAAATACTGTTTGGGCAGTAATGGGGGGTAAAGCTTGCTGTAGAAGTCAATGAAGTAAATCTTTTCTGACTCTTCCAAACTGTGGAATCACCCTAGGTACTCTTAAATAGGAGAATGGACAAAGAAAACATGGTATGGATACATAGTGGAGCTTTATCTAAGCAGAACTAATAGAAATATGTCATTTGGAAATGAAGAGTGAAACTGGAGATTACCATGTTAAGAGAAATAAGCCATTAGCATAAAACAAATACTGCAAGCTGTCCCTCACATGTGCAAGCTTCAGGGTGGGGGTGGGGTAGACATGAACTAAAAAAGGAGGCACTAGAGCTATGGAAGCACAGAAGTGCAAAGGGAAGAATGGATAAGAAGGAATTATAGAAGGAGTGTATATGACCAAAGTATATTACATGCATATATTGAAATCTCATAATGAAATTCTTTACATTGTACAGTTTATGTAAACCAGTGAAAAATTACTATATGTATCCAAAAAATAAATAAATAATCTATATTACATTTCCTTCATGACAGCTTTCTATAAACCATGAGACAGATACTTAATCATCCAACTATACACAGGACTTTTGAAAACTTAGCACACTCAGAGAAAAGAGAGTGGACACTGTGGAGGAAGGAATTTGACACCGAAAATCAAGTTTACCACTGGGTCTCTATAGGAGCCCTACTTGAACAAAATGGCCATAGCACATTGGGAACTTGCATTCACTGTTTAAGACCCAAATAGTGAGACCAGTGACAATAAGGACAAGATTATTGGATTATTGCTACCCTAAATGACAGCAAAATTCAGATGAGAACTTGAGATAGAAATATGGCTACTACCTGATGTTTTAGTTTTAGGAAATTTACCGTGTGTGTGTGTGTGTGTGTGTGTGTGTGTGTGTGTGTGTGTGTGCTTATAAACATGCAAATTTGTATGTAAGTGAAGACACATTCATGCCAGGGCATATGTATGAATGAAGGTTCAATAGACAACCTAGAGCATCCTCTCTTCACCTGCTTTGCTCAAGACAAGGCCTCTTTGTCGCTTGCCACTATGTATGCCAAGACAGCTGGTTGGCCAGTCTCCAGGGTTCCCTTGTCTCTGACTCTCATCTTGCTATAATATGAGCACTGGAGTTACAGATGCACAGTACCACACTCAAACCCAGGTCCTCATGATTGCATAGCAAGCATTTAACCCACTGAGCCATCTCTCCAGTGATATATGGAAAACTACTACTATAGAAGCTCCCTAAAAGTAGATAGATAGATAGATGATAGATAGATAGATAGATAGATAGATAGATAGATAGATAGATGATAGATAGATAATAGATTAGATAGATAGATAAATAGATAGATAGATAGATGAGAGATTAAAAAGAATTACCTTATAAGAGAAGGACATTGTCCCTACTAAAATCCGTAGGCTAGCAAAGTAAAACCCAAATCCTGATATAGCTTCTCTTTTGAAGCTTGTATCAGGGTCCCATCCACCTTAAGCAATACCGGCCTTTGCCCCCGCTCTTGGTTACTCACCAGAACTTCACAGTAAGACTTATTGCTAAAGACACTACATACATGAGTCATAGAATAAGTAAGAAATGAAGCTGCTACTGACTTTAAGCTTCATCTCTACTGGCTGGCTTTCACAGTGCTAGAAGGTGCTATGCATACTACCGAAAGAAAAAAAATTAACCATTAATCTTACCCAGTTGAAAATTGTGCATGCTTCAACAACAGGCCTGGCAAGATATGACCTCTGGTATAATAGTGGCATGAATATTATGGAAGTAATCAATCACTTTCTAATTGGTCTACTTCATAAGATGGAACCCATAGCTGACACTGGTATCAGGCCTAGGATCCTGTGGATACACAAGCCACAGAACATAGTAGAAAGCCTAATACAATAACTTTTCTAAATAGATATAATAGGAAGTGACCCCTAATTGCATATTGTTATGCCTGTAGACCAGCACATCACTCATCTTTCCCCAGAGGAGCTTCCTTATGCAGCAGATGGTGATTGACAGAGAAATCCACAACTGGCCAACATACAGAGAATAAGAGACTACAGTGTGATTACCGTTCAATTGTACACCTTGTAGAACTTCTACCTCCAAAGGTTTAGAAGCCAAAGGCACTGGATGACCATAAGGAAACAAAGTTTTCCAAGCAGCAAGGAAGTTACTCATATGAACTCAAAACAATGGTGACAGGAGTTACAAGTCCCATCCCCCCACCATCCATAAGCTCAAATCAGACAAAATCCCAACATAGACTTGGGGAAGTGGGTGAAAAATCCCAACTCCACCTAAGGAACTAGGGAATCACTGAATCACCTCTCCAGCCCCAAAAGCTGTATATTAAAATAAATAAACAAAAATAAATAAATAAATAGAATAGAATAGAATAGAAAAAGTATTCTTAACAGAAAGAATAACTGTCATATAACAGAATAACAATAGATTTCTCAGAAGAAACCTTAAAAGTCAGGATAACTGCTATTAAAAAGTGATTTTTGGACATGACAGATGTACAAATGAACTCACTAATTGAATCTGGGAGAGAGACAAGAGAGAGTGTCTGGGAGAATTTGGAGAAGTGGGGCAGATATGATAAAAATGCACTGTCTACATGCAGAAATTTTTCAAAAAAAATAAATAAAATATATGTGTAAAAAGTTAGGCAGAATAGAATGATATTATTTCATGTTCTAGAAGACAATAACTACCTATTAAGATTACTATAGCCAGCAAAGCTATCCTTCTTAATTGGATGAGAAAGAAAAACATTTCATTACAAACACAAACTACAAAAGATGTTGAAGAAATTCTACACACCAAAAAGGAAGGTCAACATAGCCATGAGGACATGGGAAAGAATCCATTGTACTAGAGAAAATAAAGGCAAATAAATAGCAGGAAAGTACCAGACATTACAAAAGCAGCAAAATGACAGGAATTAATACATATCTTTGAATAATAACTTTGAATGTTAATCTCAGTTTACTATCCAACCAGAAGATACAAACTAACAGATTGTATTTAAAAAAAAAAAGGTCTGATTTTGTGCCAGTACCAGGTTGTCTTTATGACTATGGCCCTGTAATATAGCTTGAAGTCTGGTAGAGCAATCTCCCACTTATTGTGTTTTTGGCTCAGGGTTGCTTTAGCTATTCGGGATATGAATTTAAGGATTTTTTGTCCAAGGCCCATTTGACCAATGGAAAAAACTGAAGATCCAAACTTGAGCTCATACAATTTCAGCCACCTCATATTTGACAAAGGGGAAAAAAAAAAACCTCAATGGAGGAAGGATAGTATCTTTACCATATGGTGCTGGCAAAACTGGATCACCATTTGTAGAAGAACAAATTAACCCTCCACTTCTCACCCTGTACAAAAATCAACACCAAGTGGTTCAAAGATCTCCACGTGAAACCCGAAACCCTGAAGGTGATAGAAGAAAAAGTTGGCAACAACCTACAAGACATAGGCATAGGAAAAAACTTAATAAATCAGACAGCAGCTCTATGCAGGAAATAAGGTCAACAGTCGACAAATAGGACTTCATCAAACTCAAAAGCTTCTGTACAGCAAAAGAAACAATCAAGGAAGTGAAGAGAAAACCCACAGAGAGGGAGGAAATCTTCACCAGTTATACAGAGAGAGCATTAACATCCAGAATATATAGACTACTCAAAAAACAAAGAAGAAAACAAATGACCTACTCAGAAGATGGAGTAAAGAGCTGAACAGAGACTTCACCAGTGAGGAATTAAAGATGGCTGAGAAACATCTTAAAAAGTATTCAACATCATTAACAATTAAGGAAATGTAAATAAAAAACACAAACAAAAAAAAAAAAAAAAAAAAAAAAAAAAAACACTTAAAAGTATTACGATAATAAAAAACAAGGAAATAAATACGACCTTGATTTCTACTCACCCAGAAATCTGGTCGATTAAATAACTTGTGAGAGGTTGAGGGAAAGGGGAACATTCATCCCTTGCTGGTGGTAATGTAAACTTGTAACACCATATGGAATGCAGTGTGGAAAACATTAATAATAACTCAAGATGACTTACCACCTGACCAGTCATACCACTCTTGGGTAATATAACCCACAAGACTCATCCTACCGTAAAGTTACAAGTGCACATCCATGTTTATTGCAGCTCTCTCACAATAGCAAAGAGCTGTAACCCATCAAAGTCCCTCAACAGAAGAGTGGATGACAAAAAAATTGGTAATCTACACAATGGAGTTCTATTCACTCATTTGATTCAACTTGATTGAACATACAAGCCCCCCCCCCTGCTGGATGGTGGGACCCATGAGCTGTGTGGGTTTGGGCACAACTGCTTGAAACTGTTTTTACAGAAGGATGCTTGTACTCACAAAATATCACTTATTGTTAAAAAAATGAAACAAAACAAACAAAAAAGCAGAGAAAGATGCAGAAAACTTACGGCAGAATGCATGATCGGGGATGGTAGGGGTGGGGTGTGGGGGGAAGGGGATATATGTCTGAACTGAATTGGAAAATGATGTATGAAATACACAAAGTATCAATAAAAAAAATAAAATAAAAATAAAAAAAAGAAATCAGAAAAAAAAAGAAAGATGACACAATGAACTTTGCAGGTAAATGGATAGAACTCAAGGCCATTATGCTAAGTGAAGTAACACAGTCCCAGAAAAACAAATGGCAAATGGTTTCCCTCATTTGTGGATGCTAGCTCCAAATCCCCAGTTGAAAGGCAAGCTGAACAACATTGTTATATTTCCTTCTATCTGATAGCAACTATGTAAATCTCTTAACAGGCTCTAGAATCGACCCACCACTTATTTTCAGACTGTAATTACTGTATATGGGTGGAAGGTATGTATTCGTATTTTAGAGTAATATAAAATTAAAGGAGGAAAATGTGAATTCCTAAACATAAAAAAAGACTTAGAGAAAGATGCAGGACATTTATTGCAGAATGCATGATCTGGGGTGGGGGGAAGGGAAAGGGGAATATGTCTAAATTGAACTGAAAAATTATGTCTGAAATACACAAAACATCAATAAAAGCATCATATAAAAAAAGACCCAGCTATTTGTTGCCTACAAGAATTATAGGCAACAAAGACAAACACAGCCTTAGGGTGAAAAGATGGAGAAACCACATTGCCAGAAAATGTAACTAGAAAGCAAACAAGTGTAGCTTTACTAATATGATACTCAATAGATTTCAAACCAATATTAGTCATTATTAGTCATAAAAAACTAACAGTTACTTCCTGATGATTAAGAAAATAATCCATCAAAGGATATTAATATATATATAAACTTGTGCATACCCAGTTTCATAAAACAAACTATAGTTGTAAAGACACAGATGAAGCTCATGTTATAATTATGGGTTACTGCAGTAGCCCACTTCCACTAATATCAGTTCATCCAGACAAAAAAAAAAATCATTGAAGAAGCATCTGTGTTAAAATGACATTATATATCCAAAGTTCATGGTGTCATCTTTCTTTAAAAGTTTTTTTTCTAAAAAAAAAGTTTTAAAAAAAAAACAACATAAAATATGGATATGTGGCACATGCTTATAATCCTAACAATTGTGAGGTAGAAGCAGAAACATTGTAAATTCTGGGCCATCCTCAGCTACAGAGAAATTCTGAGACCAGCTCGTCCTATCCCAAAAGTGATCTTGTCTCAAAATAAGAAAATCAAAGATAGTTCAAATGAACAGCTTAATGATCCATCTCAGAATATTAAAATAAGAACAAGTGAAATCCAAAATCAGTAGACAGAAAACAATAATAAAGATCAGGGAAGAAATGAATGACATGGAAACAAAAGGAGCAATACAGAGGCTCAAGAAAATAAGAGTTGGCTCTCCAAAACAATAAACAAGTTTGACAGACCTTTAGCTCAACTAGCCAAAACAAAGAAAGGAAAACACTCAAATTAACAAAATGAAAATGTAACAACAGACACCAATGGAAGTCAGAGGATCGTAAGAACATACCTTGAAAGTCTATGTTCCAATAAACTGGAAAGCTGAAAATGGGCAAATTTCTAAATTTACAAAACACACCAAAATTAAACCAAGAATATATAAAAATTTTAGAAGATCTATTAAAAAATAAAAATCAAATTAGTAACAAATATTTTCCCAGTGTAAAAAAAGGCCTAGGTCCAAATAAATTCACTGATGTATTCTACTATATAAACCTTTAAAGAAGTAACACAAGTCTCCTTAAACTAGTATATAAAATAGAAATTGAAGGAATGCTACCAAACTCCTTTTATAAAGCCAATATTATTACCCTGATACTAAAACCAGATAAAGACACAACAGAAAAATGAAAGTTACTGGCCAATCTCTCTTAAGAAGATGAACAAACTGTCAGCCCATGAAAGGAAACAGCCAGAATTGACCAGAGTCCAAGTCAACAGCTCCAGAGAGAGTGGACTGTTTTACTTCTCATCCACCTGTGCCCCTTTTCTAAGCCTAGGGAACAACCTGCGGAAGAGGGGGCGTGGTAGAATGTAAAGGCTAAAACTACAGGCATGTAGTCATGGACACTCATTTGATCAACTTGATTGAACAAACACCATTCACCCCACCTGGATGGTCGGGACTGTGGGGATTTGGGCAAACAGTCCTCAGATGGTTTTGCACAGAAGGATGCTTGTACTCATGGATTATCTCACAAACTTATTGCTAAAAAATGAAAAAAAAAAAAACCTGAAAGATACAGGACAGTTATGGCAGAATACATGATCTGGGATGGGGTGGGGGTGGGGGGGAAGGGAAAGGGAAATATGCCTGATCTGAATTGGAAAATGATGTACGAAATGCACAAAGCATCAATAAAAATTAAATTAAAAAAAAAAAAGAAGATGGATGGAAAAATTCCCAACAAAGGGGTGGAAAGATGTCTCAGTGGTTAAGAGCACATGCTGTTCTTACGGAAGACCTAAGTTTGATTTTCATCACCCAAATGGAGGCTCACAACTATCCACACTCCAATTCCAGGATACACGGTGCTCTCTCTGGCTTCTGCTGGCAGTGAAGGCTGGTGGTACACATATATACATGCAAGCAAAATACTCGTCCACAAAGCCAGGACTGGTAGCAATTACAGTTTTGATCAAAAATTCAATGATATTTTTTTCACAGAAATAGGAAAACAAATCTTAAAATTAATACAGAAACACAAAGATCCCAGAAAACCATAGTGATTCTGAGCCAAAAGAACAATACTACAGGCATTACAATACCAGATATCAAGTTACAGTACAGAAGAATAGTATCAAAAACAATATGGTACTGCACAAAATCAGACATGGGGATCATTTGAGGATCATAGAGGACCCAGAAACATACCATCTCTAGCTATGTGACTTTTGGCAAAGATGCCACATACTTACACTGGAGAAAAGGCATCCTCTGTAATAAATTGTGCTGGCAAAACCAGGTGTCTACGTGCAGAAGAAATAAATCAAATCTCCATTTCTTACTCTGTTTAAAATAAATAAACTAAAATTATTTTTTTAAACCTTTATGTAATACCTGAAATTCTGAAACCGTTAACCACCATTAACCATAGGGGAAAATACTTGAAGACTTAAGCACAGGCCAGTACTTTCTGAAAAGGACTCCAAGAGCTCAGGAAGTAATACCTACCAAACATTGACAAAGGAGATTACATGAAACTGATAAAACTTCTAACATGGTAAAAGAAGTAACTGAGTGAAAAATAGCCTAGCAAATGCAAGAAGATATTTGGTAGTTACACGTCTGACAGAAGATTAATATCTATAATACATAATGAACTCATAAATCTAAATAATAAAAAAAAAACAACTCCATCAATGAATGGGGTAAACTTACAGGTCTTACATGATGAAATTAAAAAAAAAAAACTGAGAGAAAGATGCAGGACAGTTATGGCAGAATGCATGATCTGGGATGGGGTGGGGGGGGGGGGGAAGGGAAAGGGAAATATGCCTGATCTGAATTGGAAAATGATGTATGAAATGCACAAAGCATCAATAAAAATTAAATTTAAAAAAAAGAAGTATCAAAAGAAATTCTAAATATTATGTTCAACATTAGCCATCATGGAAATGTAAATTAAAACTATATTGATATTCCATCACATTCCATTCAGAACAGTTATGATTAAATAACAAACAATAAATACTAGTAAGCATTTGAAGAAAGAAGAACCCTTATACACAATTGGTGGCAATGTGAATTGATCTAGCAGCAGTGGAGAACAATATGGAGGTTCCTAAAACAAACCAAAAATAAAACTACCATAAAACTACCAGTTAAATCATCCCTTGGTATAAACCCAAAGGATTATAGTTCAACATATCACAGAGATAGCTGCATATCCATGTTTATTCCACCACTATCTACAGTAGCCAAGATATGGAAATCAGCCTTGATGGTCATCAACACATGAATATAATGAAAGGAGTACTGTTGTTGAAAGAAATTATATTTGGGAACCCCATCACTATGCATAATTAATATACACCAAATTTATTAAAATAAAATAGTCAAACAATTGTACATCAATATAAATTACATATTTTATTAAAATAATATATATTCCTAAATATTGGTATATATATTTTTATATGTATGAGTGTATTGTCTGCATATACCTAAATGCCCATCAGATTCCCCTGGAATTGAGATTAAGGACAGATATTAGCTGCCATGTGGGTAGTAGGAATTGAACCCTGGTCCTCTGAAAGAGCAGCCAGTGCTTTTAACCACTGAGCCATCTCTCCAAACCTCGGTTTACATATTTTTAAGCCTTGTTAGTGTGCAACTTAATAAAGAACAACTAGAGCTGAGCATGGTGATCATTATAATCTCAGTCTTCAGAAGCAGAGTAAGGAGGTTTGTCACAAGTTCAAGGCCAGCCTGGTCTACATAACAATCAATCCAGGCTACATATCAAAGCCATGTTATAACAAACAAACAAAGATGGTTAGAGTCTTTTAAGATTGATTTTTATTTATGTGGGTGGGGGGAGGGGTACCCTGAGAAGACCAGAAGAGGGTGTCAGATCCCCTGGAACTGGAGTTACAAGTGCTTGTGTGCAACCCAAAGTGGATCCTAAGAAGTAGAAAATTGGGTCCTCTAGAAGAGCAGCAAATGCTCTTAACACTGATCCATCTCTGCAGCACTGAGATCCTTATGTCTAGGTCTACATTCCATCTGTTGTGATATCAAATACTTGTTCAAGAGGATGAGTGAACAAATAAAGCAATATCTTAAGGTTACTATGATGAAACTTTTTGGTTTGGTTTGGTTTTATTTGGTTTATAATATTAGGCATGTGTGTTTTGCATATATGTGCACCATATGCATGTACCATTAGGCATGTGTGTTTTGCACATATGTGCACCATATGCATGTAATGCCCACAGAGGCCAGAAGAGGGCAGTAGATTCCCCAGAACTGAAGTTACAGATGGTTGTTAGCTGCCATATTGGTACTGAGAACTGAACCCAGATCCTCTGCAAGAGCAGCCAGTGCTCTTAACCACTGAGCCAACTCTCCAGCCCCCACTAGTTTTTACTTCATAGGACACACCTAGGCTGTGAGGATGACCATTTGAGAACCATCGTTCTACATAAAGTCTACTACCATGGAAACTAAGTTGGGAATTGTAAGTCTTGGAGGAGAAGGAGGAAGTCAAACTACTTCAGTTAAAGGGTGTATGGGAAATTTTTTAAAAATGAGAATAAGAAGCTCAAGTTGACAGATACTTCTAATATTTTAAAGTATGATAGATAATGATGTGAGTCCATAAAGGATGTGAAGACTTAAAACTGAAACTTTTTTCACAGTGGAGACTTGGTATGAATTAATACGCCTAAGAATCAAAGAGCTTCAGTCAGTTTGGGAGATCAATGACTCAGACTGCAAAATACAAAACCATGTTAATGACTATGACCTAGACAACATGTTTATCATCCTTACTAACAAAATTGGGGCCACATCAGACTAGAGACTATAACAAGGTAAAAGAACTCACTTTTTCCAAAACTGAGTTAAACATTTTTAACACACTTCTTTATTGAACTTTGTGCATTTTATGCCATAAATTTTAATCTCATTTAGAGCCCCCTCTCCTGTCCAAAGCTCCTATAGCCAGCTTACCAGATTTCATGAATCCTGTCATATATTTTAAACCCTATTTGGTCAAGCTATAATACCCAGATGTTAAGCATTCTTAACAACATGTTACAGAAGAAGCAACACTTCAAATATGTCCAACTTTGACTGATATAATTGTTGCTAACATTTAGAAGAATGATTTTTTTTCTTTTCTTTTTTTTATTTTTTTTTTATTTTTAAGGGATTCTACAATATAATGACACAGTTGTTTGCAGATAACATTGATGTTACTCAGTATGTCATACAATTAGGTAATTGGTGCATTTTGCAAGTATCTATGTCCAAATTTTGAACAAGCCAAGGTTCCCATAGTCCAGTTGGAGAAGCTTGTATGCACAGGCATGTTGATCAGTTAGGAGTCCAGACTATATTCCTGTAGTCTCATGATTCACCCCTATCTCTCTGCAGCCCTTACAATCTACCATGCGTCCTCTTCCGCAGTTTGTTCCCTGGGTTTTGGGAAAGGGGCACAAGTGGGTGAGAAGAAAACAGTCTAATTTCTTTGGAGTTGTCATTTTGGACTCCAGTCTGTTCAGGTTGTTTCCCTTCATGGATTGACAGCTTTCCCAGTGATACCCTTTTTAGTCATACTAACAAAGCACAAGCTATTGGATGTACAGGCATTTAAACAGTACCAATTATTATGTCAAGCTAAGCTGTGAACATAGACACAGATGCTTGGATGATATGCAACTGGCCTCTGAAATGCTAGAGAGTGTTACCAAAGGCCACTAAAGCAATACAGCAAAATATTGGTCTCCCTGAGACAAGCAAGACTCCTCTGTCAATATCAGCTACACCTCAACAGCCTGAAGATACTGTGCAACAGTGGCAGCCAAGTGTCTATATATATCCCAAATCTATTTGGCTATTAGCTTTCTCCTTGGCGGAATAACTCACAGCGGATGCCACAAGCTTATGTCCTCTAGTGGTTAGGAGATGTTATAAGCCACAATAAGAACTTGTCACCCTTTATAGAGAAACCACAGTTTGCGGATTAGAAGAATAATTTCTTTGAACATTGATGAAATCTAAGTTGGTTCTTCGAAAGGATAAACAAGATAGATAGACCTCTAGCCCAGTTAACCAAAAGAAAAAAAGAGCAACTCCAAATCAATAGAATTCATGATAAAATGGGAAACATCACAAAAGACAACTAAAAAATTCAGAAAATTATATGGGAATACTTCAAAAACCTATACTAAATTTGAAAACCTAAGAGTGGGCTGGAGAGATGGCCTAGCAGTTAAGAGTGCTGACTGCTCTTGCAGAGGACCCAGATTCGATCCCCAGCACCCACATGGCAGCTGAGAACCATCTAACTCCAGTTCCAGGGGAATCTGACACCCTCTTCTGACCTCCGCAGCATTGCACGACACTGGTGCACAAACCTGCATGCAGACAGTACATTCATACACATACGAAAATAAATAAATTAAAAAATATATATTTTTAAAAAAGAAAACCTAAGAGAACTGGATGAATATCTGAAATCCTGGAAATCAAATTAACCAAGAAGAGATTAACAGACTAAACAGGCCCGTAATATTTGAGGAAATTGAAAATGTAATTAAAAATCTCCCAACGAAAAAAAGCCCTGGCCCAGATGATTTCACAGCAGAAGTCTACAGACATTTAAAGAGGACCTATAACCAATATTACTTAAGTTATTCATACCAAAACCAGGCAAAATGCAACCAAAAAAGGAAACTATACAACCATTTCATTAATGAACACAGACACAAAAATTCTCAACAAAATACTTGCAAACCACATACAGACCCACATCAAAAAGATCATCCAACATATCCAGAGATGCAAGGATGGTTCAACATACATAAATCAACAAATATCATAAAACATGTAAATGGACTGAAAAACAAAAACCACATGATCATCTCAATTGACGCAGAAAAAGCCTTCGACAAGATCCAGCATCCTTTTATACTTAAAGTCCTAGAGGGAATTGGACTGGAAGAATCATTCCTCAACATAATCAAAGCCATATACAACAAACCCACAACCAACATCACCCTAAATGGAGAAAAGTTAGAAGCATTCTCCTGGGTAGGAACCCAGCAAGGCTACCCCCTATTGCCACTCCTCTTCAATGTAATGCTTGAAATGCTTGCTAGGGCAACAAGGCAAGAAAGGGAAATTAAAAGAGCACTAATTGGAAAAGAGGAAGTAAAACTATCCCTTTTTGCAGATGATATGATAGCTTTCCTAAGGGATGCTAAAAATTCCACTAGAAAACTCCTAAAAATGATTAAGAGTTTCAGTAAAGTGCCAGGATACAAAAGTAACCTAGAAAAAAACAGTAGCTTTTCTTTACACCAACAAACAAGCAACTGAAAAATGAATATAAGGAGAACTTCCCATTTACAATAGCTCCAAAAACAATAAAATTCTAGGAACAAACCTAACTAAAGATCTCTACAACAAAAACTTAAACGCCTGAAGAAGGAGATTGAACGGGACATCCGAAGATGGAAAGACCACCCATGCTCATGGATTGGAAAAATTAATATAGTAAAAATGTCCAGCTGGGTGTGGTTTGCATGCCTTTAATCCCAGCACTCAGGAGGCAGAGGAAGGTGGATCTCTGTGAGTTCAAGGCCAGCCTGGTCTACAAAGTGAGTTTAGGCTAGGCCATCTCAAAAAGACCCCCCAAATGCCCATTCTACCCAAATGAATATACAGATTCAATGCAATCCCAATTAAAATCCCCATGAGTTTCTTCACAGACTAGGGAAAAAAATCCTTAAATTGATATGGAAAAACAAAAGACCACAAATAGCCAAAGCAACCCTGAGTGAAAAGAGCAATACAGGGGGGAATCACCATACCAGTCTTCAAACTATATTGCAGGGCTATATTAGCACCATCGTCTCCAGATTGTATTGAGGGAGGGTGTAGAGAATTGGTCTGGGATATTTTTTATAATGGTTTTATTGATATTTTGTGAATTTCAGACATCATTTTTCAGTTCAATTTATGTGTATAGGTGTGTGTCTATTTGTCCATTCATGCACCACATGCATGCAGAGGCCAGATTTGGGTGGTAGATCCCCTGGAACTTGAGTTACAGACATCCACCTGATATGGATGCTGGGAGTAAAACTTGGGTCCTCTGCAAGAGCAGCAAGTGCTCTTACCCACTCAGTCATCTCTCCAGTCCCAGGAAAGTCTTTTGAATCACTATGTTTCACTTTAAATGACTAGAAAAATGAGAAGATACACCCATAGTACACAGAAGGAAATAATGAGAAGCAAAAGTCACTTAAATTGATAACAGAAAGTAACTTAAAAAAAATAGTAGACCAATCCTCTACACTCTCCCTAAACACAATCCAGAGACAATGGTACAACGTCATTAAGTCCAGCTGAGAGAGATAATTGCTTTCTACTGGTTCCTAAAGAACATCTTGGCTCATTTATAAAAGTAGTTTAAAACAAAGTAATATTTCTTCTCTCAGTGAAGATACAGATAAGAAACATGTTTCCTACAAGCATGACAAATTTTATCCCCACTAAAAATTAACATTTTTGACAATTGAATCATTGTTGCTAGTTTCTCTGTGAATTATTACATGTCAGTGACATAAATGCCCTGTTAGAGTCTCCCTTAGCAACCCTTCTATGTTTACCAAGTAATTCAGTGATAAGCTGTGATCACATCAAAACAGAGCATCTGATACACACTTAGAAACTTGACAAAAAAAAACCAGCAAATCCCAATCGAATGTACAACTCTACTATAATAAATGATGGTGTCCCTGTATTTGAAAATTTCAAAGGAAAAAATGTAACAGGCAAGCTTCACTAATGTACAACTGTAGACTATAAGTAATAGCAGTCAGACAGATGATATTTTAATAGGAGCAGCACAATGCACTGGATATACTGCCATGAAAGGATTCATTTTTTTATCAAAATATTTAAGATGAGAAGCTATCTATTTGAATCCACTGCTTTCACAGATAAGGCAGGTGTGATTGAATTTAGTGACATTTTCATGAAGTCAGCATAATTTACTAAACCTTGGTGGGAACACCAAGAAAAAAAAAAGAACTAGGTCAAGTGTTCTTACCATGGTGTCTGCCAACACCTTCCACCCTTTCTGGGAAACCTGCCCTGACTGTTCAAGTAAATCTAATCAATTCTCTTTAGTGTCACAATGGGCTAACTATATAGGTCTATCATTGTAATTAGTCACAGTATCACAATTATTCTCATCTCTCTTCATTTATCTGGACTAGAGATTAAGAGTAAGCTTGATAGAGCTCCTCTCTCAACCACTTGTAAGCTATAGGACTCTGGAAACTTTTCTTTAGCTCTCTGTTTCCATTTATTTATTATTAAGATGAGGATAATGTGGTACCCATCTCAGAGCTACTGAGATTTAGAAGAGAAAATCAATTTGTAGCATTTAGCACCACATCTGCCACATAGTAAGAGACAGAAAAATTAACTACTGTTATTCCGCTATTTTTTTTTTTGTCTTTTTGAGACAGGGTTTCCCTGTAGTCCCTGCTGTCCTGGAACTCTTTATGTAGACCAAGCTGGCCTTGAACTCACAGAGATCTGTCTGCCTCCGGCTCCCAACTGCTAGGATTAAAAGCGTGCACCACCACACCCAGCTATTCTGCTATTTTTTTATTTTTATTTATTTATGTGTATGAATGTACTGTCTGCATGCAAGTCTGTGCACCCATGTTGTGCAATGCCGCAGAGGTCAGAAGAGGGTCTCGGATTCCCCTGGAACTGGAGTTCTCCTGGAATTGGAGTTTCAGATGGTTCTCAGCCACCATGTGGGTGCTGGGGATTGAACCCGGATCCTCTGTAAGAGCGGTCGGTGCTCTTAACCACTAGGCCATCTCTCCAGCCCCTATTCTGCTATTTTTTTAATGTCTCTTGAGTACTACCAATGCTTTTTTCATGTCACAGGCACCCTGGTTGCTCAACCAAAAAATATATTGAGACTCCATTAATAAATGCCTAATGCTGTGCCAAGAGCTAAGTGTTCAAAATTTAGTAAAATGCAATAATAATCCATATGATAATTATGATAAAAAAGAAAGCAATCACAGTAAACATAACAAAAGTGAGATTAATGCAGTTAGAAAGAGTGAAAACAAGCATTCACAGGTAGGAAAACTTCCCCTGTATGAGATGTTGCTACCTTTGTTCACATTTTTTTTTTTAACTATACGTTCCCTAGATGGTTTCTAATGCTGTGATAAAACACTGACCAAAAGCAGCTTGGGCAGGAAAGGGTTTGTCCTTTACCTCCTGATCACAGTTCATCCCTGAGGGAAGCCAAGGAAGGAGCTCAAGCAGAGCATGACCCTGGAGCCAGAAGCCAAACAGACAATAGAAGATGCAGTTCACTGGCTGCTTCTCTGGCCCATGCTCAGCCTGCTTTCTTATTCAACCAGGGACCAACTGTCCAGGCCTGGCACCACCCACAGTGTACTAGACCTCCCACATCAATCATCAACTAAGAAAATGCCTCACAGGCCAATCTGATAGAGGAAATTTCCAACTGATAGTCCCTCTTCTCAGTTGTGTTGACAACTAAATCTGTCCAGCACAATAGGGAAACTTGGAATTTTCTCTCTACTTCTATAAAAGTTGGACAGAAATCTAACGCCAATAAAAGGTGTGTGTAGATAGTAGCATATGTTGTAAGCTAATATGTATGATCTCATAATCCAATTCAAATCATAGATGAGCACAGTCTCTATTACTATAAATCTAAGCAAAGGGGTCAACATCAAAAAATCAGAAATCAAATTCATCTGTAGATGTGTACAAGTGCTCTTAGGAAAAAAAAATTCCCATTAATCAGTTCAGGAACTACCTAAATAAAATCCACGTGGAGACATCACCATTGCCCTTTGTTCCATGTACATCGATTTCTATCTCCAGGTCAGAAAACCCACTTCTGTAGCCAAGACACTCCCCCTCTACAGATATCAGACAACACCGCCCTCAGTGCCTTAGACACCTGGGTTACAAAGCTGTTAAAGCATAACTCCTATGATTTGCTAAATTTTTTTCAACTTGTGTTCCCTTGAAGTGGTCAGAGTATAGTTTTGGCACATGAAACACCCTCCAGATAACATGAATATCATATCAATTTTCAATAATCACATCCCAAAAAAGTCATACTCAATTGTTAACCCAGGTACTTCCATGAACACTGGAAAAGCACAATGATGGATTTTATGATATGTGTATCTGTTTGGCTGAAGGTGATAAAATTCAATTAACTCCTTTTTCATAAGCCAGTGTATTATTCCCATGCTCATTACTTAGCTAAACTACTTAAAGATAACTGTCCTTCAGAGAAAGGACTCCAAGTCTCATTAACTAGATTTCTGACCCATAGAGGAGTTTTAGCACTTCTGTTCAGATGGTTTATTCTTATTTTTGCAAGTTAGCACTTGATCAAAATTTAAAGTAGCAGTATGATTTAATAAAAGGTCCTTATTAGTAAATCTAATCAGACCACTGGATTAAGTCCGAAAAATAAAGATGAAGCTTCTCAAGATACAATTCTTTAAATTTTTATAAAAACTGGTATATTATAAGAACAGCTCTTCTCTAAGGAAGATTTAATTTAAGGAAGGTTTGCTTTGAAATTTGAAAAACAATTATAACCAACAACCATCTTAGTTTCTGAAAGATGAGCAAAAGTCATCATTGGAAGCCATATGCGGCTAACAGCCCTGTGTGAAGGAGAATCGTGATAGAATACACGCCATCAACCTAGAACAAAAAACAAGGATGCTGTGTTTGAGATTGTCAAGGGGATGTTGGTAAGGAGTGACTGGAAGCTATATATTCTGCCCTTTTAGTGAGAAATGAAAAATTGCAATTTTACCTTAAGATTTACTAGCGAGATATTTTCAAAATAAAAAGCTATACATTTAAGGCGTATCTTTCCTACAACTTACAAGAGCATACTAACCTAAAATCTGGGAGTTTGTAACCATATGAACTTTAAAATTTATTAGCAGCTATATTAGATATTCTTACATCAAGTAATTAATTGGCTTCCCTACTAACACCAAAAGAAGAGTAGACTTGGGGATATATGCTCCCTACGAATGGGAATGCTAGGGTGAATCATTGCATTCTGCCTTCTCCGCAGATTTCTAGGTCTTCAGAAAAGAAGTTGACACTAAATATTTGTCAAAAAAGGGAGAAAAAAAGATCAAAGGGACATTTCCAAATGTTCAAGGGTGAGAGGTGGGGGCACAGGCCTTTAATCCCAGCACTCAAGAGGCAGAGGCAGGAGTATCTTTGTGAGTTCAGGCCAGGCTGGTCTACATAGCGAGTTCCAGGCCAGCTGGGATTAAAGGGAGACCCCATCTTAAAATGATGAAAAAAAAAAAAAACACTAAAGTGTCTTTTTTTTAAAGGCAGAAACCAGAGGGGAGGCTGGGAGGCTAAGTAAATGAAGGGCCTTATGCTTTATGCTAAAGCAGTTAGGGGCCATGTGAATTTTCACTAGGACTGTAAACCACCAGTTCTGTGCTCCACAAAGATCCCTCAGTCTACAGTGTGGGCAACAAGGTAGAAGGGCCAATATTGGAGGGAGAAAGGACAGTAATTTGGAGAAATATGAAGTTGTTCCAAACAAGTTTATGACAGTGAAAGTGGAGACAGGAGCTGACAGCAGAGGAAATTAAGGAGGCTGCCAGGCTCGGTGCTGACTGCTCAGCAATGTGGGGAGCAACAGAGTGCTGCTTGGGCCTTTCCCTCTGGAAACAGGATAAATAAAGTTGCCTTGGTTTCATCTGGCATCCTGATACGGAGGTCATGATCCCAACAGAATGCTCTGGGTTGCCGTTAGACCCCTGTGGAAAGAGCATTTCTTCTGAACTTCTAGACTAAAGCAATTTGTATCTACAATGTCATTGTATTAATCACCTTATTGAAATTATACACTTACTCTCTGTCTTCTCTATTATGCTGTGCATTCATTGGGAGCAGGAATCATTTATATTCATCTTTCCATTTACAGTGCCTAACAATTATTGTAATAGCTAACTATGATTGAAACTTTACTATTTGCCAGGTCTGTTTCTTGCACACACCGGGTAGGATGATTTAATCCTCACAACAATGTGAGGTCGTAGTGCTGTTTTGCTCACGTTAAGATGAAAGAAGTGAGGCTGACAGTGTGTGAGGACATTTTCCGAAGAAGTTATTCTGCTAAGAACACACTAAACATAGTCTGGACAGTCTGGTATGTTAAGCAAGTAATATCTACTTAATTAAGTTGATCAAAGGATCATATGCAAAATAGGCTAACTATAGTCGTGGAGGGAAGTGACTAAGGAAGGATCAATGATGCAGGGAAACTGTAGCCAAGAAGAAATGAAGAGATGAGGGAAGATAGGAGGTAAAGGGAATACTGATGCGTTCTTTGAGTGTGACGGTGATGGGAAGTGACATTGATTTTAGTTGCTCTCCTGCCTTGTACATCACATAGCTGCCTACGGGTCAGAGGGAACAGGAGCTCCATACATCTTTCCCTTGCACTCTTGGGAGGCAAAGGGGTTGGCTACTTTGTTTCCTGCAGCAACCACAGTCTTGCCGAGTTCCTACTGGGATGCACGCAGACTCTGACTCACTTGCTTTCATTTGTCTTCCCCGTTTTCAGTTCTAAGTTCCTTCTAGCTACCTCCAGTGAGTCCCTTGACCTTTGAGAAAACCGTCTAAGTTACTTATACAATTAGCAATCCCCTGGAAAGATAAATCCTTTTTTTCTGGTCATTTCTCCACCTATTTCAGGAAGTCTTAATCTCCTGGGCAATCACAACTATCTTTCCAACATCCAAATCTAATCATATCATTCCCTATAAAATCTTTGCATGGTGTGGTATTCAGTTAGAATAAGGATCAAAAATGCATGAACTTTGCATATTCCGGTCCCTGTTTGCACCTTCTCCCATGTTTAAAGTAGTTTAGTCATACTACTTTGCCTCCAGTTTCTCAGATGTATTAAGTCCCTCTCATTAGTGTAAATGTACTCAGAGGGTTTGCTTCCTACTTAGTAGAAAGAAACATGGCCTAAAGATAAGAGAGTGGGGAAAGATTTATTACCTGCAGCAGGAAAGGAGAGCTCAGGTATGAATTCCAAAGTGATGCTCTGCTCCAACAAAGAAAGCTCCAGGATTTTATTCAGGACCCCTACACAAATTCATAGAGAAAGCACTTAAGGGTAGGCACATTTCCAATTGTGTTAGTTTCCTTGATAAAATACCCAGATAAAAGCAACGTAGGGGAGAAAGGGTTTATTTTAGCTCACAATTCCAGGATCTAGTCCACCCACCCACCGATGCAGAGAAGTCAAGGCAGCAAGAATTTAAAGGAGCTGCTCATATCCACAGTCAAGAGCGAGGGAATGAACGCATGCATTTCTGTGCTCAGCCTGCCTTTTCCCCTCTTAGTTAGTACAGAATCTCCTTCCCAGAGAGAGGACGGTGGCTCCCACAGAGGGTGGGTCTTCCACCTCATTTAATATAATCAAGACACTCCCCCTCAGACATACCCACAGCACAATTTACTAGTGATAGTCCCTCAGTGACACTTGTGTTAAGCTGACCTTAAACACAACCATCACACCAATGAAGCTTAATTCAAAGTTTAAGAAAGAAAGCTGACCAGAGAGAAATTCCTTGGGTAAGGCAGATCTCACATAGCTTAATTTGCATCAAAGATGATGCATGGGAAAACTCCTGGGCAGATTCCCTTATAATATAGAGATAGAGGATCTCTCTTGGTGTCATAGTGCTGCACTGGTACCCAGTGGCTGGCCAGTGTTCAGGGCCATAAAAAAACAAAGCATAGGGAACATCCTCAGAATTCTTTCCCCAAAGATGTTCTGGCTGCAACCAAAGAGCACTTTAAATGTGAGTTAATATAATAATTTGCCTAACCCCACAAGACTCTGATTTACCTAATTGCCTACAACAGAGAGTCAGAATTCTGTCTCTCTCCCTAACTAACTGCCCCACCCTGTCTTTACAAGTAAATGTCAACTCCTCCTTCAGGGACCAGTTAAGATACTACTCACTAGAGTGATCGCTCCATGGTTAAGAGCACTTTAAGCTCTTCCAGAGGACACAGGTTCCATTCCCAGCTCCCACATAACAACCATCCTTAACTGTCCAGGTTATCTGATTCCCTTTCTGGCCCCCGTGGGCATTGCATAACACTAGTACAATTACATTCGGACAGTACACACTCATACACATAAGATAAAATTTTAAAGAACATACTACTTGTACTCAGGAGACAGAGACATGCAGATCTCTGTGAGATCAAAGCCAGCCTGGCCTACATAGCAAGTCCCAGGCCAGCTGGGGCTACAGGAAGATCTTGTCTCAAAAAAACAAAGAACAAAAAAATACTACTGTATTACTGTTAAAATCCTTTCCAGCCTACCTAAGCCAAATTCTTTTAATAAGCCTCCAGATCTTTTTCCTCACCACTTTAAAATTTTGTTTCTTCATTTCTTTCTGTTCTCTTACTATTTTCTCTGTGAAACTGAGATTAGCAGCCTTTTCTGCCTTGAATTTCTACTGCTTAGTCATATGCTTAATTTGGTTCATAGAAAGTTCTGTAAAAATAACTCTATCTGACTTCAGCTCTATTTTTTGGCTTCTAGAATTTTATAGCATCAGGCCACACCAGGCAAATATGATGGTGTCTCAAGCTGGGCACTACTGACAGTTTGGGCTCAGTAGTTCTTTGTTGGGGAGGAAGGTTCTCTGAACAGTGTGGGATGTTTAGCAGCATCTCTGGGCTGTGCCTACCAGAAGCCAATAGCACTGTTCTCCCTAGACTATTCTAAGGCTTCTACTTTAAAGTCAAATCCATCATGTTCTCTTGGACTGAATTATCTATCAATCTAACACCCACGTGTATCCTCTCTCTTTCTCTTCCTCTTTTTCTCTCTCCCTCTTTAACTTCATTTCTCCTCAATTACTAACTTTGAGATTTTTCTATTAAGTGTGGGACTCCCTAATGTCACATAAACCATACATCACACCTAAACTCAGTTCCTAAGAGTCAGCAGAAATTTGGTTGCTGTTAGACTGGGCTTGATGAGGACAGTCTGACCCAGCTTCAGCACTATCTCAGGCCACTATGATTACAGGAAGATGCAAGGTACATTCTTTTCATGATAAGATAGTAAATCAGGTCCACGTAAGTAAATACCTTATAATATTTGGGTCATGTGACACTGTTAGTATGATATTGATTGTCAAATCCTGTAGCTAAACTCACATGAGGACATCAAAAAAAACTACACATTAACATGGCAGAAGATGTGATTATAAAGGAGGACGTGGGACCAGGGTCACTTTGATATGCCGTGCGTCTCATTTGAATGGTCGTCGTTTCCAATCCTGCTTTCAGTTCCCTAAAACCAGTTTGCTCCTAAAACAAGGACCAAAAATTGCACTGCTTGTGCCAGCAAATATGATAATAAAATAGTGGCCTGATGATCAGACACTAAGCCTTACCTCTTAATAATAAAATAGTGGCCTGATGATCAGACGCTAAGCCTTACCTCTTAATAAAAAAATAGTGGCCTGATGATCAGATGCTAAGCCTTACCTCTTAATAATCAGGCCAGGTGAAAAAGGTCTACTTATCAACATTTGGTTTATAAATAGAACCGATTTGTCCCCTGATGCTGTTGTGTAACATCACTCAATTTTCAGAAGAGACAATGCTTCTCTCCTCCACAAGAGGAAGAATTATCACTATTTTTAAAGCTCTGAGTATACATTTTGTTTTCTCAAATTAATCATTTTCTATAAATGGCAAGGTTTTAAATGGTTAAAAAGTTTAATAATAATAATAATAATAATATGAAAGAACCAGTATGTGATATCTATATTTCTTTATTAAAAATAGGAGAATCACAACACAAATACCAATGAAAATGAGCAAAAAAGGCCAAGAAATCCCTTTCGAAAGATAAGTGATACCTGAACTCTGAATATTATCTATACTGAGAGCCAATAAGGCCAAATGGCTTCCTAGTTTTCAGATTTGGCTCTCATTCTGTTAGGATTCAGGATTGTCCAAGTGAAAACTGTTACCTGTTATCTTGCATTTTGAAACTGGGAAACTCGGGATGGTTACTCCTCTCCATCTAGCAGTCCCTGTGGACAGTTAGGCATACACTCATGTCATAGATCCCCATTGATCCAAGAAAGATCAGTGAAAGGGCTGCACCGTGTGCAGTTCAGACCCTCTTTCAGGAGGCCTGTTTCTTCTAAACTCTACCATTCATTGAACAGGAGAATAACAACACTGAATAATCCCTTCACCCCAACTTCTATGCGTGTTTTCCCAAACTCACTTAATTATAAACCCTACACATTACATAAGTACCCTTTTCTCTCCATCTCACTGCCATTATCTTATTTCAAATATCCACAAATTTTCACAGTGAAACAAAAGTATCTTCTACTTTATCTAGTAAATCTCATCCTTTTCAGAACATTCTACAGATTGAGGGGTCTGGTTAAAAGTATATTTACCCCAGCATAGTGGTACACACCTTTAATCCCAGCACTCGGGAGGCAGAGGCAAGCTAATCTTTGTGAGTTCAAGGCCAGCCTGGTCTACAGAGCAAGTTCCAGGACAGCTGGAGTTATAGAGAGACCCTGTCTCAAAAAGACCAAAAAAAAAAAAAAAGTAAATTTAAACCTGGACAAAAGAGCAAATCTAAAATCTTTAATTCCAACTACTGAGGAAGCAAAAGTGGGAGAATCTCAAATTCAAACCCTGTCTGATCTACATGATGAGTTCAAGGCCACCCTGAGAAAACGGACAAGACGCTGTTTCAAACTGAAATTCAAAGGGGAAGAGGCACAGTATGGAGGCACATACTGATAATTATAGAAGGAGGTGAGTGCTGAGGACCAGGAGGTCAAGGTCATTTTCAGCTACTTATTGAGTCCTAGGCCAGCAAGGACTACATGAATCCCTATCCCTCAACAACAACAACAACAACAAATAATGGAGCTTGGTGGTAGAGCCCTTTCTTAGGTCCCTTGGTTCAATACTCAGTCCCTAGTAGCATACACACACACACACACACACACACACACACACACATACACACACGCCTATACAACTATTTTTCTTCTTACCTTAAAATTCTATACTTTTGCTCTGTTTTGTTACTGTAATAGAAAATCTAAAATAAGTAAGGTACAGGGAAATTAGGTTTGTGTTGGCCCAACTCTAAGTTAGGGATTAGAAGAGCAATATTAGGTTCCGGCACCTGCTCAGCTCCTCCTAAGTGTCTTGGGGCACAAAGTCAGCAACATCCTCAAGGGAAGAAAGGAGGCCAGACTCCTTTGAAAAGGACAATGATAACTGGCTCCTATGAGAAAAGCATTAATCTACTCATGAGCACTGAGCCTTATGCCCAGAACATTTCCAACTAAGTCTACCTCTCAACATTGCTATGAAGAAATTAGGCCTGAATATTACTCTGGGTATAGACAAACTAGAGTCCAACCTCACCACTGTTCACCCAACCTTGCCAGGCTACATTCAAAATCCCAGTCTAGACTTTCAGCTCATTTCTCAAAATAACTGTTGATACTGAAACAGAACACTTTATTTAGGAAATTTATGATGGCATTAATAGCTCAAGCAGTTTCTCTCATGTTGATCAAGAGCTCACTGTCACAAGTAGTCCACCTCCACTAAGGCTTCCTTCCTCATAAGCATTGATTGACAGGCATATGGAGTTGCCCAAGACATCCTCAAGGGACAAATACTCAAATGCACCTCCCATCTGTGAATAAGTGTTTGCATAATTAAGAGGGCTACAGTGAATATAGTAGTATTCCTGCATCACAGGAAAGGAAATAAAGGTTGGTTAAGTGACTTCTCAAGGACAGGGGAGCATTTAGGGGACCAAGCCACATGTGCATCCTGCTCTGTCTTCTGTAAGACCCAAAGATAGGACATGCAAGGTTTAGTCAGTCTATCTGTCTTCCCTTCCCTTTATTGCCCCAGACAATATTAGAATATGGAACCAGCAAGAAAGTTATATTCAGACATTATGAAACTAGCAGCATTTGAAATTAAGAAATATTGGGTGAATTTCAAAATAAATAAATAAATACTCCAGAGAAACGAACAATGGCATTTCAATTAAATCCCACAAATGCCCGCTGTAGCTATAGTTCCTCCAGTTCCCTGGAGCGGGAACTCTTTAAAAGTCTAATCTGCACATATCAGATATTCTATGCTCTTTTAAATACGATGCATTTACCCAAATAGCTCAGTCTCCAGGAAACTGTGGAATCCTGAAGACCAGTGACATACAACCTTCATTACAGTCCAGCAAGATAAATTGGTAATTGCAGAACAATTTGCCAGGTACACATCTTTGAGCAGGGGACACTTTTGAAACTTTAGCATTCTCATCTGTATCAGTGCCTTTCCTGTTGCTGTGACAACACCATGACCAAGGATACTTACAGAAGAAAGAATTCACTTAGCTTACATTTTGGGGGAGAGTCCATAATGGCAGGAGGTGGCCAGAGCAGAAAGCCAAGTGATCACATCTTCAAGCAGGAACAGGAAGCAGAGAGCGAGTGGAAATCTGGCAGGGGCTAAGGACTCTCAAAGCCCCCCCCCCCGTGCCCACTTCCTCCATTAAGGCCACATCTCCTAAAATCTCTCAAAACACTGACCAGCAACTGGGGACAAAATGTCCGAATTCTTGAACCTATGGAGGACATTTTCATTCACACCACCACGTTTATTAATAATGGGAGAGGGGAATACTGATACATAACCCATAGAATTTTTGAGAATTACATTACAATAATAGTTCATTTTTAGAGAGTTCTTACAATATGTCAAGCATTATTTTTGGTGCATTGCTTACAGCACCTTGTTTAACCATTACAAAAACTCTCTGTGGCAAATACTATCATTGGGAACATTTCACAGATAAGAAACAGTCAAATGGTGAATTAAGTAACTTGCCCAAATTCACAGTCAAGATTTGAGTAAGAGTAGTCTGGAGCCAAAGATAAATTACTTCTTGGTTTTGATTTATTTCTCAAGGAGATGATGTCTCTAAAGCTTTTAGAATAGGCTTTGCCACACAATAAGAATTCAGTAAGTTTAGCTTTAAGGGTTCGATCCCCAGCACCCACATGGCGGCCAAGAACCATCTGAAACTCCAATTCCAGGAGAACTCCAGTTCCGAAGTCAACCCTATCCGAAACCCTCTTCTGACCTCCGTAGCATTGCACGACACGGGTGCACAAACTTGCATGCAGACAGTACATTCATACACATACAGAAATAAATAAAAAAAATTAAAAAATATTAAAAAATAAAAAATAAAAATGGAAATTATTCTTCAAATATCAAGCCTATGTAGTTTTCATCTCCTACTACAGACATTTTACTACCAGAGCCCAGGGTTATGAAGGTAGTGAGCAGCTGCTATGGAGAAAATGTGTTACTGACTGGACCAAGTCACCTCTGCCTGAATGAGTGAGGTGAGACGGAAGTGGAGGAGAAACCTCAAGGGGAAATCCTCATTGGGAGAAAGTCTGACATGGAGGCTGAAAATACAAGGACTTGCTCTGATTCCTATCTATACCAGCAGGATAAGAGTATCGTGTGGCAGTACAAAAGTGTGCTGAGAGAGGCAGGTCAGAGCCGAGGGCCTGTGGTCCAGGAGTCCTGGTTTTTCCCAAATGCTGACAAAGAGTTGTGCACACAAGGAAGAAGGTTGTGCACACTCAGAAAGAGTGAAAACAGACATTTATTGAAGCAGAAGGCGGAAAGCAAAGAGCAGAAAGCATGACACTGGGAAGGATGGGGTCTCCAGAACTGGCAGACCCCCCAAGTGGTCTCTGGGTCCTTCTATAGGACCCCTAGGTTTTTCTTTCCATCCATCCCCTCTTCCTGAACTGCATCCCCAGCCTGCATAGTCCTGGCCCAGATAGACAAAGCTAGGACAAGTGGTTTCATTTAACCAACAGCCTTGCAGACAGATGGTCTTTCTTGGTAGATGGCCTCCTTAGACACACTCCATCCATTACATGGAAAAGTTCTCTCTCTTACTCTCTTGGACTTTCCCTTCTCCCGATCCCCAGCGTTGTTTGTCTCTAGCTATCTTCCAGCTAGTGACTGAGTCTTCATTGGCCTGAGGGAGGATGCAAATTATGTTCTGGCCCATACCTAAAAGAAATCCTGGGTTCTAAATGTTTCAGGAAGCAAGTGGAAGAGTCCATCAGGCTGCTTTTGTGAACAAGAACTCTCTGAAATCTGATGGGCAAACGCCTTGCAAAACACAATCTCTCTTCTATGATTCAGCTGTGTTGTGGTGATTCACGGTGATTCAAGTTGGGGCCTGTCCACTAGACTGGACCCTAAGGCCAGGACTAAACCAGTTTTATTCACTGTGCCTCTAGACCTGGCACCACACAGAATCAGAGGCCCCAGGGGAGTCTCCTGCTCATCAGCACATACAATATACATTCCTTAACCAAACAGTTACTAAGACATACTTAAACTGAAAAAAAAAAAACACCATAAGTTTGAAATTCAAATTGAACTAGACAGCCTACATTTTATGTGCTAGCCTACATTTTATGTGCTAGCCTTTAAGAAGTTACTCCTTTCGTAAAGCCAGTTACCCTGTGCATTGAATTCTTCCCAGCACAAATAATCCTCCTGAAGTCTTTTATCCCCTGACAAGGACTCAAAATATAGGACAAGAAACAGACTAATTTGCCAGAAGAATAGGAAGAGAAAGATTTAGATCAACCATACTGGGCTATTTTTAAAGAACTGTAAACACGTATCATAAATGTATACGAAGCCCTGAGAAAATGTTCAAATTAAAATAAAATCCACCTTTGTAAAGTAAAAATAAAAGATAAAATATAGCATCAAATGAAAGACTACATAAACTTTTTAAAACAAAGTGTCAAAAATTCTCAGATAATTTATAAGTGCTGCTATTTTTCTGCCATTTTCCAAAAAAATTTTACATCCAATTGAAGCGTCCAAATAGGCTTTATTAAGTTTATTGTCTTAAAGCATGATTGACTTCCTACTAATACAAATAGTACTGAAGGCAATCTAATGGAGGAGGTTAACGCATAGGTTTTGAAGCCCAGTTTGATTGCTACCTTGGTCCTACTATGTTTCCTTGAACTTTTAGAAAACTGCTAAACCTTTCCATACTGTGTTTTGGACTGGGATTAAATAATTCCTAACTCATATGGTTATTCTGTAGGATAAATGTGCTACTATAGATGTACTATGGATATACAAACATATATAAATACTTAGCAAATAATTAAAATGCTCAAAAAAGATACTCTCCAGTAATGGTATGTGATGTTATGTGTAATATAATACAATATGACATGCATATGGAAAAAAACAGTTTTAATAGAAACAGTCTCACTCTGCAGGTTTGGCTGACCTAGAACTCCCTACATAGATCAGGCTGGCCCTGAATGAAGAGAGACTTGCCTACTTCCTGAGTGATGGGATTAAAGGTATGGGCATCACACCTGGCCTTAAAACAGTTATTTTGCTGGGTATGATGTCATAACCTTTAATCCCAGCCCCCAAGAGGCAGAGGCAGATGGATTTCTGTGAGTTAGAAGCCAGCCTGATCTACATAGGTAGTTCTGGCCACACAGTGAGACCCTATATAAAAAAAAAAAAATCCAGTTATTTTATATGAAACATTGTTGGTCGTATTGATAATTTCACTGATCCCTCAAGAAGAGCACAGTAATAAGAGCAGGAAGGAAATGAAAAGAGCGGGTGTTCAGCCTGTTCTCCTTAGCAACAGCTGAAGCTCTGGGCAACAGGAGCTAACCTTGGTTCACAACAGTCAGCCCATGCAGGAAGCAGCCGATTCTGATTTAATAACAGAGTGTGCAGGTTACCTTTCATCTTAGAACCTTGATCATTGATACTCTGGCATGTGCAGTGAAGTGAGAACGTTCCGGGGGAGCCTGTGCAGCATCTCCCTCTGCAGAGAGGACAAATGACATTCTGAGTGGAGTGTGACTCTGTGCCCCACAGGAAGCTATTGGTTGAGCACAAACAAGATCTCAGAGGTTCAAGCCCATCTAATCAGCCATCTAATCAGCCTTCTTCCCTACCTGGCTACTTCCCCATGGGCAGAGCCAAAGCCTGAGAGGAACCAGGTCCTCTCCAGGAACCAGGACCCAGTGCTTGATTCAGCAACCTTTGCCTTCATGCTATACATTCTATATGAGAAAGCTTAGAAACTCCCGTCTCTACATGAACCTATCTCACACACAACTAGAGACTTCCTAGAAAGCTATAGACCATCTCAATGCCTCCAGGGGCAGAAAACCTAGGTTCAAATGGAAATCACCATCTACCCTCCCCATCCTGCTTCTCTTCCTACATGTGTGACATTGTTTAAAGGTGGCAGAATCCATCCTGTGAGGTTTTCTTGACACGGCCCATGTTAAAGCTAGATCAGCCCTTTCTAAAACTCAAATTGATCACCTAACTCACAAGGGGAAAATCCCTGAGTGAGTTCCTTCCACTTCAATAAATACGCCAGACTCCTTCTACTCTGCCTCACCTATGCCTGTCATGAAGCCTTAGATCACTGCCTGCCATGGCTGCCAGCCTTTATAAGCCTCTCTCCAAGCAATGCTTCACATTTCTAGGGTTATCTACTTCCTTGTCAACTTTTTCAGTGCCAGAATTTGTTTGGGGCATAAGTTTAGGAACGGTAATTATTTATTAGTGAAATGAATGAATGAATGCATGCCAAAACATTAGGATCACTAGCTATTCACTATAAAATCTTGGACAGATAATCACCTAACCACTCTTGCCTCAATTCCCTTAGCTCTAAAATAGTAATTATACCCATGCAACTAAGACATTGCGAAGATTAAACAAAGTTATACATGCGAATGTACAAAGACATGCCATAGAGTGTCAATTTTTCTGTTAATTTTGGTACTTTACAAATCTACCCCTACCATTGAGAACCGGTATAAAGAAAATCTCCCAGAATCTATTTAACCACAAGAATAAGCCCTTGAAACATCTTAGTGAAGAAAATCTCAAGACATAAAGCTGTAAGTGCCAGTGTCATCAGAGCCATAATTATAGATGCAAGAAGTGCTGGTTCCTGGGGTGACAAGAGCACCTTTCTGTCCACTTCACCTCTCTATTTACATAGGAAAGTAGTCACACATTTACAGTTTGGTAGGAGTAGACATGAGGAAAGTGATACAAGGTATTACAACAAAGTCCACTTTTAAATAATTATAATGTTATAATTTCAGTTAATTACATTGACATTTCTCAGTAAGGATTAAGTCAGAAGGGGGTAAAAAGCGTTTGAGAAAATAAAAAGCAAGGGTTGGACTACAAGAGCATCTCTTTTGTCTTTCCTTCAGGAGTGTAATTAAATTAAGTGGAATTGATTGAGTGTCAAACATCTGTGGGAGTCATTTCCTAACTTCATTAATGCTATTGTGCCTGGAGAAGGCTCAGTGGTAATTTCTCTCACAAGGATCTAATGAGCATCTAGTGATGTGATATGAAAGCCTGACACGAGCTGCTGTGCCCTGCGCTGCTGCCTATCTCTGTGTGAGGGATTTATTAGAAATGCTGGCCTAGTAACAGCAAAGCTACATTATCCACCTCAGTCGTGGGAGTGGGACAGCAGGCCTCAGAGAGCCGGGGTAATGGAGTCATAAAGTTGAGAATTTAGACAGCCAGCATAACAGAATAAAAATAGGCCTGCTGCAGAGAACTAAATGGTCATAAAATAGATCATATATAACAAGGTGCAGCAGATAATGAGGTGCATTTATATGGAAAACGCTAAATAAAAGTTATGACCATTTCCTCTTTAACCCCATAACCATCAGAGTGCCTCTCATCAGCTGGATTTGCAATGTAAACTTGGGAGAATGAATTAATTAGAAGGAAAAATATATATATTGGCCAGCTTCGTTCATTATTATAAGCATTGCTGATTGTACAGTGAGCCCCAATAGAATACTTGGCACTAGGCAAAGCATTATGAAAGATCTATAATTCCTATCCTTTTTATAGAATTATGATAAAAATGTTCTAATACCATTGCAGTTATAAAGTAATTAAGTGGGGATGAATGTAAAGTTAGTTCTGTGTTACTCATTTTATCACTGCGTTTAGAGGTTGCCTGCTCCCAAGCTCTATTCATTCACTCATTTATCAGTTAATGAACAATTACTCTGTCTTGGGACTTCCCAGCCCACTCAAAGGATGCCAAGTTACATAAAAGCATTTTCTGCCTTTGAGGAGATTTGTTTTAGTTTCATTCAGAAATTTACAAGCAAATTGTTGAAACAAAAACATATGAGGAAAAACAGATATTTGTACCAGGTCCCATGGGAACATAAAGGACACAGCAGCTGGCAGAAACCAGAGTTCTGAAAACAAATGGATATCAGCTTGGTTTGGATGGTCATTGTAGAAGCAGAGGAGAGAGAGAGTAGGGCTTCAGTGTGGGCAAGCAGCATTTACGAAGACACCCGAGGCCAGCTGTGGGCTTACCTGGGAAGGCTGCTGGCCACCAAGCCTAGTGACTTGAGTTCATTCCCCAGCAGTTACAGAGTGGAGAGAACCAACTCCTGCAAGTTGTCCTCTGCCATATACGCGCGCGCGCACACCCACACCCACACACACACACACACACACACACACACACACACACACACACACTCCTTGATTAATTAAAAGGTAATTTTTTTAATTTTATTTATTTTTGTATGTGTATGAGTGTACTGTCAGCATGCAGGTCTGTTCACCAGTGTCGTGCAATGCCGTGGAGGTCAGAAGAGAGTCTCGGAAAAGGTAATTTTTTAAAGAACAAAAGACACCCAGATATGGGGTGTCTAGTTTGAGGGAGCCTGGCTTCTGAGGCCCGCAAATGGCATTGGGAACTCAGGGAATTATAAGAGGAGAGGGGTCCCTCTGCTGTAAATTCCGTCTGTTAGAAACCTAACCCCACCCCCATGCTTATCTATCTAGCTAAAGTTTCAGTAACAGGCAAATAAGTTAAACAAGCCTATAAGTAAGGGCCCTAACCCTATCTCTATAAGAATAGGTTCTCTCTCTCTCTCTCTCTCTCTCTCTCTCTCTCTCTCTCTCTCTCCTCTCTCCCATTCTCTCCCCTCTCCTCTTTCTTCTTTCTCCCCTCCTCCTCTTCATTCTCCTCCCTCCCCAACTTAGTCCCCCCCCCCTTTTCTGTCTGTCTCTCCCCAGTGTGGGGATCATGCCAAGAAGTCAACTGTCTTTCACCAGAAAAACTAAACTGTACTGAAATCTCCATGTTGGACTTCCTGGTCTCTAAAACCATTGAAAAATGAATTTCTGTTATTTAAGCCACTCATTATATGGCATTTTGTGGTGGCAGCCTAGCTGGTTAAGACATAGACCATTGAGGAGGCTGTGTGAAGAGATGCATGATCACTCATAGTTACTACAAACCCACTATCTTAATGTCACTTTCCACAGATGAATTCTCTCTCATCTAAGCTGTAATGGAGAAAACCAAATCTGTAAGAAACACTATATAAGCTAATGGAATGACAAACTTCACACTACTAATTTACTGTACTATATGATATCTACCCCTCATTGGCTATGAGATGTTGCTATGGCAAGATAACCTCTGATTGTCAGGACTGATAGGAAATTTACTAATTTCACTGAATTCTGTAGCATCTGTAGATACTAAATCCTATTTAAAAGCTTCTTTGTATCCCTGAGGACCAGATCCTCAACTGACCTTTGGAAAATAAAAACCTTGGTTAATCTGGGCTGACCGTGGCCTTAAACATCCAAAAGGAAAGTATAGCCAGAAATAAATAATCAGTAAGGCCTGAGAAATTGTACTTCAGGTACTAATGAAGCACAAGCAATTAGATATATAGGTATTTAAACAGCATTAATAGTTATGGTAGGTTACTTTGGTATAGACACATATGTTTAGATGATATGTTGATCCATGAATTACATTTTTTCCTGTTAAATATGACAGGGTCTTACTGTGGCTTATGACATCTCCTAACCTGTAGAGGATGTAAGCTTGTGGCATCAGCCATGGGTCATTCCTCCAAGGAGAGAGCCAATAGCCAATTAGATTTGGGATATACTGGCATATGGCTGCCTCTGCTGCACAGTATTTCCAGGCAGGTGAGGTGTAGCTGGTGTTGACGGTGGAGTCTTGCTTGACTCAGGGAGACCCGTATTTGCTTTATTGGTTTAGTGGCCTTTGGTAACACTCTCTGGTGTTCCAGAGGCCATCTGTACACTTGCATGTGTGGTCTCAATACATCTTTCCCATGTTAATGTCAGGTCTTCAGCAGCAGGGCCTTATCGCCCCTCTTCTTGCAGGTATCCCAGTTTAGAGGCAAGGAGCCTTTACCTTTTGTGGGGCCTTAGGTCCCCTGGCCAACATCTTCCTGGTAGAATAATCCATTACTGATGTGAGAGCTCCTGTATTGATATATTTTGCTTAAGTGCATAGTTTAAGGACTTTAGTATTATATTTGGTTCTGAACAGAGAATAATCCTTTTCACAGTTCTTATGTCTATTAGTCAATTAAAGAAGGCAGTTTTACCAGTTTTATAAGAGATTACCTCTCCTCTTTACACTCTTCCACTTACTAGTACCACAACACTCTATTGGTAACTGCTTCTATTGATCACTTTGACTAAATTTCAATTTTGGCCCATTCACCTCTAATAACAAATATAAATCTATAAGTCCAGGGTGTAACTCTTTGGTGGATGAAATTACCAAGCCCATATTATTTTATGGATGAGGACATGATGTCATGATTTTTCTAAAAGACAATAGAATTTTGGGCTTAATTCTATCCCAATACAGCTTTATAGCATTTTATAGAAAGTGTATATCCTAATGAAGAAACAATCCCTTCCAGCAACTATAATACACCTATACATGTCTGTACGTGTAGATCTATCTTAGAGTGATTAAGGTAATATTTAATGCAAAATACTGTTGTGAAATAATACATTTCACAATTTTGGACCTATGTAGATTTTAGCAATGATATTCTTTTCTTACCTTTGAATCCCTAAGACCTGTCTAAGCTGTCAGCAGTGCTCTTCCAATTGTTTACAAAACAGATCTCATTCACAGGGGAGATGGAAGCCTGATCCAATACTCTGAGAAGCTGAAAAAGAAAGGTAAAAAATAAAATGGGATGAAAAACTGACAGTTGCAGATTTTTATCTGAAGTAGTAAAATCTAAAGAATAAATATGTCAGCAGAATCTATGATATCCCTTCTGGCTATGGTCTTCTATTAAGAAAGACTGTCACAGTATTCTTTAGACATGAGTCACATTTTTAAAAGTAAGATCCTTGAGATAAAACAAAATTGATAAATAATGGATTGTGTAACCTCAGCATCTCTTGTAATTTCCTTTTCTTTCCTTCCTTCACTGATTTTTGCTGCCCCAATTTGCACTTCTTAAAATTTTGCTGGCAAATTTAATGTATGACCCTATCTGGTCACACAAACCAATTCAAAAGTTTCAAAGGCTCTCTGGTGGTCTTTTCATGTTAGTTGTAAAGAGTTAAGAACACACATTTCAAATATTTGTCCCAAGTACATAATACACATATATTGTCACCAATAAACCTAATGTAGAGTGAAGCTAAGCAGTGTAGAACAAGATTTTAAATATCCCTGGAGAATAGCTTGATAGAAGGTATTCTTTGTTATATAACCTCCTTGCTCAAATAACTTGGTGTGTAAAATGTCAGGTCTCTCTCTAAACATATTTTTAGAAGAAAGAGTTGTAAGACAGAGTAGATCACTGTTGTTTCTGATTACCCATAGTCTATCCCTGCTCCCAGTAAGCCTCTACTCACAGACCACATGACTATGGGGAACAAAGTTCATTTCCTTTTCAGGTAGTCTGATCTGTCAGATCATTTTCCTCCTCCTAGAATAAAGGATTAGGTCAGGTGTAAGCACACAAGATGATCTGAGCCTCGGACCAAGGTCAAGTGATGGCAGGCTTAATCTGACTTGTAAGAAGTTGAAAATATGCCATAGAAAGGGAGCCTGATGCTGAGTAGAACCATTGCCCAAAAGGTTGCATGGGACTGTGAAGAGAAAAAACTGTCCCTCGAAAGGCATCCATCTCAGCCTTATAGTGCCCCAAAATAGACTCTGCATTTTGTGAGCTGATAAATACCCTGTGAGTTCACTTGAGTCGAATATTCTGTCAGTTGCTGTTTTTAAAGTTCTGTTACAGAAATTGAAGACTCTTGCCTTCTCCTGTTTCTCTGACAGACACCAGAGATTAAAATCTTCAGTGGCCTTTATATCCCTACTCAAGAATCTCAAGTTCCATCCCAGAGTCTAGGAAGCATCTAGTAACACAGGTGAAAGCAGAAATTTCTGTTCCTGGAGCACCTGTGACAAGGATTTTTCTATCACTTCCCTTTAGGTTCACCAGCCTTCCAGAACGCGTAAGGAACATTTCTAGTTTCTTCAAAAGATTCATAAGCAAGTTCTTCAAGATGAGCCATTGTATTGAGAAGTGATAGCTTGTGAGAAGACAAAAAATTGAACAGAAATTCTAGAAATAGCAGTTCCTTATTAACAGTCAGACATTTGTTAGTCTGAGAACAGCAACAATGTCAATGCTTGATTTTAAATGAACCCAATGCAGTATGATTTAGAAAGTCTTTTCCTACCCCTGTGTCTTGTAGGTTGCTGCCAACTTTTTCTTCTATTACCTTCAGAGTTTTGGGTTTCACGTTGAGGTCTTTGATCCATTTGCAGTTGATTTTTATACAGGGTAAGATATAGGGGATTAATTTTATTCTTCTACAAGTGGTGATCCAGTTTTGCCAACACCATCTGCTGAAGATGCTGTCTTTCCTCCATTGTGTCTTCTTGGCCCCTTTGTCAAATATGAGGTTGCTGATATTGTATGAGCTCAAGTTTGGATCTTCAGTTTTGTTCCATTGGTCAACAGGTCTGTTTTGTGCCAGTACCAGGCTGTTTTTATGACTATAGCCCTGGAATATAGTTTGAAGTCTGGTATAGTGATCGCACTTGTATTGCTGTTTTGCTCAGGGTTGCTTTGGCTATTTGAGGTCTCTTGTTTTTCCATATGAACTTAATGACCTTTTTCAAGTCTGTGAAAAAATACTTGGGGATATTAATTGGGATTGCATTGAATCTGTATATTAATTTGGGTAGAATGAACATTTTTACTATATTAATTTTTCCAATCCATGAGCATGGGAGGTCTTTCCATCTTCTGATGTATTCTTCAATCTCCTTCTTCGGAGGTTTATAATTTTTGTTGTAGAGCTCTTCAGTGTCTTTGGTTAGGTTTGTTCCTAGGTATTTTATTGCTTTGGAGGTTCTTGTGAGTGGGGAGTTCTCCTTATATTCCTTCTTCTGTTTCATGTTGTTGGTGTAAAGACAGGCTACTGATTTTTCTATGTTAATTTTGTATCCCTCTACCTTACTGAAAGTCTTTATCATTTCTAGGAGTTTTCTGGTGGAGTTTTTAGCATCTCTTAGGTAAACTATTATATCATCTGCAAAAAGGGATAGCTTGACTTACTGCTTTCCAATTAGTACTCCATTAATTTCCTTTTCTTGTCCTATTGCCCTAGCAAGTGTTTCAAGCACTGTATTGAAGAGGAGTGGTGATAGGGGAAGCCTTGCCAGGTTCCTGCCTTTAAGGGGAATGCTTATAACTTCTCTCCATTTAGGATGATGTTGGCTATGGGTTTGTTGTATATGGCTTTGATTATGTTGAGGAATGTTCCCTCCAGTCCAATTCCCTATAGAACTTTAAACATGAAGGAATGCTGGATTTTGTCAAAGGCTTTTTCTGAGTCAATGGAAAGGACTTTCTAAATCTGACAGCAGCTCTGTTAAGAAATAAGGTTGACGATTGACAAGTGGGACCTCATTAAACTCAATAGCTTCTGTACAGCAAAAGAAACAATCAGTGAAGTGAAGAGAAAACCCACAGAGTGGGAGAAAGCCTTTGCCACTGATACATCTGACAGAACATTAACTTCCAGAATATATAAACTACTCAAAAAACAAAGAAGTGAGAAAACAAATGACCCACTCAAGAGATGGAGTAAAGAGCTGAACAGAGACTCCACAAGTGAGGAAGTAAAAATGGCTGTGAAACATCTTTAAAAATGTTCCTTAAAAATTAAGGAAATGCAAATTTAAACACTTTAAGATATACTCTCACTCCAATAAGAATGGCTAGGATCAAGAAAACAAATTATATCAAATGCGGGAGAGGTTGTGGGGAAAGGGGAACACTCATCCACTGCTGGTGGGAGTGTAAACTCATACAACCACTATGGAAAGCAGTGTGGAGAACACTTAAAAGACTGAAAATGAGCCTACCACCTGACCCAGTCATACCACTCCTGGGTATATACCCAGAAGATTCATCCTATGGCAGAGATACATGCACAGCCATGTTTACTGCAGCTATCTTCACAATAATAGCAAAGAGTTGGAACAAACCCAAGTACCCCTCAACCAACAAATGGATAGAGAAAATGTGGTACATCTACACAATGAAGTTCTATGCAGTGATAAAGAAAGATGACATCATGATCTTTGCAGGTAAATGGGTGGAACTAGAAGATATTATGCTAAGTGAGGAAACACAGCCCCAGAAAAACAAGCAATGAATGATATCCCTTATTTGTGGATGTAAAGCAAACTGAGTAACATTAATGTTATATTTCTCTTTATCTAAAAGCAACTGTGCTCTTAGAATGTGAATCCCTTAACATGCTCTAGAATTAACTTACCACTTATTTTCAGACTTTGTAATCTTGGTATATGGGTGGAGGGTATGTATGTATATTTTAGAGCAATATAAAATTAAAAGGGAAAAATGTGAATCCCAAAATATGATTTGGAAATAACATACATTTTATTTTCAGATGACATGATTTTAGTACATGTGTGACATATATAAATGCATATGTTGAAACAATATGGACTGGAGGGAACAACAACAAAAGAACTGGGACAGGGAACTGACTGAAGCAGTAGATTTCTCCCCCCCCCAAAAAAAATAATTTTCTGCTTAAAAAGACTCAGAAGGGGAAACAGGACATGTATGGCAGACTACATGAACTTGGGAGGGGCAGAGGGGCATGGAGGGGGAAATGAGTCTGGATTGAACTGAGAAGTGATGTATGAAATGCACGAAACTTCAATAAAAGATTTAAAAATATACACCCCATGCATTCCCATGTAAAAGGCGATGGATGGTGAAATAAGTCCACTCATTCTACTCTGTAAATGTGTGGAAAATGCTGGCACCAAAATGAAATCATTCTTTTGAGACCTGGACAAAATCAGAGACCAGAAGTAATGAAAGAGGAAGGCTTATGCCTGCTGCTCTGAAATATATCCTCAAAGCCTTTATAAAGATCCACAAAGATCCCTTTTCATTCTATACCTACGTCGTGCTTTGAAAGCCTGAAACATGTAGAGTTCTTGGCTCCCTCTACTCCTGTGGTCTGTGAATGGAGCTTACTGGGAGAAGGGAATGCTGCTTGACAAAATAAGAAGGTCTTCTGCAAGAGCAGCCTGTGCTGATAACCACTGAGCCATCTCTCCAGACCCACTCTCAGTTATTTAAATCAGTAAATGGAATTAAAAGAAACGCCAGATTAACCAGGACTTAGTGAACATATTTCAAAAGCACTCACATTGAAGAGAACTATTTTCAAAAAAACTCATGAGTTGATTTTCTGTTTAATGCACAAATCATATTTAAAAAATGATTTAGAGATAATATTTCAAAAGTAAGATCTAGAGTCAACAGTGTCCTGTCAGCTCCTGAGATTTCTTAATCTTTTTTAGTGTATTTCTTATTCAGTTTCCTACCAGCCATAGCTGCCCTTGATGTTACCTTAAAAAATAATCAACATTACCTTAAAAATAATTTTATTTCCTGTACCCTAACATCGACCTTTAATGGTACTGTTTCAAGCCTAGAACCATAATTCTGGATATGAGATACCCAACATTTTGAGAAGAAAAGAATCATTTTCCTGAAAAGTTCACCGGAAATATTTTGGAGTTGGTTTGGAATATATGTTCTGAAACAGATCCGGAGCTGGGCACAGAAGGGCTCCGGGGCCGGACTCTTCACTCACCCAGCAAACTTCGAGGTAAACAGGGAAGAAGCTAGGGTTGGGTCAACCAGCCAGAGAGAGAACAGAGACAGGTGAGCCAGGGCAGTGTAGGGATGAGGCTCTGTTTGGCTTGAGCAAGGCCCCACATTTCACTGTCCTGAAAGCTTTTTCTAGGAGCAGGGATAGGCGGAGTCACTGAATAAGACCCCATATCCTGAGGGCTCCCTTTTGATGCACTGGGCAGATGTCACACCTCTTATTTACTATATACACGCACTAGGCAGGAGCAATGTTGGCTCACTCGCTTCCCTTGCCCTCTTTCACACACCCCCAGCACCCACTTCCCTCCCCAGAGCACAGTAGCTTTAGTCTATAAACCTTTACTGTTGCCAATAAACAGAGTTATTCCCCCATGGAATTTCTCCCAGCTTGTTCTTGAGTCTGTTCTTTCTTCTCCCCCTCATTCCCGGCCTCCCAGAACCATCTCCCTCCCCGTCCCTTCCAGGGCTAGGACCCGTTTTGCTGACCAGAGTGATCCAGGGAATCTGCGGGCTCTGATCAAGGGAGGAAGAACACTAAAAGGCTACAGGGCAGCTATGTGCTGTGAGACACTTCACTGAGGACTTATCCTCCTTGACCCTTCGGTCTTTCATTAGAACTCTCAGAAAGGGATTTGAGGAAGAGAAGCCATTTTCCAGTTCATGGCTTAAGACGTTCTTGGTCTGCTTCTAGAAACCCGTGTGTCAAAATCACTTAATTTCAAAGAGCTGCTCCATTTAAAGATGCTTCCGAAAACTGTGGAATGCAATTGGAAAAAGCACTTTCTGGCCCACATAGCCATTGAATGAACAGAGAAGGTACAACTCAGTTTCTGGAATTTCAGTGTAGTCTAAGATGAGCACAGCCTTCTGCCTGCCCATTTGCCACATACCCTAGTCATCGTCTTATTCTACAGATACCTCAACAAATAGAAAAAAAATTTCATTTTTTTAAATATTTTACTTTCTAATTTTTAAATGATTTTAACTGGATATATTAATGTTTTATGCTGTTGAGTTTATTTAAAAAATTATTTAAGGGTGTGGTGGCGCACACCTTTAATCCCAGCACTTGGGATGGCAGAGACAGGTGGATTTCTGTGAGTTCAAGGCCAGCTTGATCTACACAGTGAGCTCCAGCCCAGCTGGGAATAAAGGGAGAGCCTGTCTCAAAAAGACAAAAAAGTTCACAATATATTAACTCATTGCATAGTTTGTCTACATTATTTTACTATAAGTTCTTTTCTTTTTTTTATTCCTTTTTTTTTTGTAGTATTTGACCTTGAACCTGGGACCTTATGAATGCTACACAAGAACTGTACCACTGAGCTGTATTTCCAGTCCTAATTTTACTTTTTATTTGAAATATATTTTGTCCTGGCCTTGAGCATACACTGTAGCCCAGGCTGGCCTTGAAATTGCAATCCTTCTGCCTTAGTCTCCCACATAAATGGGATTATAGGCCTATGTCCTAAGCCCTACTAATGACATAAATTATCTCTAATGAAAATAAGATATTTTCATTAGTGATAGAAATCTCACACAAGTAAACACTAATATTTTATGCATTAATTTAAATCTTCAGACCACCCAAAAGTAGTTTTAAAAGCAGAGTGAAATAATCACTTTATAATATGTTAGCTTAAATCATTAACATAAAAATAATAAATGGGTAATGTCAGGATGTGAGTTCTAGAAGCCCATTGAAATGCAGAGACACCTAAGACCAAGTGGCCCAGAAACGTGCTCTACCAGGCCAGCCTTTGGTTATAAAAAAACAGGCCATCACAGCATACTCAGGAATCTTCCCTCTTTTTGAAAGCCAGTAACATCTGCAAGGTGCACTACCCACCCCCACTCTCACTGAATCCCATTCCCACCTTCTCCTTTAAATTCCAGGCCAGATGCCATTCAGTGCTGGCTCTCTCTTTCCCCTGAACCTAGCCTTGGCTACCCTGAATTAAGCTTTGTTCTGGAGAGCCTAAACCTCGTGGTCTTTTATTTTAGGGGGAGCGCACCCTAACCTAACAGGTAAGTTTTGTCCTGCCTATAATAGATGTTTATAGCCACAAGTGAGGGGATGACTGGTCTTTGTGTTTCCTCACCTTTCTTTTGCTTGCACAAGTTGCACTATTGAAAGATTGAGATTGTATAAATCTGGATAAAAGCTGCAACCGTACCAAAATCTTGTAGATATGGAATAAAAAAGTTATTACACTAAAAAGTAATGAAGTCAAGGGTCCAGGAAGATGACTCAGTCAGTGCTTGCCTTGAAAGCACAGGGACCTGAGCTCAATCCCCAGAAACCACATTAACATTTATGCTTATACCGATCAGCCAGTGCTGATCGAGCACTACAAAACATCGTCTTCTGGATCATAGGAAGGAGAAGGAAACCAGAAAGACTAGGAGAGAGAGAGAGGGGGAGAGAGAGAGAGAGAGAGAGAGAGAGAGAGAGATAATATAGTTACAATATATTCCAGTTGTCAAAAAGTAACTTTAAAGTGGGTGTGGTAGCATATCCAGTAATCCCAGCACTGCGGAGGCAGACACAGGTAGATTCATGGGGCTCACCATCCAGCCTAGCCTACTTGCCAAAGCTCCAGGCCAGTAAGAGACTCTGTCTCAAAGTAAATAAACAAAAGGTGTATGGTACCTAAGGAATGACACCTGAGGTCAGTCTTTGTCACACCACAAGTCCACGCTCAGGAACACAAAGAAATGTATACTTACATGCATATAAACACACACACACACACACACACACACACACACACACATAAAATGAAGTTTTCAAGTCTGTGAAGCCTCTTGCTCTCTGAGCATTGGCCAGTGGTGGGTTTCTGTGTAGATCACCATCTGCAGCATGGGAACTTCCCTGGTGAGCAGTCAGAGATGCATTCATCGTACGTGTAGAGGTTGCACTGAAGATGTCCCCCTTAGGGATAAATGTCTCCCAGAAAATGATTCTCTGTGTTTGACCACTTTAGACTCTATATTAGTCTCTATCTGTTGAAAAAGAAGCTTTCTTGATGAGTGAAGGGAGGTACATTAGTCTGTAAAGATGAGGATGCATATTTAAAATACAATACAAAATTATGTTGGTCTAGGGATGTAGAAAAAGTAGGGTTTTTTTCCCAGCCATGTATTTTTGGCTATGTTTACAGCACCACACAGAAGTTCTGTGTCAATGAGTAAGACTTAATTCCAATTAGAGAGCTGTCGATTACCCCAAAGATAAAAGTGTTCCTACTGCACCAATAGTGATAGTTTGCTGAGCCAGTCATTGTTTATTAGGCAATAGGACATCTATTTGCAACTTCTGCTTCCCAAAACTCAAGGATGATTGCAGAAGAGGGGGAAGAAATATTGTAAGACCCAGATGTAGTAGATGGCCACGAGGAAACAAAGTCTGCCAGACAGCTGCTCGGTTATAAATATGAACTCACAGCAGTGGAGACGGCATGCACAAGTTCCACACAAGAGCAAACCAGACAAAATCCCAGCTTAGACATGAGGAAGTGGGTAAGAAATCACAGCACAACCTAAGGAATTTTGGGCAACTGGCGGCTGCTAGGAGGGAGAGACAGCCTTTCATAGAGATGTAACCCTTGGAGGTTAACCAGGCTTCACTGGACCCACACTGAAGGACATTTGGAAACACAAGTCAGATTCTATAGGATTTATTTTATACATATATACAGGCCAGCAGGGACTAAAGGGAGACCCTATCTCAAAAAGACAAAAAAAAAAAAGAAAAAAAGAAAAGAAAAAGAAAGAAAACAGACTGGGCATAGGCCAGGGAAGCAAGCCAGTGAGCAGTGTTCCTCCATGCCCTGTGCCTCAGCTCCTGCCTCCAGGTTCCTGCCCTGAGTTTCTATGTTGGGCTCTCTCAGAGATTAACTGGAAGAGATGAGCCAAATAAACCCATTCCTCCCCAAGCTGGTATTGGTCAGAGTGTTTTGTCACAGCAATTAAAAGGAAACTAGAGGGGCTGGAGAGATGGCCTAGCAGTTAAGAGCGCCGACTGCTCTTGCAGAGGACCCGGGTTCGATCCCCAGCACCCACATGGCGGTAAGAACCGTCTGTAACTCCAATTCCAGGAGAACTCCAGTTCCAAAGGAATCCGAGACCCTCTTCTGACCTCCGCAGCATTGCATGACACGGGTGCACAGATCTACACACAAACAGTACATTCATACACATATATAAATGAAATTAAATTTTAAAAAAAGGAAACTAGAACATACATTATACATATGTATGTTCTAGTTATTTATAGTAGATATAGTAGATATACTAGATATAGTAGAATATCTAGAACTAGATATTCTACATATCTAGTTCTAGTTTTATATATATTATAATATATTATATATATTATATATATTATATATATATATATTGTATACTATATATATATATATATATATATATATATATAATATAAAATAAGAGTAACTTAAATTGGTTTGGGGCAGTAAGGAGAGGTATGGATGAGGGAGCAGATCTAAATATCATCAAATCACATTTGCAATAAAAATTGCAAAATTTCATGGGGCTGGAGAGATGGCCTAGCGGTTAAGAGTGCCAACTGCTCTTGCAGAGGACCCAGGTTTGATCCCCAGAACCCACATGGTGGCTGAAAACAGTCTTTAACTCCAGTTCCAGAGGAATCTGACACCCTCTTCTGACCTCCGCAGCATTGGACAACACAGGTGCACAAACCTACATGCAGACAGTACATTCATACACATAAAAAATAAACAAAATTAAATTTTTTTAATTTCAAAAATTCAGTAAAAATATTTTTAAAAATCTGTGACACCAGATAAATTAACCTTAGTAGACAAAAGATAAAGATGCATACTATTTAATAATAACTGATTTCATATACAGTACCATGTAGGTACTGTATATTAAATCAATCAGAAAAAATTCCCTATGACAAGGACTTATACCTTACATTTATTAGATATTCATCATTTAAAAAAAAAAGTTTTGTCAAAAAATAAAATAAATAAAATAAAATAAATTAAAAAGTTTTGCAGCACTTTTAAAAACAGAACACTTACAAATCAAAATTAAAACACACCTTGATGTGAATTATAAAAAACCCCTATCTTATTCAAGAAATTAAACATGTTTTCTTTGCTAATTTGCACTTTACTTCACAGTTAAAGTTACCTTAAAAGTGTTAAAGATAACAGTGATTCTGTGATCTCATCAAACTTCAAAGGGCACTGTTTTTTCCTTTCCTTCACAGAAAAAGTTGAGAAAGAAATTTGAAACTGAAATCCACAGGAACTATTTCTAAGAAAAAATATTTCATTGCCAGTGCTGGCTGCATAATTTGCACAGAAAGCAAAGGCACTGATGTTGAAGCAATGCTGTGTGCAAATGACAGAACACTGATGTTGAAGCAACGCTGTGTGCAAATGACAGAACACTGTTGTTGAAGCAATGCTGTGTGCAAATGACAGAACACTGATATTGAAGCAACGCTGTGTGCAAATGACAGAACACTGATGTTGAAGCAATGCTGTGTGCAAATGACAGAACACTGATGTTGAAGCAATGCTGTGTGCAAATGACAGAACACTGTTGTTGAAGCAATGCTGTGTGCAAATGACAGAACACTGATGTTGAAGCAATGCTGTGTGCAAATAACAGAACACTGCAGGAGCTAAGAGCTCATTTCCAGTCAGTCTTCAGGGACTCTGCTCTCATGCCAATTCATGATCCATGCATGAAAGGTAATTCTTCAACATATTCCAGGTCTAAGAAACTCCTGTCTCATCTTCTATCTCCCATGTTGCAGAGATGCTGGAACTCTCCTATGTCTCACTAGGCACCAACATTCGTGGAAACTCTGTTCAGGAATTCCCAGTCTTTAAATGAAGGTGCTCAAGGCGATATTAAGAGGGCAGACAAAGTTAGATGCATGTACCCCGGAAGAACACAACCAGGCATCGTTTTCCTCTGGCATCCTGTTTTATATCCATATGCAAAATCAAACAAAAGTATTGTGTGGCTTAAGATTGACCACAATTTCAATTTCTGAGGCGTGTTCCAACTACCTCTTCATGTCAACTCCCCTACTTGGATGCAATAGTGTATTGTTCCATCCTCATTTTTAATTATCGTAATTCAAAAATTTGCACAGTTTTCCATTGGCCTTATCCTAAACCCTATTGAAACCTTTCTGTTCTCTTCTCTCATTGCTCCCATCCTGCCTTTTCTTTAAAAATGTACCACTGTAATATCACAGTTCTGTAGGTAGTCAGGAAATAAAAGTTATTTAGCCTACATTTGCTCACACCCATAGTTACCCAGTCTGGAGTCCTCTTTGGCTCAGGTTCCATGATGGCCTCAGAGCAAGTCTTTCTATCTCTAGTTTCTTTTCATCAGACTTCACCTACTCACTGGCATCCTACTGATTTTCCTCTAACTCCACTTCCTTTGGGTGTCTTCAATGCTCAGCAATCTCCAAGGCTTCAATGCCACTTATTATACACACACACACTAAGCCTTCTCTGGCCCTCGGGGCTTTCCACTAATATTACACTCCCCAGGATCCATCCCACCTTTGTTTTTCATTTTCTCTCACCACAGCCTTTCCACTCCCACTAGCAATGTCTGCCTGCCATCTCCCATGTGCAAACGGTTTGCTCATTTTCATCTCTATATCTTTCCTCATACGAACCTCCACCCACTGACCTACAAATTCATTTCTTGCTCTTTCCACCAAAACTTTGCTTCTTTCGGGCTTCTGATCATCTTTCAGCTCTTCAGAAATTCCTTTTTAATTAATCGCAACCAAATATGGTGTCCATATATTTACCCCCTTAAAAATAGGGTGACCATCTGGAGTTACTTCAGTTAAGGACATGACAGGATTCAGGACGATGTATGCAGTTTGGTTGCCAAATCTCATAAACAGTTTGATCTAAGTTACAAAGAAAGAAAACAGTTACAGAGAAGGACAGTGATCAAAGATCCAAGTAAACAAGCAACGCATTTTTACTGGTGTAAGTTTTCATAATAGAAATGTCTATGCTTAACAGCAACAGCTACCATTTATTATGTATTTTGTTTCTGCCAATGCTCATATACTCAGTGACTTGTTTAATTTTTATTATAAACAATATAGATGATGTTGTAGTCTCATTATGAAAGAGAAAAATTGATGTCAACAGCAGTAAGTTTCTTGAGATCACACAGCTACAAAGAGATAAATGTAGAATTCGAATCCAGAGTTTAAGATTTGTCCTTTCTCCTGTCTATGTAGTATAAGCTATCTAAGAATGTATTGCTAACTGTATTTATAAAATCTGTTCTAAGGAGAAGGGAGAGGGGAGAAGGAGGGGAGGACAGAGACAGGAAGGGAAAGGAAGAGAAATGTAGTCATTTGTCCTCACAAAACTTTTGCAAGAATAATTCCTAATGTGTAGCAAATATAAATAAGTTTATTATTTTTCACATTTGGCTTCCGAGGTCACCATACTCATATCCCCAAGCCATTTAAAATATAAATAGCATTTAGGAGTACAGGTATGAGCTTTGATGAACCAAGCTTGGAAGTAGAACCATCATTCTGTTCACACTCTATCAGCTAGACTTCAGTCACATGGATGCACCTAAGTATAAGTGAGTCTAGAAACTACAGTCTCTTTATGAGCCCAGAAAAAAAATGGCTTTGATGAACAGCTAACCACAGCTGACATACTTATTAAATGGCACTGCTATAATCTCTTGTCATAGCCTTTCATTTACTGTGTCTGCTGAAAGAACTGAAGCCCACTGTGTCGAGCATACAGCACTATTGGCTAGATAGAATGAAGAATAAAATGCATACTTCAGTAAATATTGGTTCCTTAAGCTTGCACATCAGCCAACAGAAAAAAAAAACTGGAACAAGAGTTCTGTCTTATTTTCTGAATAACCTGTTCTAAGCCTGAATTCATATCATTCAATATTATTGGGTATTTGGAATGAATGTGATACTTTGAACCATCATCGAACTCCTTCTGAGAAATTATTTCTAATATAAGTCATATTTTACTTTATCAATCCAGAAAACAATAAAACATGACCATGCTATTTGGGGCAAAAAGATGACCATGTATTTATTGGAAGTAATCTCTTTAAAATTTTGTTTCTAAAAAGGGACTTTCAGAATTGCTGCCCTGTCACATTTTTTTCTGTACATTATAATGAACTCAACTTTTTTAATCTCTTGTAATTGTTTCTGAGAAAGACCAAGAATTTGTGGCTTCTGCAAAAATTCGTATACTGAAGGTATACTAATAATTCTCAAATGTCATGGTATTTGGCCTTTAGATTGGAACTGGGTTTTAAAAGTAGACCCCTTTGTGAATGGGGTCAGTCTATTTTCAAGAGTAACCACAGAGAAATAGATACCATCTCTCAAGACCATGAGTGGACAGTGTGGAGATAGTCCTTTGCAAAAGAATCCTCACCAGGAGCTCAACCATCTAGTGCCTTGACTTTGGATTGTCAGGCCTCCCAAACTGTAAGAAAGAAATATCTCTTAAGTTCCCCAATCTAGAGTATTTATTGTTCTTGCAGCCCACAGTAAGGAAAATTTTCTTTCTTGATCTCATTCAAGGGTCCTTAACTGTGATTGGATATTTTTCATTCATCTTCTGATATATTGGTTTTGTTTTAATTTCTTATATATTAGAGCTCAACTCTAGGTCTAGAAGCATCTCCTGGCTTTTATTTCAGGGCATGCTATCTCTGCCCACTATTTTAATCAGCATGTTTTGCACAACTCAGTACTTAGGCTTCTTTAAGAAATACAGCGACATGAATCATTTGTGAATTTCTGAGTGATCACAAAAACTAACCACATCAAGCCACACACAACATTCTGAAAATTTACTTATTCACATCTTATTCTCTCTTCTCACTATCTCCCTTATGGAAACAATACAAATTATTCTTCTTATATCCTTCCCAGAAGATGAGGGGCTATTTTCTTCATTACCTACATATGACCTTGGGTGTCACTATGTACCAAACTGGTTTAAAAATAAAAGTACTTCTCTCAATGATTTCCCCAAGAGGAAAATCCAATGAATAAATTTTCTTTAAGCACTTACATGCTCATAAAAATACATTTTAGTTTTTATCCTGTGCTTACTCTTTAACTATCTCTACCAAAGATGAAAGAATGATCCCTAGTTATGTTTATTAATAAAGCAGTTCATTTTAAAAATGACCACAGTTTGACCACAGGATGCAAGTGGACAGGTATTGACACTTCTGAGAATGTGATCATTTGATTAAAAATAAACGCTTAGAGATGTTTTTAAATGACTTTTTAAGGAAAATCTGGGAAATCACATTATTTTAATGACAGAGGTAAATTTAGCATTTCTGAAATGGTATGGCACTTATAGAAAGAGAGTCAGAGAAAGACAGAGAGCTAGGCAAAGACAGAAATTTAAAATTTAGGAAATGATTCCAAAATTCATGAGAATTTGGGTTTTCTATTCAAACATCTCCAAATACTCTTAGAACAGAATAGTCCAACAACTCTATGAGGAAATGCTCTTCAAAAGTCTCATGAAATATTTTAACCCACTATTTTAAAAGAGGTTACACTGCTTATTTATACTCTGGTGATTATATCCTTAAATATAGAGCACTAATCAATTAGTATTAAAGATTTATGAAGGTACAAGTTAATAATTTTCCACTCAGTTCCTTCCTACTAATTAAAGATTTTTTTCACCATTAATCTTTGTCCTTTACCATTTAATCTGAAGTAATGCTTGTCCTTTAACTTCAGAATTAATTTTAAATAACATCTTTAATTTCAGTATGGAGACCTATTTTCACAATTTTCCTTTCAGACTAAATTAAGAAATCTCCAAAAGTCTCATATTTAATTTTACATACAAAATGTCATTTGCATTAATATGATGATTTTTAAACTACACATTTGGCCCACAATATCTAATTAATTTGGCAAGAGAATTATAGTAATAATAGAATTACTTCCAAATTTCTAGGAATACTTCATTTTTAAATGCCTAATTAAATACGTTTTTGCAATAAAAGAATTCATTCAGAAGAAATGTAATAATATATTAATTTCCCACTAACAGGTATGCAGAATGTAAATTTGTCTGATATTTGGCATCTACAAAAGACAAAGGCATTTTCTTCCCCAATCCAAAATCAAAGGATATATCTAAACAACTCAGAAGATAAAAATTAGGTTGTTTGGCAGAAAATTCAAATGAATAATTTGAGAAACTGATATATATATACATATATATACATGTATATATATATATACATATATATACATGTGTATATATATATATATATATATATATATATATGAAACTAACTAGCCTAGTATGGTTATTTTTAATTTTTCATGCATTTCAATCAAGAGGCCACTGAGGATATTTACTTAAGAAAATAAGAGTGGGATATGGTGGTGCACATCTTTAATCCCAGCACTTGGGAGGCAGAAGCAGGCAGATCTCTGTAAGTTCAAGGCCAGCCTGGTAAAAGAATCTTAATTACTTGTTTCTTCATTTATTTAGGATGTTGCTTTCCACTGATGAAGGCTGCTTCCAGCTGACCTCAAAAGTAGTCCAAAGGGCCTGGAAAGATGGCTCAGTGGTTAAGAGCACTAGCTGTTCTTAAAGAGGACCAGAGTTCAATTCCCAGCACACACATGGTGGCTAACAACCATCCATAGCTCCAGTTCCAGAGGATCTGACATCTTCTTCTGCCCTCTGCAAGCATTTCACACGTAAGGACACTTACATACATGCAGGCAAAATATTCATATACATAAATTAAAAATAAATATAAATAAATAGATAAGAATTTTAAGTTGTCCAGAAATGCTCTAACTCCTCCATGCTGGCAGTGAGATTGCATAAGGGGAAAGGTTCCTCCACTTCTTTTCAAGAGTGTTTACAATGCTCCAGCCTGTTCTGCCTGTCCCCTTATTTAAAAATCAACTTTTATCCCAATTCCTCTGGTAAGCAGGCTACAATTTATGCAATTTCTTCATCAAAGTCACTTAAAATCATTTCATTTCCCCTTCAACTTTCAAACTTGCTGGCATTTAAAAACTATCACCAATGATATATGCCATGTTATAAAGACAGGACAAATTTTGGGAAATTGGTGCTCTTTCTAAACTTAACAAACAAGAATGTCGTTTCAATACCAATAGAGTGACATTAAGTACAAAGGATTAAGACACAATGACTTTTAAAATATTACTTTGAATATTAGTAAGCATTATGATAATTCTAAAGCATTTAAGGATTAGTGACAGAAAAAATTTAACACAGGACACTGAATAAATATACTCATTACCCTACTAAATATTTGGAGAGAACTCCTCTAATCATTATTCTTCAGCCTATTATACATTCAAGTATGAAACATTTTAGATTCATGTCTCAGTGCTTTTTTTTTTCAGAGTAGAAAGAAATGATCAAAACCTCCAAGAATAAAACTATGTCATTTTGAAACATATTCACCTCTGTACATTATCAGAGAAATAAATTCCCCATGCCTCACCAAGCCAGAGAAGCTCAGAATATCATTGGTTAATGCTGGACTTCAGGCCCCCGCAGTTTTCCGGGTAAACGAAAGGTCAATAATGCATGCTGCCTGCTGGCTTCTGGCCAGGAGCTTTGCCTACCAATACAGCATTGCCTAGGGTACCACTGCTGTAGTTACATGGCTCTCCCGAAGGTACTTACAGCTCCTTCTGGATTCATTCTAGCATAATCCTCTCACTTGCTGACCATTAATGGTGTAATTAATGGACATTTTCTGATCGATGTACCCTTGCAGATAAGTATTATAATAAAGGGTGATTACAGTGAAGAATAATATAGTTGAAACCTGGCCCCTGGTCATCACCACTCATTGATAATGCCATAACAGAGTCAGACAGTGCAGCCAGACTGCACAGAAATTATATCAAATAAAGTAATTCCTTCAATTTATTGTACTTTTAATTATGCCATCTTTAATTTAAAGAACTACCTTGCCCCAATACAATGTAGTCTTTAAGTTAAAGGGAATTAATCTAAGGCTAACTAATATTCACTTCCCCCAGCACATTTGAAATCAATTTTACCTTAAGCGAAATGTTTTATGAGGCTTTAGTTTACCCTGGGCATTATGCATCTTCATAATTTTCTAATGAGCTTAAGATATCCATGAGCTGAAGCCATGAATCATATTTTGGTGGCCCTTAAAAACATTTTTTTCCTCAACACTGCAGTAAATTAAAAGAGATGTGAGAAAATGAGAATAAAATCTCATTACCGCTGACAACCTCACAGCTCAATAAACGTGTTTTAAATCTTATTAAAGGATCAGTTATTTGTCATTTTAGTAACCTTCATCATCACAGCCAATACCATGCCATCCAATCTTTCTTTAAAATATCAAGGCATAAAGGTCATGCAAAGAGCTAGGGCCATGAAATCATGCCTAGGAGACTACACAAGGGACTGGAGCTCTTTCGGGGTCTTCAATTTAAATATTGACAGGCACTGAGCTGTGATATTACACACATAGGGTCAGGGATGAAAGTTTAATAAATAGAATCAGAAGACCCTGCCATTCCCTGGGGTCCCCTGATGACCCCAGAGAGAGCAAGGTCATTGTACAGGAGCCCCCAAGGAGCAAGTAACCAAATGAGCCTTAATTATTGCTTATTGGGTAAATAAGAGGAAAAGGAAAAAAAATAGATTACCAGTAACCACAAGCTTTGTGCATAACAAATTTTCTACTCATGGGGCATTATTCTAGATGGAATTTTAATCACAGCAGATCAGCATCTACCATGGGCCAGCAGGCTCCAAAACTGGGTCCTTTCCTTCTCCTCAGTATGTTCATGAGCAGACAGAGAATTTTAATATAATTTTAATTTAATCTAATGAATCTTAATTTATTAAAATCATGGAATCTTAATATAATCTAAATAAATTGGATTTTAGATATATATGCTAACTGAAAGACAGACATGAAAAGGCCCAATAATTTGTTTCAATATTTTATTTTTTTATTTTTATTTCATGTGTATGAGTCTGTTGCCTCAATGTGTATAAGTACACCTGTGTCATACAATACCCATCGAGATCAGAGGACAGCATCAGATCCCCTGGAACTGGAGTTATAGAAGGTGGTTAGCCACCATGTGGATGCTGGGGTTCAAACCTGGCTCTTGTGCAAGAGCTACTAGTGCTCTTAACTACTGACCCATCTCTCCAGCCACATCCAATTCAACAATTTAAGAAAAATACAAGCGAGCTCACTATCCTGTGATTAGTCTGGCCACAACCATTCTCTTTCACTTGGTAAGCAATGTCCACAGATGTAAATAGAAGTGAGCCTCTTACTTTAAACTGAGTGGCTTCTTGATTTATGAGCATGATAAAATGGTCTGTGTACTGCCAGAAGAGGTTAAAGGGAGAAATTTTTATGCCCTACAAGGCAGGTCAGGTGGCTGTTCTTTGGTTTGTAACTCACTAGGCAGAGCTCCCCCTCAACCAGCTCCTCTGAGAGTACCCCCTTGCTCCTGCCATCCTTAAGTGGTGCCCCTTTTCAGGGCATCTGATCTAGCCTGCCTTCTCACTAACTAAAATCTGCCAAGTTTTAAATAAGAAGAGGTTAATAACAAATTCAAAAGCACTCTGCACTTAGAATTTTGCTTGCAGTCCATTAGATGTAATTATCAACCCTCCCAGCAGCTTGCTCCTCTGATTTCATTCATTTGGGGAATGCTGATCATAGCTTGAGTTTTATACTTAATTATTTCAAATAATTGGTAGCAAAATTTCTCACCTTGGTGTAGTTTACCTCTGAGAACATTCTGTGTCAACAAAGTTCACTTTCTGTCTACATTAATTTTCCTGTCACCTAATCACTGTGTTGAGACTATATACTTATCTGCTTGTGCTTCCACAATAAAGTTCCATAGTCTATGTGGCTTAAGCAACAGAATTTTATTTTCCATTAGTTCCAGAGGCCAGGAAATCTAAGCTCAAGATGCTAGCAAGACTGGTTTCTGGTAAGACTCCCCTTCCCTCTCCTTGTCTACCTCCCAACCCAAAGTAAGGACAGTATATATCTTTTGCAAATGAATGTACTTCACTTGGATTGCACCAGCTTTAACCAATTACAGATACTAAGCACTGATTTGTATAGACTCAGTCACAATCTCTGTGGTGTGGCTCATGACTGCCTCTTGTCACATGCAACCCATGCCCGGAGCTAAGAGTGAGGTTAGACTTACCCCAGAGAGCAGAATCAATGCCAAATAAGCAGACAATGTGCCATATTGTGTCTGTGTACTATCAGAGAAAACTATTATCTCACAGATCGAGGTGACATATTCATTGGTAGAGTTTACACTCCAACAAAGGACTTTCTGAATTTAAAGCTCTCAAACACTGCTAGTCATTCTACATCTTGAGAACCACCCATTACCACAAGCTGCTCATAATCCCTGGCTTTACTTTACATTAAAGGAGATCTTATTCAAGTAAGTCAGTCAAAGCGAATGGTCAGGCAATGGAACAAATGTTAAGGCAACTTCTAAGGATATAGGAGTAGAAAGATAATATATATACTTCCAAGGAACTTTTTACTTCTGCACAAGTGAATCTTTTCACATAATACTCTCCAAAGCCAGACTACAAAAGAGAAAAATTAGCCAGAAAAGGATTGATTTGTCTCATACATACACCGTTTTATTAAAATTTTAAAAAACTAAATCTGCTAGGTGAGATCTGTCTCAAGATGGCCTTGAATTAAGACTATACAGAATTTTAAAATAATACAGGCAACCAACATGGATGCTTGGTGCACCTGAGGCTGTTTCTGTGCAGAGTATCTGGCACCTCAAAGTACCATCCTAAGAGGTACACCATCTCCCTGTCCCATTAGTAGTGACTGTGCTATTCTTGTCTTACCTGTGCCTGTCTCCAACATCAAAAGTACATAATGGGCCAGTGTTTGCTACTCCAACTACCCAGAATTCATTCTTAAGCAGCATCATGAATAATACATTTGTTCATCTATTTTTTTTCCTTTGAGGCTATCTTTATATAAAACAACCAGACAGTAGATTTATAAATGAGAGTTTTATTTCCTTAGCCAGATTGGCTTTAGGACTATTAAATCAGTAGGTTCAAAGAAGTCAGCAATCACAATCAAAATCCACAGGCAAAATTGACCTAAGTTATATAATAATCTATCAGGTTTTAAAAGTACTTTACTATCAATGGCATCTCCCCATTCAGACATAAATGATTGTCACTTTTCAGTTGACTCACACAACTTCTAAGGAATGTTCTTTGGTTTATTCCAATAATCCTAGTGCTTGGTTCCTGCACTACCTAATATTAGAGATTCTACTTTGCATTCCCTTTCCTGGAACCATAGGAGTTGAATGTCTATGATACTGGAGAAATTTGAGGAGCCCTACCTCAGGTGCCAGATGTTCCTGGGGAAACCAGGGTCCCCTTTTAGGGTTCTTAGCCCCATTAATAAAAGAACTTTAAAATAGATTCTCTTAAAAAGCTTGAGACCATTTTATTCATTAAAGTTTGGCAGAAAAACATCAGGGCAGGCATGAATCTTGGCAGCTGCCAGAAGGAGGTTGCTTTTAAGTTAGGGTCCCTGTAAACAGGCAGGTCCAGCAATGGATGACAACTGCTTTTCAGCAAAATGAGGGCGGAGAATGAAGCTTCAGAGAATGAGTGAGAAGGCCCAGAGCATCAAGGAAAATATGCCCTGGCTTTGGTCGGTATCCTTAAGAGAAGGATAGAAAGGACAATTTATAAGTTAGGACTGAGAAAAGCAGTCAGGCCAGCAGGAGGGTAGTTTCTGCCAGCTACTGAAAACATCTACAATGAGAGGAAGGGCTTCTGGGAAGGAGAAATACGTTGTCTAATTAAGAGAATAATTACTGGACACTCATTTGATCAACTTGATTGAACAAACAACCTGTCACCCCCCACTGGATGGTGGGGCTGTAGGTGTTTGGGCACAACAGCCTGCAGATAGATTTTGCATGAAGGATGCTTGTACTCATGGATTATCACTTATAGCTAAAAATTGGAAAAAAAAAAACAGAGAAAGATGCAGGACGTTATGGCAGAATGCATGATCTGGGATGGGGTGGGGTGGGGGGGAGGGAAAGGGAAATAAGCCTGAACTGAATTGGAAAAATGTATGGAAATGCACAAAGCATCAATAAAAACTAATTAAAAAAAAATAAAAAAATAAAAAAAAAAAAGAGAATAATTACTGTCACCTCCTCATCATATAAGCTTGGAATGTCAGGTCTCTACCCAGGGCCTTAGCCCTAGACCAAGGACAGGTACCTCCACCTTTTCATAGGGTAATTTAAGTTCTAAAGAAGCACTTCCCTGTTCTGAGTATGGAGAAATAAGAGTCCCCAAAGTCTCCCACCCTAGCTAGTCTGCATTATGTAAAGAGCCTTTACTATCACTATTTAAAACAGGCTACTCAGTGAACAATAAATGCATGTGCAATTGATATTTGGAAATATAATCAAAGGAAATACATGTCTATTTCAGATAAATTTAGGTCCCTGGTGTCTTTCTACATCAATCATTAAGGGAAGAATTCATAAAAGAAATGAGATTTCACACCTTTTTATGCAAGGAGAGAAAACAAGGAGGTGAGCTAAAATTTATGTTATGCCTTGTGTCATTTGCAGTAGATGTATTAAGGCGTATAACAACAACACCGTGAGATAAATATTCCCAAGAGGAGTCTGGCTCATGAAACACAAATGTACTACCCACACAATAGAACTAAAATTCATATCCATATCCCAATGGACTTAAATACTAATGCATAAGTGTTAGAGTAAAAGATGTAATCTACCTCTAGGTAGAAATGTGCCAGTGTCTACTCCCTTAAAAATTAATCCAGTGGGCAGGTCAGTCCCCTGACCAAGGGACTACCCCTCAGGAACATAGATTCACCTCAAGCCATGTTAAAGAGATATGATGAATAATTATCCCTCTTTCTATCTCTTTTCTAAGCATGTTTTCCCTAACACATGGGCTCCTCTAACCCTTTGAGAGTCACTCTTTCTCTAAAATTTCCTTCTCTGCCATGTGACTACTTGTTTGCCATGTGGCAGACCTCCACACTGGCCCAATTTAAATAGCATGGCTGTCCCATTTTCCTCCACTGGGTAGCTGCCAAGATTTATAAATGCCCTAGAGCTTTTCTTTGAAACTCTAATAAAGTTGTCATCAACCTTCCATTTGAGTCCATCCTTAAATTCTTGCATTAATTAGACTAATAACCACAAGACAGGACCCCAATTTCCCCCCCATTATCATATGGCAACCCTGAAATTTCCAGTAATATAAGGAAAACTATTTCTCAAAGTATGCTTCAAGAAATCACATGCCATAGGAGATTAAGAATCAATACTTTTAACTTGAACAGATTTAGAAAATGCTAGTTCGAACATTGTTACTTTTTCTCCCAATTTCAGTTGAATCCTCTATAAAATAATAATAATGGAATTAATCTCTAAGAGAAAAATATATTATGCAGTATTTCCAGAACTCACTTCACTGAAACTCTTTAACACAAGTATTTGGGGCTAGTGATAAGTGCTCCAGGGAGCACACCTTGACAAACATCTATATTTGCACTTTCAAATAGAATCAATATCAAGATTGGAAATTCAGGTGAATATTTATGTTTACAAGTTTGTGTTAAGTTTTAGGGTTACATGTAGATCAATGAGGTTCAAGAACAACAGTATAAAATATGTTAGGGCAAGTTCTTGTTATCTATGCAACTTCAGAGTGAACAACTTTAAGCCAAACAGCCAAAACAGTTCCCTTGCAAAATAAATGAGAATATGTACCAAGGGCTCTGAGCATAGCAAGCAAAATAAAATTCTCACCAAATCAACCTTAGCAAAAGAGAAAGGAAAATATGATACTGGTAAGTAGTTCTATCAATGAGCATTTAAGAAAGGTATTTAATAGATTTTCTGTTGTAACTAATGGGCAATAAAGCAAGCTATCTGACCTTCTCCAGCGATTTCAGTTGAAGAATATAATCCTAGGGATAATGATCCAGGCAAATTGTCATCAAGATGTGGCTATTCATTATGCTCACTAATGTGTGCTGGCAATCTGAACAGACAGGACTCACCCTGCTTCCTTTCCTGACCAAAAGCTGGCTGGCTTTAAAACTAAACTTTCATAAGGTAAAATGATGACTAAAACATCAGAGATAGTTTAAAAAGAGAAAAAAAATAAAATTCATTACAAGTAAGTTGTTATATATGCAACATATGTGTAACATGTCTATGCTTGTATGAAATAGCACGTACACACATATAAGCCAACAAACACACACACTAGTCTCCCTTTTGCACCCTTTCTTTTACCTGGAACTTCTGAAAAAAATCAAAGCTGGTTGTTGTTAATAGAAACTGTTCTTTCAATTGTTGATATAATGCTTATCCCAAATGCTTATTCCAAATGAATCTGCACAGGCTATAGACTGTAGTAGCTAATCTCACTTCAGAGCCTCACAGACCTGGATTTAGGTTCAAGTCCCCAAACATTATCTTGACCTCGTGAACTTGACCTCAGTCATGTTATTTAACTTGTAAAAATTTGCATTCTCCCTGTGAATGCTAAATTACATGCTATCATAAACTACTCAGGGGAGTTTGGGACACATACATTTCCCAAAATGACATCAGTATTATGTTTCCACTGTTTTGAAACTTGATCTCATTTAGCATTGGCAAAGGAACTGTACAATTCTCTCTTTTCAACTGTTCTCCAGGATTCTTTGAGATAGAGGACAGTCACTTATGTCTCATCATTTAAACTCTTCAAGATATGTGAATTCATAGACCAAAGAACACACAGGTCAGCACCATGTAAATTTTTCAAAATATTCAAGATTATATTCCTGCTTGCTTTAATAGAAAAATTATTTCAAACTATTTAACCACAAAAATAACTAATCATTGAAGAAGACATTGGGCTGAGAACAGCCATGCTTGAGAAGCATAAGTTTAGGAAATCTATATAGGTCACACAATCAGTTAACTTCCTTTACTACTAGATTATAATAATGCAGCAGCTGCACAGGAAATAAGGTCAATAGTCAACAAATGGGACCTCATAAAACTCAAAGGCTTCTGTACAGTGAAAGAAACAATCAAGGAGGTAAAGAGAAAACTCACAGAGTGGGAGGGAATCTTCACCAGTGATTCATCTGACAGAGCATTAATGTCAAGAATATATAAACTGCTCAAAAAACAAAGAAGTAAGAAGACAAATGACCTACTCAAAAGATGGAATAAAGAGCTGAACAGATAACTTCACCAGTGAGGAATGGCTGAGAAACATCTTAAAAAGTGTTCAACATCATTAATAATTAAGGAAATGCTAATTAAAACCACTCTCAGTACAGTTCGCTAAGATCAAGAAAACAAAAGACAATAGATGCTGGAAGGGTTATGGGGAAAGGGGAACACTCATCCACCGCTGGTGGGAATGTAAACTTGTACAACCACTATGGAAAGCAGTGTGGAGAACCCTTGAAAGATTCAAAATGAGCCTACCACCTGACCCAGTCATACTACTCCTGGGTATATACCTCAAAGACTCATCCTACTGCAAAGATACATGCACATCCATGTTTATTGCAGTTCTCTTCACAATATCAAAGAGCTGGAACCAACCCAAATGCCCCTCAACAGACAAGTGGATGACAAAAATGTGGTACATCTACACAATGGAGTACTATTCACTGGTAAAGAAAGATGGCATTATGAACTTTGCAAGTAAATGGATGAAGCTCGAAGCCATTATGCTGAGTGAGGTGACACAGTCCGGAAAGACAAAGGGAGAGTGATTTCCCTCCTTTGTGGATGCTAACACCAAATCTCCAGATGAAAGGCAAGCTGTAAGGTCCCACAAAAGGTAAAGGCTCCTTGCCTCTAAACTGGGATACCTGCAAGAAGAGAGGCGATAAGGCCCTGCTGCTGAAGACCTGATGTTAACATGGAAAAGATGCATTGAGACCACACATGCAAGTGTACAGATGGCCTCTGGAATACCAGAGAGTGTTACCAAGGGCCACTAAACCAATAAAGCAAATACGGGTCTCCTTGAGTCAAGCAAGACTCCACCGTCAGCACCAGCTACACCTCACCTGCCTGGAAATAATGTGCAGCAGAGGCAGCCATATGCCTGTATATCCCAAATCTAATTGGCTATTGGCTCTCTCCTTGGAGGAATGACCCATGGCTGATGCCACAAGCTTACATTCTCTACAGGTTAGGAGATATCATAAGCCACAGTAAGACCCCGTCATATTTAACAGGAAAAAATGTAGTTCGTGGATCAACATCTCATCTAAACATATATGTCTATAACAAAGTAACCTACCATAACTATTAATGCTGCTTAAATACCTATATATCTAATTGCTTGTGCTTCATTAGTAGGATCGAAAGGTTATTCCTGGACAGACTGTCAGCCCATGAAAGGAAACAGCCAGAATTGACCAGAATCCAAGACAACAGCTCCAGAGAGAGTGGACTGTTCTGCTTCTCATCCACTTGTGCCCCTTTTCTAAGCCCAGGGAATAATCTGCGGAAGAGGGGGCGTGGTAGAATGTAAGGGCTGCGATTGGGGTGAAGGGTGAAACTACAGCAATGTAGTCTGGACCCTCATTTGATTAACCTGATTGAACATACAACCCCTCACCCCCCGCTGGAAGGTGGGGCTGTGGGTGTTTGGGCACAACAGCCTGCAAATTGGTTATACATGAAGGATGCTTGTACTCATGGATTATCACTTATAGCTAAAAAATGGAAAAAAAAAACTGAGAGAGATATGCAGGACAGTCATGGCAGAATGCATGATCTCGGTTGGGGTGGGGGTGGGGGTGAAGGGAAGGGGAGATATGCCTGAACTGAATTGGAAAATGATGTATGAAATGCACAAAGCATCAATAAAAAAAAAAATGTTGTGAAAAAAAATAAATAAATAAATAAATAAAATAAAAGATATTATCTAGTCAAAAAAAAAAAAAAGAAAGGCAAGCTGAATGACATTATGGTTATATTTCTGTTTATCTGAAAGCAACTATGTTGTCATAATGTGAATCGCTCAATGGGCTCTAGAATCCACCCACCAATTATTTTCAGACTCTGTAATTACTGTATATGGGTGGAGAGTATGTATCCATATTTTACAGTAATATAAAATTAATGGAGGAAAATGTGAATTCCTAAACATGAAAAAAAAAACTGAGAGAAAGTTGCAGGACAGTTATGGTAGAGTGCCTGATCTGAGATAGGGTGGGGGGAGGTGGGGAGAGGGGAAAGGGGAATATGCCTGAACTGAATTGAAAAATAATGTATGAATACATGTACATCAATAAAAAATATTGAAACAAACAAACAAAAAAACAGAAAGTGATGCCTGGTGTGGTGACACACACCTTTAATCCCAGCACTCTGGAGGTCAAGGCAGGCAGATCTTTGTGAGTTCAAGGCCAGCCTGGTCTCAAAGCAGGTCCCAGGCCAGCTGGGGCTGCAGGGAGGCCCTGTCTCAAAAACACACACACAAAAAAAAAACCCACAAAGTGACAGTTTCCCCATAGTGTAAGAGGGCTCTGCAGTCTTCAGGGTACTCCAATTTGTATTGCTGCTTGCTTTGGGACATGTCCTATACCTTCTTGATAATAAGAATTTACTAGATGCTTCACTGACCCTGTGCTCCAGGTTTAAGTTAAGGTAGTACAAGCTCTTCTCATCAAGTGTTTTTGTGAGAGGAGGGGCAGGATGAGACAGCACATGAAGGGGAGGAATAAATCAGATGGTGGGGTCTCTTTTAAAAAGAGAAATAGGCAAAAGATCATAAGAGAGTTACTTTTTAACCAGAATCAATAGCAACTAGGATTTAATTCAAACATCATCACAATTTCCTCTCTTCAGTTATAGAACAATATAGCAATTTGGGTAACTTGATTGAGCTGAAACAGACCATTAATGTAAAACCTTGCTCTAAGAACAGTAATAATGACTTGAGAATTTAAAAATTGCATGCAATTTTACAGTTAAAAGGAATTTTTCTCTATAGGACTTCCTTTATAAAATGATTCCCTTTCCTTTTGCGTCATTTGTTGTCATCTCTTTAGTGATCTATGCTAATGTTAATGTCTACTGTCTTGCTTCTTACACACCAGATATACAGTATATATACTTTCAGAATCTAAACTAGCCTTGCAATCCATAACTATAACACAATTCTCTGACCCTCCTACATGCAAAGCTTTTCTCTCTGAGCCATTGGTCAACTTCTCAGAATCTGCTGGGGTGAAATATTAAGGCCAAAGTTTAGGTACAATTTTTAATGTCTGAAATGGGATCCATTAGTCTCAGCATATAAATTTCTGCATGCTATAATGTAAGGTTGGTGCTATAAAAGGAGCGCTGATGTCTAAACTTTTTTAGTTTATGATTTGGATATGAACTAGTTCAACACAGATAATGAAGAAAAACTACAGTGTGAAGGGAAAATACCAGCACCATGTTAGAGAATTTGAGGTAGGTTCACATTGCTTAACATAAGTAAAATGAAATATTTAGTTAATAACCAATGAGTATCTGTGTGTGCCTGTCACGGGACAAAGAACTCTGCTTGTCAATAGGAATAAAAATAAATGATGTAACATAGAGTAAAGTTGCTAGCTATTCATTGAGAATAATGTACACAGACAGGGACAACATAACCAGATATCTCCTGAGATACAGGCAGATTCAGGGGGTTAAGGAAGCTTCTAGGCACTAAGAACTTACAATGAGAAACAATTGTGTTTCAGAGAGGCACAGGTTTGTCTCCTAGAGACCATAGCACCTGAGATGAATTCTGACATGGGTTGAAAGTTGGAGCCATAAATAAACAATAAGTGGTAGAATACTTGCCTCAGACACATGAGACCCTAGGTTCAACCTCCAGCACTGAAAAAGACAAACAAACAACAAAGAAAGAAACAGAACCATTAAGTTGAGGTCGCATTAAAAATTGTGTAAAGGTATATACATGAGGAAGTTAAGCCAGGCATTCAATGCGGAAAGAAAAACAAAAATAAATACAAAGAAGTGTGAATGGCAGGCATCTTGAGACAAATACATAGCTTCCAATTCCCTAAGTATGACTATAAAGCATAAGTAAGGAAGCTATGAGGTCAGTGGAGATGACAGTAAAGTAGTAGTATTATGGACTGAACATTTGATCTCCACGTGATTCATATATGAAAGCCATTTAGGCTTGAATGAAGTCATGAGAATGGAGGACCCTTGACAGACTCTTGCCCCTAAAAAGGGCAGGAACCCTGACAGACTCCTGTCCCTAAAAAGGGCAGGACACTGAGCACTCTCTTCCTCCCACATGAGGAGACAGCAAGAAGACTGCCATCCAGTCACCAAGAAATGTGCAGTCACCAGCATCTAACAGTGTTACACCTTGATGCTATGCTTTCAGCCTCTGAAACTGAGAAAAATCTCTGTTGCTTAAGCTGCTCAATCTATGCTAATTTGTTATAGCCCAAGTAACTGAGACAGGAGGGTGGAAGGTTCACATACTTCCCCAAGGGACCTCTGCTTCACTTTGTCAAAAGTAGGAAGTGTGAGGGTTGTAAACAGATGCCAAAGTCAGAGTTACATTCAGATTGATAACTCTGGCAGTATTTCCGAATGGGAGCACAGTTCATATAACAGTCACTGGTGAAGACACCAACACAGCTAAGAAAACCAGTGCCTACCTCTTACAGTGATGTAGCCAGGAGACAAAAGCTCAATGAGCTTATATGAAAAGATTTTTAAAAAAGAACCTATGGAGATATTGTACATAAAATGAGGAGGACATACAGGAACAAAGAGAGACATGGGAGTTAAATTAATATGAAATCTCGGGGCTGGAGAGATGGCCTAGCGGTTGGGAGCACCGACGCTCTTGCAGAGGACCCGGGTTCGATCCCCAGCACCCACATGGCGGCTAAGAACCGTCTGTAACTCCAATTCCAGGAGAACTCCAGTTCCAGGGGAATCTGAGACCCTCTTCTGACCTCCGCGGCATTGCACAACACAGGTGCACAGACCTGCATGCAGACAATACATTCATACACATACAAAAATAAATAATAAAAAAAAAATTTTTTTTTTAAATTAATATGAAATCTCAAATGTCTTCATTTCATTATAAGGGTCAAAAGATAGAGAGGAGAAAAGGAGGGTGTTAAATCAGTTAACAAGCTATGGAATAAGAAAACAAGGATCATTTCACATCCTTGAAGGTGTGTTAATGTACTGACTCCAGTCCTATCACACCCTATCATCCATCCTGCTTACAACTCCAACCAACCCAGAATAGCAATTACTTTTTCTTGATAAAGTATACCAAATACCTTATACCAAAGCCTTGTCTGTTTTACATAATCCTATCCCTCTTACTTACAGCCAATAGAGATAGAGAATCGGTGTAAACAATTTATGCCTTCTTCCTTACAAACTTTTGTCATTAAAAAATTGCTGTTACCTCTGGTGCACTGGACATATTACTATTTCCGAACTCCACTTGCAGTAGTTACAGAAATTTGACCCAAAACTTGGTCCTTTCTCTTGCTAGCATCAATAATAGCTCAATAACACTTTTTTGTTCAAAGATTCCCTTGGTCTATAGAGTTTGGGTTTAAACAGACCTAGATAAACAGTAAAATTATTATATAATACAGGCAGAGAACAGAAAAAGTAGGAATAAGCGCAATAGGAAGACACATTTATGACCGGTATTGTTCAACCTGATTGGAGAACATCCAAGGAAGTCCAGTCAAAACATTGTTTTGACTTCATTCTCAGCAGGGAATCAAAATGGAAGTTTGTAAACTAGAAGCAAAAAGGATATTCCACAAACTTTTAAGAAAGGGGAAGAAAGCTCGGACATAAAGAATCAGAAATCATAGCTGCTTGCTGCTAGCAATAGTTACTTTTCTCTTTACTACAACAAAATACTTGACAAAGAAAAGGAAGGAAGGGGAGGAAGGAAGGGAGGAAGGAAGGAAGGAAGGAAGGAAGGAAGGAAGGAAGGAAGGAAGGAAGGAAGGAAGGAAGGAAGGAGGGAAGAAAGGGAGAATTTAGTTGGGCTCGTAGCATGAGAATGCAGTTCATGATGACCGGTAAGGCATGGTGCCAATAGTGGCTCTAGCTACTGCAGCAGTCACAAAAGATGTGCAGCCAGAAAGAGAACTGAATGCTGACAGTCTGCTCACTCACTTCCTCCTTCCTTCCTTCCTTTATTTATTTTGTCTTTGTTGTTCAATCTAGGATCCTAGTGGATCCTAGGTACAGCCCGTCTTCAAAATGGGTTTTGTCTCTCATTGAAACCTTTCGGGTAATACCCTCACAGACATGCCCAGAAGAGTGTCTCCCAGATAATTCCAAATCCAGTCAAGTAGACAGTGAAGATTAACTATCACAGCCCTCTTAGTGACTGCACTCAAACTCCAAAGATAATGAAACTTAAGGCTGCAGACCCACAGAAACCTTGAATGCCTGCATTCTGGAATTAAGCCTAAAGGACAAACAGACCTTCAAATTAATTGTGGGTATGGTTCTTTTCATATGGAACAAAATGGAATCAAACACATAAAAGTCCAATTGAGTGTTTAGAAGAGCTGAATTGTCAAGAAAGAGATACCCTAAGTGAAAAACCTGTAGGCCCCATGGCTTTTTAGAGACCAGAAAAAAAAAAGAAAAAAAAAAAAAAAAAAAACAGAGTGAGTTGTGTAAGCCCCCAAACAGCATATTCCAACACTCTTCAGAAATATCCCAGAACAGGGGTGGAAAAAAGAAGAGAAATTGAAAGGGCAGAAAAAAGTCACCAATGCTGATTAAAACATCAAGTAGAAAATAGGTCACACACCAGTAGGAAATTAGAGAAAGTATACTGTAATAGGAGTTCCAGAAAAGGAAATTGGATAAGGGAGAAGAGGAAATTATTGAATAAATAATTCAAGGACAATTCTCGGAACTCTTTAAGACATGAGGCTCCAAACTGAAAGGGCCCACAATATACACAAAGAAACCTCACTATAAGTTTATCATGAAGTTTCAAAACAGGAGAGAAAGAGAGGAGTCTACAAGTTTTCTGAATAGAAAATGAAAAAATAAAATAAGCATAGTTACTATGACTAGGATGATAGGAAAATGCCTTCAGATCTGTCACAACACCAGCAAATTAGAGTTGGTGATTTGAATGAGAAATGTACTCCACAAGCTCAAAGGATTTGAATACTTGGCCCCAGCGATCTGCAGAGGTTTAGGTAGTACTCTTTGCAGAGGTTTAGGAGTGGTAGCCCGGCCAGAGAAAACACATCATTGGGCAGGGAGGGGGCTCTTAGAGGTCACAACCTTGCCTGTTTCCACTGTTGCTCTGCCTGCTTCCTACTAGTGTTTGAAGATGTGACTGCTCAGCCTTCTGCTCAGGCTACATCCTGTCATGGTCTCCTCGATGGACTCTTATCCCTCTGGAACCATAAGCCAAATAAATTCTTCCTTCTATAAGGTGCCTAGGTCATGATGTTTTATCACATTAAGAGAGAAAAAAAGCTATAACAAAAAGATAATGAGGAAATAGCTTCAAATTTAGGAGTGAAGATTATTTAAAATCTATGTTCTATCTACGAAGAAATTATCTATCATATTTAAAAATAGAATAAAGCTATTGTTAAATATTCAAAGTTTGAAATATATTAACTTCCCATGCACCATTTCTCAGGATCTACTAAAAAATTCCCCCCGGGGCTGGAGAAACGTGGCTCTGCAGTTAAGAGCACTGGTTTGGTTCCCAGCACCCACCTGGTTACTAACAATTGCCTGTAACTCCAGTTTCAGGGGATCCAGTGCCCTCTTCTGGCTTCCATGGGCGTTTCATGACATGAGTGCACTTACACACATGCAGATAAAACACTCATAACATAAAATAAAAATAACCCCCTGTCCTAGTTTGTCCTCCATTGCTGTGACAAAACACTCTGACCAACACCAACTTGGGGAGAAAAGGGTTTATTCAGCTTACATCTCCTGGATCACAGTTCATAACTCAAGGATCCCAAGGTGGGAACTCAGGGCAGGAACCTGGAGGCAGGAGCTGAAGCACAGGCCATGGAGGAATGCTGTTCACTGGCTTGCTCCCCTGGCTCATGCCCAGCCTGCCTTCTTATACAGTACACAACAACCTGCCCAGGGTGGCACAACTCATTGTGGGCTGGGCCCTCCCACACTGCTTGACAATTAAGACAATACTCCACAGATGTGGCCACAGGCCAGTCCAATGGAGCCAATTCCCCAATTGAGGCTCCCTCAACCCAGGTGTGTCAAGTTGACACTAAAGCTATCCAGCACACCCCCCGCAAGTAAACAGAATAATTTAAGAAAAGGGAGGTTGCAGATCATAAGAAACAGATAATTCAATGAAGGTGAGTCTCAGATGGAATCCCGCCCTAAAGATGACAAGGATCCCAAGTAGATCGATGCAGTGGGGGGCATGGGTGTGAGGCATATACTCAGAAGGCAAGCCTGTCAGCACTGTGCTGCTTTACCAAGGTGGCTTGAAGCTCAAGGTGTGAGTTAAGTCCTGTCCTCTGCTCCATTTCCTTCTGCCTGGATCAGTGGAGAACACTCACCACACCCTCAAAAAAGTTCTGTCCCACATACTTCTAAGACCATGTAACTGGCTTCCATGAATGTGAAATAAGAAAATACAAAACAACACAAACCTTCATCATATTTCTAAATATCAGAGCCCATGTCAACATAGCCCTGACAATAACTTACCATGGTGAGCCTTGTATTGCCTAAGACCAGCCCATGGACAAACCCACCTACCTTCCCAGAAGCCTCTGTGAAATCAGGAAGGTTGCTGCCAGATTAGGACTTGCAAACACTGCTCAGCTTCTCCTTTCTAACAGGCTGTATCTATTGTGTCAGAACTAATCTCTCCTTCACAGTTCTGTTCATGTAATACCTGCTATTCTCTACATGTATATAAATTCATGTTCTTCTGATATGTGAGTAATCAATGGTAAAATATTAGACTATTATGTGAATGATGTATCTGTCCAAATTCAATCAGGAAGACAGAAAATAAATTCATATTGCAGATTTACCACAAGAATTAGAAGGGTAAGAGAATACAGAGGAAACACCAGAGGAGCCTGAAGGAATAGGTGGCGTTTCCAAAATCTTGGCTCACACAGAAGGGCCACAGAGGAGTGTGCTTGGACATTGAAGCTCCCTCTGTTTCTGCTGTGTTTTCATACAGTCCCTGCAGCTGGTTCTGGTGTTGCCAAATGAACTCTGATACAGGGGCACACTGCCATTGGTGAGAGTAATGTAATGCTGATAGGAACGGAGAAAGCGGAGAAGGCCCCTCTCCCGCCCCTACTGTGAGCTCTTCCAGAAGGCCATCTGCTAAAACAATCTGGGAGAAATCCTTGGCAGTGCGGCAGGGCTCAGCTGCGGTACTGCAAGCTGGGCAAAAGAAGGTGAATTTGTTGCTGAGGAATCTGGAAAAACAACTAGCTCAGGTGTCTGAAGAGGAGACTAAAGGTGGGGAGGGCTTTGATTTTCTATGTCCTTTGAATCTTTTATGAAAATATATCTACATTTTATTTGAAGTTTAAAATTTGAAAATATTTAAAGAGAAGATTTAAGTTGATTATTGATTGAAATATCTTTCTTTATTGTCCAAGTATTCATAAAAGCAACAAATTCTCTCTCTCTCTCTCTCTCTCTCTCTCTCTATCTCTCTCTCTCTCTCTCTCTCTCTCCTGTAGGCACATATTTATTTTTGTGTCTGCACAACATTCCCTTGAGATCAGCACCAGGCCTCTTCCTCAGTAGCACTGATTTTTTGACACAAGGTTTCTCACTGGACCTGGAGCTCACATATTTGGCAAAAATACCTGGCCTGCAACTCCAAGCACCCTTCTATCTCTGCTCCTCAGTGCTGGGATTCTAGGCACCTACTACCATACTCAAATCTTCTTGTGGATGCTGGGATCTAAACTCAGGTCCAGCAAGGACTTTATTGAATGAGCCATATCCTCAGTCCTCCCCTTGACCCAAAGTATTTCCTAAAGAAGATATCAAGCCAGGCATGGTATAGCACATGATCCCAGAACTTGGGAGACAGGGGCACAAAGATCCTGTGCTTGAAGCTAGCCTGGGATACATAGAACTTGTCCCCCCCAAAAGATACCATTTGGTTCTATAATATGCAATCCTGATACAATGTTAAGTAACATTTAAAAGGTTCTGAATAATTTGGAATTAAAACAGAAATTTTAATATTTAATTGAATCATCATATTTGCTATAATTTTAGTCTGAAATATCTCCCATACCTGCATATCAATGCCCCCTGTAGGCTGTATATTTGAATGCTTGGTACCTAGCTGGTGGTACTATTTTGAGAGATGGGGACTTAGAGACATTGTGGTGGTTTGAATGAGTGTCCCCCATAGGCTGTAAGTATTCAGACATTTGTCTCCAGTTGGTGGCACTGTTTTTGGAGGTCTTAGAAGGTGTGGCAGTGCTAGAGGAAGTACGTTATTGGGGGCAGGCTTACTGAGTTTAACAAGCCTCGTGGTCTACAGTTGCTCTCTCTCTCTGCTTCCTGTGCTCTTTGCAAGATGTGACCCTCGGCTTGCTGCTCCAGGTCCAGCTGCCATGACTCCCGCCACAATGGACTCTAATTCCCTGGAACCATCAATCGTAAACTCAAATAAACTCTTCCTTTTATAAGTTCCTTTGGTCATGGTGTTTTATCACAGCAACAGAAAAGTGACTAATACAGACATAGACTCTGGCTACCAGAGATGGATCCTTTAAGTGATAATACCTATCTCTTCTTCTGGTCCCTCATCAACATGTATGATGTGAGTAGCCAATTCACAGCCCCACTGACACAGGTTGAGCTGCTCCATCGCAATGCTTTCTGCTCTGCTCTACCATGGTATGAAACCCTCTGGAACCTCCATCCAAAGTAAATCCTTCCTCCCTTAAGTTGCTTCAGTCAGGCAACAGTCGAGTGAGAGAAAAGTAGCTGACACAACAGTCCAGCCAGTGAATAGTTAAAAATAGAAAAGGCAAAGTCTCTACATAGAGCAATCTGTCAAATGACTAAAATTAAACGTGCTTTTGCAATGACAAGCAATACCACCACACATCCAGACAGACCCTGCCTAGAATCCGTGCTCCATCACAGTGAGGTTGCGAAGGCTTGCACCAGTTCCTTCATCTGTTTCAAGCTCAGTTTCCTCATCTATAAGAAAAAAGTAGTTTCCAGGTGGCAACACCATAACTGAAAATATAATAAACAGTTGTGGCCAGAAGGAACACAAAGCATTAGGATGATAGAAACACTGGAAAAAAAGGTTGAAAAACATTTAAGCAGATAAAAGATATTTCACTAGAAAGCTGAACTTCTCCAAAACTCTGTGTTACAGCTTTTCCTAAATGGAGTATACAAGTATTGGCATTAAATGATGTGTTCGTTAGAGATCTGATGCTGTTGGGATGTATCTATTTTATAGAAACTATAACGTGTTGGGTGCTGTGCTAATCTCTGCCTGGCAAAAGCCTGGCTGCTTAGCTCACACCATCATAAACCTAGGACGCTACCAGCACACACATAAGCAAAGTGTGTTCTTGGCTTTGAGACTGGCATTGCTATTTGCAGAGACTAGCAATGTTTGTCTGGTTCAGAGACAACAGGAATTACTTCAGTCTTCGTTCAAATTTCATTTTGGATTGCTGTATGTCATTTTTTTATTTTCATTTGCTGTCATTGTTTTCCAGCCCTGTGCAATTTTGTCATGTTGTGTGAGGCTGGGCTTTCATCTGTCTTTATGTTTTCTCTTCCATTTTGTAGCTGTTTCTTTCTATTCTCTGATGTTAGCATAGTTGCAGTATACTGTAGCCTTAAATATCTTTAGGAATACTTGTGCACTTAGACATAAGTGTTAGTCACTTACCCTTTCATTCTTCAGTTCAAACATTTATTAAATGTCTTCTAAGCATCATGTTGTGGATGCAAAAATAAGCAGGACAGGGACTTGTCCTCAAAGATATCTAGAGTTTAAAATAGACACAGAAACAAAAAATTGAAGCATGATGAAAAAGATTATTAAGCCTGGTATAGGCCTATAATGCTAACTATTCAAGAGATTGAGGCAAGAGGATCACAAGTTCAAAGCCTAGGCTATAGAATGAGAGTCAAGGCCAGCTAGGGCAGCTTAGTGAGACCCTGTCTCTAAACAAAAAGGAAAAAAGAGAATTAAAACATGTCAGTGATTCTCAAACTACCTGTGGAGATATTTCAGTAGTTCTGAAATAACTGACCACAATTCTTTTTTTTTCTTTTTGTTTAATTTTATTTATTTTTTTATGTGTATGAATGTACTGTCTGCATGTAGGTTTGTGCACCCGAGTCATGCAGTGTCTCGGAGGTCAGAAGAGGGTGTCAGATTCCCCTGTAACTAGAGTTTAAGACAGCTCTCAGCCACCACGTGGGTGCTGGGGATCGAACCCGGGTCCTCTGCAAGAGCAGTCAGAGCTCTTAACCGCTAGGCCTTGTCTCCAACCCCTACCACAATTCTTAATGTAGTTTCATTGATGCATACATAGAGATGAAATGGATTCACGTTCATACACATAATTATAGACTGCGATGATAAATTATTAAAAATCTGAAATTTGACAAAAAGCACAGCAGCCAGTTTACATGATAATAACAGGCTCTGAGCAATTACTATGTGTCCAAAAAATAAGTGTTTTAGAACTGTCACCTCATTTAACCCTCACGGTAACTCTCCAAGCTAAAGGTTTCCATCTAACTGCTGTATGTAAGGAAACTGAGATTCAGATAACTTCAGTGGGAACTTTCAGTAAAAAATGATAAACTGTCAGCCAGGCGTGGTGGCGCACACCTTTGATCCCAACACTTGGGAGGTACATGGATCTCTGTGAGTTCAAGGCCAGCCTGGTCTACAGAGCGAGCTCCAGGCCAGCTGTGACTAAAGGGAGGCCCTGTCTCAAAGAGACCAAAAAAAAAAAAAAGAAAGAAAAAAGGACTGACAAAAGTTATAAATCATGTAAAAAAAAAATGTATTGTCATTGTGCTGGATCGCTTTAGTGTCAACTTGACACACCTGGGTTGAGGGAGCCTCAGCTGGGCAATTTCCTCCATTGGTCTGGCCTGTGGCCATGTCTGTGGGGGATTTTCTTGAGTGTTGAGTGATGTGGGAGGGCCTAGCTCACTCTGTGGGTGGTTCAACCTCTGGGCAGATTGTTGTGTATTATATAAGAAAGCAGGCTGAGCATGGGCCAGGGGAGCAAGCCAGTAAGCAGCATGCCACCATGGCCTGTGCTCCAGTTCCTGCCACCAGGTTCCTCCCCTAAGTTCCTACCTTGGGCTCCCTCAGTGATGAACTATGACCCAGGAGATGTAAGCCAAATAAACTCTTTTCTCCCCAAGTTGGTATTGATCAGAGTATTTTGTCACAGCGATGAAAGGCAAACTAGAACAGTCATCTTGGTTGGCAGAGACCGAGGAATCATAGATAATGGGCAGTTAGAAAGATAAAATCTGACTAATATAATTACCATTACATGACAGCCAGTAAGATGCATGCAGAGGAAAAAAACCACATAAAAAAGAAAGAGTACTATGGAAGCAGATGTGGAAAAATGAACAAAATATTTCATGAAAATTATAGTCTCTGAATGTTTTTATTTTTTAAGTTCATTAGCTAAGATAAATAAATGACTCCCCTAAGAAGAGAATCACTAAACTGAAAAAAAACGAAACCGGAAGGTGCCATTCAGACGTGGGACATGGCAAAGGCAAGACAAGGAAAAGACGTTAAGATACAGGATGTGGAGCATAGAAAGACATTTCACTGTGTGCTTAAATAGCATACAAGATGGGCTGAATAGAAAACCAGTAAATGTTTGAAAAGATATTAGCTGACAAATTTTCCTCAAAACTGGAAAAAGAATAAAAAGGACAAGGAAAGTTATGGGTCATCAGAGACTATCAAAATCTGTGTCCAACCACAATGCTGTACACCGACTATGCTCTACACCCACTATGCTCTACACCCACTATGCTCTACACCCACTATGCTGTACACCCACTATGCTCTACACTCACTATGCTGTACACCCACTATGCTCTACACCCACTATGCTGTACACCCACTATACTCTACACTCACTATGCTGTACACCCACTATGCTCTACACCCACTATTCTTTACACCCACTATGCTCTATACCCACTATGCCCTCAAAAAAACCATAATTCACAAACCAATGTAACATTTGCTTATTACCTGCTATTACCATGTCACATTGTGTCCACACCCTCCTAACATTCTGAAGACATTTCTCTGCATCTGGAGACAGTTTTACATTGTCAAAGCTATGGGGGAAAGGGACATGCGGCTTGTGACTGTTATCCAGTGGGTAAGAGCTGGAGCACCTGCTAACCATCATCAGAGACTGTCAAAATCTGTGTCTAACCACTATGCTGTACACCCACTATGCCCTCAAAAAAAAAACATAATTCACAAACCAATGTAACACTTATTACCTGCTATTACCATGTCACATTGTGTCCACACCCCCCTAACCTTCTGAAGACATTTCTCTGCATCTGGAGACAGTTTTACATTGTCAAAGCTGTGGGGGAAAGGGACATGTGGCTTGTGACTGTTACCCAGTGGGTAAGAGCTGGATCACCTGCTAACCATTCTATAGCACCTGGGACAGCCTTCACGGTTAAGAATTATCTGGCCTAAATGTCAATAATATAAGGCTGCGAAATCCTGCTTTACATATATTGGCATTAATACCCCCAGCAGTTGGTGTTAGTCTTGATGGACATACTAAGGTCAAAGAGTGTAAATAACTTCATCAAGTCTATATAGCCAATAAAGAGAAAAGATCTAATTCATATTAACCTCACTCTAATGCCCATGGCTTTCAAAGTGTATTTTTTTAAGTTCAAGTCAACAGATAGGCCTATTATGAATTATTATGATTTAAGTGAAAATGATCCTCCCTAGGATCAGTGTTGCTATTTGTTGAAGTTAAGAAATCTTTAAGGCCTGGGAAGTGGCCTCTGAGGGCTGGGGCTTGAGGTTTGTATGTGATTCCTGTGTCATTTCTTCACTCTGTTCCACCAGGATGTGAGGGGGTCCCAGGCATAGGATCTGGCCACTGGTGAGCTGTCTGCCACTGTGCTTTCCCTGCCATAGTGGACTTCATCCCTCTAAAGCATGAGTCATAATGAATTCTCCCTCCCTTATATAGCTTCTTTTCAAGTATTTGATCACAGTGATGACAAGAAGGAATACTTGAATGTTTAAATAATGCAAACAAATTGACCACTATAGTCAAACTGCTCCTTGCCATGACAACCTTGGGAATTAGTTGGCAAGGCTCTTTCTCTTATTGTTCATTCTAATCCAAGTTTGTATATATTCATAGCACATGGTGGAAGAGAAATATAGGTAATCTGCTCATTTAAAATACCATTGCCACAGCAATGCATCCTGCTCACGTGCTTACTGCTGCTGGCCAAAAATTTGGAATATATTCTAATTTTAAGAACTCCTAGAGTCCCCTAGACCCCTAGACTTATACCCATCCTTCAACAGTTAACATTGGATAGTGAGGGCTTTGTGCTCACATTCTTACATCAAAAGGGCCTTCCAGATGGTGTGTTTCTTGTTGGCCTAGCCCAAACACACATGCATAAATCAGCAGCAAATTTGGTAATAGGATACAACATTTGGAGTCAAAGTAATCTGCTGACACCACCGTGCTGTTTCGCGGCCATGCTTTGATCTCTTAAATCATAACGAAACTCACTTCAAAATAAAAACATGTCTAAATATGCCATTCTAGCTGTATTCTCAAACTTAGATTCTTAAACACTTTTCACTCAAACGAATGTTTTATTCTGTGTGGAAATTGCTGATATTATTGTTATTATTCATAGTTCAAGATTCTCACAAGAAATTTAAATTCATTCCAATGTGGTTCCTTTAAAATTATAAGTATTCTTTTTAACTGATGGAGCGGCTGTTATTTTTTTCAAAATCTTTTTGAAATGCAGTTCATCTTATTCCATAATTTGTCTTATTACTGTTTTTAGACATGAGTTTCCTTGGAAACTGTACTTCTAATGGACTTTAGCTACAAATAGGCTAAAAATTGCCTTTATTCATTTATCATTTCAGTGTAATTAAATCTTCTATATGATGTGGCCTGTTCCCATGTATGGTATCTTGTTTCCATGGTAACGGAGATTTTCTACTATCTGTAGTTCGAAATGCCTTCGCAGTGTTTCTTGATTAACTCATGAACCCAAAATTACATTTTGTAAACTTACATGTAGTAGAACTTACAAAGAAGAGGCTACAAAAAAATTATGTTTTCCATTTCTTTTGAAATTTCCTTTTGTTTTTACTATTCTTTTTCCTTATATGTTTCCTTTCCCAAGCAAAATAATTTCATGTCATTAAGAAAAGCAAAATCCATTACTAAATTTAGCAAACCCTATCATTTTTGTGGCTGGATTGCCATCTACAGTTCTTAAGATCCAGTGGCTGAAAGAAAAGACCAGCTAAGATATTTATAGTACAAAAGATTTAGATAACTATTTTCATTCTTTCTTCGAGATTCCTTTAAATAATCTATTGATGCTGCACGTCTACAGACAAAAGCAATATTACACTTTCATTTTTTTCTGTTGACATGTGCTTTATCTGTTCTAAGAATTTCAGAACAATGTAGAACATCTCACTTACTGATCTTATCCATCTTGCTGGAATAAAATAGTGAATCTATATATCCCATTGTTGTGCTAAGAGCACTATAAAATTAATGGGTTTTATTCCTGTTATATAATAAAGAGGAATAACAACCATACTTAAAAATATTTAATCATTTGATAAATCTTTATCAGCTACCCACTGTAGTCAATGATATATTAATCAATGCTCCTGACAGTCCTAAATCCTAATGGCATCTGATTTGAAAAGCTCATGTTTTAAAAGGTTCTCTCAGGCAGGAATGCTGTAAGAGATAAGCTGAAGCAATATTTACATGGAAAAGCTATTTCTGAAAACAATAAGACTGAAGTAATTCAAGACTAATCGTATGGAAAATGGGAGGTGAGAACCTGTCTTGGATTGGGCTGTCCTCCTAAACCCCATTTTATGAGGAGTTTATGAGAACTTCAGGCCAATGAAGGATCAATTGTGTGCCACCTTGGATCTCTTCCTTTATTCTCTGAGTGTGCAAGCATAACCCATACACACTTCAGAGTCATTGCAAATCTTCCAAGTTCTAGCTATGAAGCCTGATGGTGATGAACTAAGCCATTTAAGGAAGATATAGTCCTTGGGGGAAGACACTTCCTCTCTTGAAATCTCAGATTCAAAGCAACACAAAAGTGTTTGCAGGCTTGCAGTCCTTTTATTAAGACTCTCATAAATAATGAAATAAAATGTAAGAGATTTTTACAAAGCACAAATGTATGACATAAACATTGATGACTGATTATATCAAGGTTATTGGTAATGAGGAAGAGAAACGCAGCTTTGAATCTGCCAGAGATCTGCTATATGGAGCCAGCTTTTCTGAGATGGCCATGAAGGTAAGCCTGATTTCAGCAGCCTGGCCTGTGTGACCCGCATTGCTCCCACCTGCAGAGCATCTGATTGATTGCTGGAACCCCAGGGAGCAGCTTGAATCTCCTCTACAGAGGCCCACTGAGGCACTGTTTTACTCCATCTCTGCATCTGAGTGGCCCTGAAAAGTTTAATATTGTTGACTGCAAATAAAATCTGCAAATTAAAGGGAAATATTTGGTCAAGCTGGCTCCCTCTCCAAAGGCTAACCAGTAAAAACAAATTGTGCATGAAAGAGAAAAAGTTCCACTGACAAAACTGTAAGGTTGTTCTATTCTTTTCATACACACAAGTAAACTATTGGGAATATTAAAAAGCAAGAAATGAAAAAAATTATGAATCTTCTACCTCTCCGTTAATAATCAAATAAAGCACAATAAGAAATGTTCACCTTTAGACGTGTACCCAGCAAGAACTACTAAGTAATGAGACTCACAATGCTCAGCACCCATTCCCTACACTATCCTTCAGAGAAAAAAAGAGTAAGGATTTGTGAAGAGAAAGCGATTCTTCAATGTCAAGGACAATGGAGGGAAACTGAAATTAAATTTTTTAACTGTCCACTCATTTTCACTATAAAATAGCTTTTGTTACTTCTGCACAGATAAGATGGGCTTGAGACTAAAGAAAAGGTCCTTCTGTGAGGTGAAACTTGCTCTATATTTAATCAAGGTGAGGGTGAGATTTTGTTGTGGTGTGTGTGTGTGTGTGTGTGTGTGCGTGCGTGCGCGCGCATGCTTAGGAACTGAATTTACACCTCATAACATATTAGGACTGTGCTCTACCAGTGAGCTATATTCCCAGCTTTTGTTTGTTTTCTTTTCTTCCATGCTATATTTTAAGGCTTAGTCTCTCAGTAACTTAACTAGGCTGGACTGGAATGCACTCTATTAACCATGGCAGGCCTTAACCAAGCCATCCTCTTCCTAGGCCCTGTGAGCACCTAGAAAATAGGCCTGTGTGCCACCAGGCTGGATCAGACTGTGTTTCTAAGATCACACTTTACCTAAATCACATATCAATTTTTCAAAAATGCAAAAAATGTTTTCTCACTCAGAAATGTGGGTCATAAAACTGTATTCTTATTGAAATCTACAGTTTATTTATTTGATGAAGTTCTAAAATGCCGTGTACCCCAAGAAAACAAATGTGCTAGAAATCTGTCACATGATAACCTTTGATTTTCCACAACACAATACAAAGAATTGTTTGGTTTGTTTGATCAAACCCATATAGAGATGTTTTATTAATGATGTGTCTATCATTTGCTGTAATAATCAATTTTGATATTTGACTCTTCTTGGAAATTAAAAAGCTATACCTATGACTATTATGGGAATGAGGACGCAGCCACAGAGATGCAATATGAGTCAGGTTGAGACAAATCAAATCGAACTAAATATAGAGATTTACTGACTGATGAAAGTATGCGGAAAATGATTCGTGGGTCGGGGGTAAGGAGGGCAGGACTTAACTAAAAATGAGACATGGTTCTAAACCAAGCCCACTAAATGTATGTCCTGTTCAAGGTCATTCCAACACAGATTAAAAGAATTTTACCATCTTTCCTGAGCATGACTTCATCTCAAAAGATTTTGTATTGGCATCAACTGGGTTAATAATGCCAGGCTGATTTTAATATCAATAACCCATGCCTTAGGCCTTTAAATAAAAAATGGGGAGGGGGATAGTCAGCAGTGTGTGCAAATGTAGGCTACTGCAGAGAATATGTGTGGAGGCAAGCAGATTCCCAGAAAATGTCAGCACTTTGTAGGATGAGCTCTGGCAGCCATGGCGGTGCTGACAATATGTTAGAGAGGCTCAGAACATAAATCAATCTACATTTGTTCTCACAGGGACGGAGAGCTGGAATTACTGTTTCTGAAACTTGAGCCAATATTGTCACCGCAATATAAATGATGGAAAGTTTGCCACTGTAGTTTGCTTCACCCATTGCACGAACCGCCTGGCAAATAGCACCCTGGAATTTCATTAATTAGCGCTAACTATGATTGGCACTGCCAGAGAGAACAATAAAACAACCTCAGTGTTTTATGAACATATGGGTGGCAGAGTTACTAACTGGGTAATGCAAGACTGGTTTCCAAATTATTAAGGCTTATTTATCCTGCACATAATTTACCTAATTTTCCCTTTTAAAGATAATCTACTATGTGTGTCTTTATTTTCTATAGATTAAATAGCAAGGTATAAACTGCTTACCTAGAAGATATGTCCATCCTTGCATGAAAAATGTGAGATCTTCAACTGAGAAAAATGTTTTGAAATGATCATATTCAGTATCATTGTTTTACACCGGAAGAAACTCATCCCCAAGAAAGTGAAGTGACTTTTCCAACTGCAGTCAGCAGTCAGCTGACGGTTGACACCAGATATTGTGAATAGACATTTTATTCCCCTTTATCACATTGTCTCTGAATTGGTAATTGTTGTTCCTAGATTGACATTGATTTGACATATGGCAGTTCTGAAATGACATTTCATTGCACCCCATATTCCTTTTAACTAAACAAGTTACATAAAGTTCTCCACTTCCACCCAGTGCTCTTCTCTCACAGGCTCAAGGAAAGTGTCCACCAAAGACTCAGTCTAAGCTGCCATGCTCATCACATTTGGTACAACAATTTTTTATTTTCCTATTTAATTCATCTTTCAACTGGATAAAACATTACAGGGAAAAGATGTATTTTCCTCTCTTCACATTCATAAGCAAAATGGAGTTCAGTGAGCCTTTCTGGAGAGTGTTCACTGACACGTCCTCTCAACACTTATCTATTGAAAAGGGGAAAGGTACAGTTACGAATTCCCATACGTGTAGAATAAAGATTCCAGGAGAAACCAGGTGCCATCTAAGTCCTGTCAGCTCATTATATACTTGGTTAAAAAGGAAAATTAGACATTAAAATTAGGACCACCAGAGTCTCTCTCTGGCCCCCTCTTCTTTTGTCTGGCTACAAATATTGCTTTATTAGGATCAGTGACCTCCACTCTTTTTTATTAATAATAAAAATAATCTTCTTTCAGCCCCCAGAGGTCACAGAAGCAGGTAATATTGCCTCAAGATCCTTACCTTGCTCCTCTGTCTATTTTTTCCTTGGGCAAACAGACACATGTGGGTTTGATACTATATTAGAACAGAGGGGAAATTCAGCTATTATTTTAATTTTGAAACTAACCAATAAAGGAAAAGTCCTATCTTGGAGTTATGTTGCATACAGCATGCTACACAGCCAATAGAATCTCCCAAGCTCATTTCTGTCTTAACTGATAACAAGCCTCATATTTTCATTTTTATGACATACCAAACAAAAAGTAAAACAACAGATGTTGACTGCATTTGAACTGAACACATTGTTTCAATTCCCTCCTTAAAAGATGGGATCTCCCTTTAGTCCCAGCTGGCCTGGAGCTTGCTATGTAGACCACGGTGACCTTGAATTCACAGAGTTCTGCCTGCTTCTGTCTCCTGAGTGCTGGGATTAAAGGTGTGCACCACCATGCTCAGTACTCTTTCTTTAATTAATGTATATTTTATTGAGTTTTTTGACATTTCCATACATCTTAATTATATTTAGACCCCCTCCCCTATCTGTCCTCCAATAGCCCACCCACAGGATTTCATGCATTCTGTCAAGTCAAGTTTGTATTAATGGGGATTAAACATAAGAAACTTATTTGAGCCTTACAGCCTATGGTTAAGGTTAAATGCAAATCCTAATTCTCCCCTTTACTGTTACTTTGGCCTTGACCAACTAATTTAACCACTTTGAGCCTGTTTCCTCATGAGCAAAAGTGGTACAAATATTTCATAAGGTCATTGTGAAATTCATAGGAGATTGATTATACATATACCAAACAGATAAAATAGTGGTATACATTTTATGGGCAGCAAGTGTAAAATGGCATCAGTATTTTATTTCTAAGTTTAGAGTGTCTGCCTAGGTTTTTTTGTTCATGAATGTAGTTACAAAAATAAATGCTATTTCAGCAAAAAAAAAAAAAAAAAGTGCCTTTGATGGATAATACTTTGCCTTTGTGGCCTCTTATAAGGACCACATTAAGGGACCTTGTAAAGACCTACCCTACAATCTGATCGCTGTCAACATGCCTTGAAAGCAGCTGTCTGCCCCTTATACGCAGTCTTTATGAAGACTGATTAGAAGCATTTCTCTATGTCTCAATTCATGAAAATCTGCTACAGTGACAGATGTCAAAACATTTGTTTTGTTTTGTGGGTTATGTTTTGGTTTTCTCTGTGCTTCTTTGTTTGAGTGGGGGCTCCAAGCAACTAGAGAAAGATGTAATCATGTGCTGAAGGAGAAAGGCGATAAGCACTGAAATTGATCACCTCCCTTACCCAGTCAGCCTTTCCACCTCCAGAGAGGCAATACAAGAAAGAAAGTTTGCGTGAACTTGAGTTTTCACTTAGTCAAAGTTGAGTGAAGACAATGGAATTCATAGTCAGTCATGGGACCCTCCATAGGCTAAGTTAGAAAAAGGTGGTATGCCTTAAAGATTTCCAGTGCCTTTCTAAGCTGAGCAGCCCCCTGCCTATACCTTGTTTAACCAAGTGGATCCATTCCCTCCACTCCAATGGCAAAGAGGAGTTCTGGTTGTACTTAAAGGTATAAAGCTGTATGCAGGACCTAAAATGTAGCAATAGAATAATTTTACTAGTTGCATTGCTGGGTATTAGAAAAGGCAGAGAGGAAAATAACTAAGATCTTTCATATGTTCTCCTTTTCTTTTTCCTCATGGATGGACATAGGCTCAAAAACACAGAGAAAAGCAAATAACCTTTATTCTACCATAAAAATATGCTTATATACCTTATTTTCCTCTCAAACAAATATGTTGTTCAGGTGTGTAACTTGGAAGACAAGAGTAGCTCATGGCTTTCAATTCTCCCAAATAAATTGGAGAACTACACACTGGTATTTGATTTTGTCAAGCACTGAGTTGATAAGTTAGAGGACAATGTTGCTGAAATAGCAAATGCTCCCAGTGATACCTCAGGATCATCACAGATTTGTCTTATGGTTGGGACATTTCAGTTAAGAAATCTAGCTGAGGTGAGCAACTTTCTAAAGAGGAAAATTTAGTTTCACTAAGGGCGATGCTATCAAAATGAGCATACTTTGGGGAGCTGGAGAGAGAGCTCAGGACTCAATGAGGCTAGCCGCAGAAACATGAGGATCAGAGTTCAAATCCCAGCACCCTGAATAATAAGCCAGATATCTTATGCAGACCTAAAATCCCAACCCCTAAGAAGGCAGAAGAGATAAGAGCGTGCTGTGGCTTCTTAGCCTCCACCGTGCCTGAGAAAACCAGACCTCCAGGTCCATGGACAGATAGATGCTGCCTCAAACTAATAACTGGGGAGTGGTAAGGATCACCATGCTCTCTTCTGGCCTCTGCATGTATGCACAGGTGTGCTCCCTAGCACACACATGTGTGCATATACTCACACAGACACACACATAGAAATGAATCTCTTTTTTTTCAACATGTGTACTTTGGAACTGATTATTCTTCTTCTCCTAACAAGAAAATCCTTCATTTCTCCTGCATCTACCCTTGTCCTTTTTTAACCTATGGCTTTGTCTGCAATTGCTTTTCTCTGATCTGTTGTCTTCTACTCATTATAGCCAAACAAAACAGCCAGACTAAGAATTTGTAGTCGCTGAAATAACTAACAAATTGTAAATCAAACTTATCTCTGCAGAAAAAAAAAATCTTCAGTTTCTTAGTTTTCTAACTCCAGCTGAAGTCGCCGACAGATTAATCTACTCTCTTTCTGAATTCATTATTGTTGCTGACCTCTCTCCCAACACAATCACCTAAGGGACAGGAGTTTGTTTGTTTGTTTGTTTGTTTGTTTTCTCAACCACCTCAACATCTAGAGTGATTTCAACCTATATTTTAGCCACCCAAAATTCTGTCTGTAGGCTAGAAATGAATTCACTGATGGAACACTAGCCTAGCATACAAGAAGGCCTAAGTTCAGTCTCCAGGGGAGGAGGGGATGTAATCAACAAAAAAAGCATTACTAATATTAACACAAGAACAAAACTCCTAGTCTCCTTCATAATGTCCTTTGCATCGGACCCTTACTTCTGCTCTAGAGTCCATTCTCGTAGATCTTAACATCCATCCTTCCCCCCACTCCCAAATTAATCTCAGAAACTCTGTCCTTCACTCTGATTCCACTGATCACTCCTGACTTCCTACCTCATTTTTTCAGAGCAGCTGGCCTCTTCTCTTCACATCCTTCCCTACCCTGAAGGGCTACCATTTTAAATCAATACTCAGCATTACCTCAATTCCTCCATCTCCTTCTCTTACACCTTTGAGTGAATCTCCAATCATTCATTTAATGCCCTCACTCCTGGTTAGACAAACCCACCTGTGGCTCTGCAGCACATGGCCTAGGTAAGGTTGTTAAGTGGAGGAGGGGAGCAGAATGCCCTGTGGAGCACTGAGCTCTGCCGTCAGCTGGAAGGATGGGCTTGTTTCCCTGACACACAAGGTGACTTTCCTCCCAACTCCACCCCAAGCTCTGTTTCACAGACAGAAGCACTAGGAACTAGCCATAGCCCAGAGAGCTAAGTACATTTAGAAAAAAAATTAAAAGGTTCTTTTCTCACAACATTTCTTTGCAATATCTGACATTATTCAGCATGCCCTCTTCCAGAAATTCCATCCTGTTACTCTTTCTAAAACACGCTGTTACTGTTTCTCCCATGCTCTTCTGACAGCTTTTCATTTCTTTTGGTTTTGTTACTATTGTTGTTGTTTCTTTGTTTTGTGTTTTGTGTATATACTTAGTGTTTATTTTCTTCATATAATATTTTATTAGTTCTTTGAGAATTTCACACAATGTATTTTGATCATATTCACTTCCCACTCTTCCCCCTAACTCCTCCCAGAGCTACTTACCACCCCACTCCCCAACTAACCCTCGACTTCATGTCCCCTTTGTGTTGCTCGTGGAATCTTGTGTATGCAGTCATGCACTGAAACACGGTCCCATGCAGCCAAGACCAGCCTCACCCTCACTGTGTAGCCAAGCTTTTTCTGACACTCCCAATTTTCCTGCCCTCCCCCCACCTCTCAAGTGCTGAGATTACAGATGTGTGGCACCGTGCCCTGCTCTTCTGAAATCTTTTGAATCCCCTTCCCCAGCTCCTCTTGCTCAGATATACTTCTGTTCCTCTTCATACTGTCTCTCTGAATAATTTCATTACTTTCATTATCTCAACTGTTCACTGCAAAATGACTCTCACATCTAGGTTCCCCAACTTTGGTCTCTTCTGCTTTTTAAATCCACTTTCCAATTCCATAATAAATATTTTCATCTGATCATCTGTGCCGGTTAGGATTTGTCAACTAGACACCTGGGAAGAAGGAACCTCAGTTTAGGAATTTCCTACATCAGATTTGCCTATGGCCTTGTCTGTGAGGCATTTTCATAATTGATAATTGGCGCAGGATGGCCTAGCCTATGAGTGATGACATCCAGGGCAGGTGGGCCTGAGCTCTGTAAGGAAAGTAACTAAACAAGCCAGGACAGCAAGCCAGTAAGCAGTGTTCCTCCATGGTCTGTGCTTTAGTTACTGCCTCCACGTTCCTGTTCCTTCCTTGAGTTCTCTCCAGCCCCACTTGCTTGCTTTTTGATTAATTTAACTCTTTTCCACATCTAGTCAACCACAAAGTACCACTGATCATCTCTTTCAACTATTGTTCAAAAGGATCCCTCAACCCATTTCTTCCTCTCTTATGTAAGCTACAGTAATAGTTTCTTAACCCATTGTACCCTCCAGATTCTACCATCCCAGATGTCATCTCTCCTCTGCAGAGACTGGTCATACTCATGCCCTGATAAAATCCCTTCAAGTAGACTAATGAAGTTCAAAGCCAAGATCACATTTTTGCAAACACATTTTATAATATAACTCCAACTTAGCTTTTACTAAGCTCTTCTCCCACTCAGGTACTCTATTCTAGCCACAACTCAGTCCCAAATCACCATGGATGTTCATAATGCATTGCCCTTACTTATTTTGGGTATGTTTTCTAACCCTTCAATCATTCTTTTTCTCAGTTGAAAGCAGAATCATTCATTAATTATTCAGCTTATATGGTCCCTTTGTGGCAGTTAAAAGTTCCTCCAAATAAAAGTTAACTGTCTTATCCCCTTCTTCTACAGCACTCTAGGCTTTATGTTCAGTGGAGGTTGTCTTTGTCATAAATCACATGTTCCATAAAATGTGAGATGAAAAATTAATCATGGCTTAAGACCCTAAGAATCCATTCCACGTGGTGTGTAGTGTAGGAATCGTCCACTCCCGCTTCTGTTCTTTGGTTTTCAACATCCTCGTAAGATTAGTGCTATGGCCGGGTGTGGTGGTACATGCCTTTAATCCTAGCACTTGAGAGGCAGAGGCTGGAGGATCTCTGTGAGTTCAAGGCCAGCCTGGACTACAGAGTGCGTTCCAGGACAACTGGGGATACAGAGAGACCCTGTCTCAAAAAGACCAGAAAAAAAAAAAAGGGATTAGTGTTATGATGTTACTGTGGGCTTTTGGTTCTTCTTGTATTCTTGTTCATTTGAGGAGAGAGAAGCATTTTGGCAAGAGGAAGAGAATTAATTGCTTCCTCTTTTAATTGTTAACATCAATTTTTAAGTTATGTTTTCAAGAATGTTGAACAAATTGGCCCATGTATCTAGGTAGTGAAAAGCAGAAACCCCAGGGAAAACATAATTCAAAGGCGTGAAAGGTTCAGTGTAGGCATCACAGTGCAATGTCAGTCACCTGAGTCTGGAACACAGGGACCATCAGCCCGGCTGCTGGGAAGCAGTGTCGCTTTCAGCCTTAGTGTTTCCCGTTCCTGCGGCACCTCCTTTCCCCACTTAGGTGAGGCTACTCTGCTTTCTGAGGTCATCAACTGTTGGCAGTCTACCACACAAACAATGTGTGCTGTGCCACGCCCTAAGATGGCGCCGACTTCCTGAGTCACTACAAGCCGCTTCCCGCCGTTGCCTTTGCATTGGACAAACTGCGCATGACTACTACTCTCTGGGCCCGCGCCTTGGGCATGCTAATGAGGCATCGGACGGTGCACCAATCCAGAGCATACCCGAACCCTCTGGACTGCTATATAAGTGGTGCTTCTGCCCCATTTCGGGGTCCTTCTCACAAAAGAGCTGTGCACAATAAATATTACCACAGAAGAATCCTGTTGTCCGCATGAAGTTCTTGCCGGCGAGACTGCTGCGAGGGACAATCATCAATGATGGTTAATTCTAAGTCTCAACTTGACCAGGCAGATAACCCCAGAACTGGTAAAATAGTAGTCCCGAAAGCTTCTGACCAGCATTTGTAAAAAGCAGACCTAGCAGAGCTCTCCCTCAGCAGTGCATGTCAGTATAGCCCAGAACATCAAAGTCCTTCTCCCAGAAAACACACAAAAGAAGAGGAAGGGAAAACCTGCCCTCTCCTCTTGAGCTAAGGCACCGCCCCCTCCTGCTTCTCTCAGACACTGAGGGTTGTGATTCTCTGGTCTTCAGAGCAGTACTGGGAGTTATACCACCAACTTTCCTACTTCTTCAAATGGCTCTTGCTGCATCAAGGGCGTTCTTCATTTCCATTATGACATTAGGCCTGCTTCAGAATATATTCTCTCTCACCTATCTATTTTTCTGGTTAATTTTCCTTTTCTGAGGACCCTAATTAATATACCTGCTTCCCACTATGCATCAGTACATTGAATGTTTTACCTACACTACTCTAAACCCAAAGAGCTTGTCTTCTATAAATAAGAGGACACACACTTGTGCTTTTAATTAACTTTAACAAGTTAATGATGAACTTACCTCCTTTTTCCTCTATCTTCCAATGTAACATTATGACACTGCCAATTTTCTTCTCCATCACATGCTCTTTCCCCTCCTCTACTCCTGCATATTCACTCAGTATATGTTAGTTAAGCAACAAAAGGGTTGTTGCATTGGAAGGCTTTTACTCCTGAGTGCCAGCTCAGAAGAGAGGCAGCTTCCTGACCCCAACAGTGATTTTCTTCCTTTAGTCTTACTTTCTGGATACAAAATAATCACATGACCCAGAAACATGTCAGCAGCTTCCTAGCTTCCAACTAAAAGCTTTGATGCCTTCCAGGTTAAATTCTCCTCAAGAGTTCAAGGAATCAGAGGTCACCTGGCGGGGAACAACAGTAAGCTAACAAGGCTATAAAGGCTTCTCCTCCTCAGGTAATTCCATTCTTCTCTCCCCCAGGAATTTTTACCACAAAGAGCTCTATGTCAGAACTCACATTTCTATGGTGCTCTTTTTATTTCAGGTGAGCTGAGTTGGGAGTGATGCCTGCACTATACTGAGTTCCAGGTCCTTTTACAGAGAGCAGACTCCCACAGCTGACTTCCACCAATAAGCTGGGAACACTGCACAGCTATACCCTCCATGGCTGCCAAAAAACTGCTAGCTTTGTCAAGCAGTGGCAGTCCCCAGGTTTATGCAAATGAGGGGGCTCCACTTTTCACAATGCTAATTCAATCTTTTCAGAAATCGTATCTCTGAGCTCATAATTTTGTGTTATGACTACGTTGCATGCAGATGAGAACTGTTTTGCTTCTTGCCATTCCTGAAAATATTCGGCATGCCTTCAACAAATAGAAACATTACCAAATTGTGCTGCAACTACCCAGTTTAGCTACACAAATGCTTTGTTCACTTAAAAAAAAAAAAAGAAAAAGAATGCATACAAATTCCATTTTAAATCTCATTCCTTCGTCCTCAGGTGGTTGATTTTGGAAAGAATAGCTCAACATGCTAAATTCTGTGACTACACTGTTCTTTGTTGGGTAGAAAACACTACTTCATGCCTATATTTCATTAAACGTTTGCATAACCAGAAGGTAGCTTTTATATTAGCAAAGATTCTGTTCTATTGAAAATTACAGTTGTCACTCAACCATCAACCACATGCTGATTCTTCTTCCTCTTCCTGATGTTCCTAAACCATAATAAGCCAGAACTAAAAGATGTATTTAAGAACCTAGTACAATATAACATTATAACCATGAAGAGAATTGCTGCTACTGCAGTTTCAACAATTGTATTGGATTCAGCTTGGAGAAAATAATTTGGTAGGGTTTTTTTTTTCCCAGTGATCTACAAAGGCTTGCTGATGAACCAGCTGGATAGTAGCCCCTGAATTAACAAGCTCCCTGTAAACCATTTGAGTCTCTGCATCTAATGTTAATCACATCTATTGCTTGTAAGTGACAACAGTTTTCCCAAGGCTGCAAGTTTTCCACCACTCTTGATCCCAACCACAGCCCTGCTGGAGAGATATTTTCATAATCCCCATTTTAGAGATGAGAAAACTAAAGCTAAGGAAAACAAAGGAAATGGCCTGAGATTGTGGCCCTGGAAAGTAATAGAACTACAAGGTGTAGCTCCACTCCTTTGCACCAGCGTGCCAAAGAGCATCTTTAAGAGTAGGCTTCCAGAAAATGTTGCTGCCGCTCTGTGCTTTCAGAATACACTAATAAGGGACTCATCTTTCTGGCATCGTTTTACCATGTGGACCTTCATGGGGCCAGGTGCATAATTGCCACCTGGACAGAACAGCAATGAATGAAAAGCATGTCATGGAAGAGAAGGGGCCTCTGGGTCAACTAAAGGATCTGTACTCTAAATTTAACAGAGAGAGAAGACAGTTGGTGAAATGTCTGTCAAATTTTTCAATTTAAGCCACTAGCAGTTACAATTTTGACTGAAAGCTAGAAGAATGTGCCAGACAAAATTCCACAAAAGAAGCCAGCTTATCCCATTAAGTGTCTTTTCAGTGCGTACTAGAACCATTAAAAATTCTTTTAAGAGAGAATGACCCAGTTCAGTGTTTCTGCAGAAGGTATTTCTTCCTTTATTTTTTTTCCCAGTGAGTTCATTTATCCCACAGGGTATCTCATTCCAGAAGGTGTTAGCTAGCCCATCATATTACAGTGGCACTTTGTCAAATTGCCCATTTGTTCAATTTTGCAGGAAGACATCTTTTCACTTAGCAAGTCTAATTTCTTGCTTCTTGGTTGTGGATAAAACTTGAGGATAATAAGTTGCATAAGTTCAATTTCACCACCTGAAATGCTCATGGAGAACTACTCTAATTTCATACTTCTTGATTGTGGGTAGAAACTGGAATAGGCACTCAACTCCCTTGATTCCTCTACCATAGAAGGGATTCAATGTATTTGCTCTAAAAGCAATTCTTTGTGCATTTGTGGCCTTGAACTAAGGCTGTATGAATGGTATCAGGAAAGCCTTCTTTGTATGTGTTTCACAATACACAAGAACAGTATGCTCACACGTACTAGTTTCAGCTTTAAACTAGTTCCTCACGCAGCTAGAAAAGAAGAGAAGGAAGCTCTTCTGAGGGACAAATCTTTGCAGAAAACTTCATAAATGATGAAACGAACACTGTAAGTGCTACCGTCAACTTAACACCAAGATTTCAGTGATGGTACAGTGCATACCGATTTGCAAGTAAAACTATAATTCAGTTAACTTCCACAGAAAATTGTTGCCATTACACCTAATAAGCCATGGTTAATACAGGTTCTACTTTAGCTTGATGGGGAGCATAAGTAGTACATGCCAGAAAAGCAGTCGGAGGGGCCTCAAAGCATAAATTTGACACTACTGAGCTGTGATTGTGAAGGATGCAAAGTGTACTGCAACTGAAGCATTATACACTATGTGGGTTCATCGTATACCTAGTCAGTTTGCTGTGACTATTGGAGATCAATACATAGGGATATGTAAATATATATGATTAATATTTATAATCATGAGCATTTCCATGTCGAAAGACTGTATGGTTCAGAGTTTCTGAAAGTAGTTTCAGAAACACGCTTTATACAGAGTTGCATGTTTTTCAAAGAGCATCCCTTGGTCAAAAGTTTAAAAAGAATGGGGTCAAACAAAGTTAGACAGGGGTCTTTACCCCATGATTTTTTGACGATTTTCATTTTTTAGATAATTTTACTGTATTTTTATTTTTATTTCACAATTTCATACATGCATACCAATACTTCGATCAGATTCACCCCACTGTCTTCTCCTATTCCCCTTCGACTCACACCAAACCCTTTCTTCCCAACAAAGGTCCTTTCTACTTCCATGTCTTGTTTTGGTTTGGTTTGGGGTTGGGGGTATTTTTTTAGCATTTTCTAATAGAAGAATATATTTTGTGGCATTTATAATGCTTAACTAACTATATAATTGGGGGGGGGTCTTTTCGACATAGCTAAAAAATAGTTGTTAAGCCAGGTGTGGTGGCACATGCCTTTAATCCTAGTACTCCAGAGGCAGAGGCAGGTGGATCTCTGTAAATTCAAATTCAGTCTCATCGACAGAGTGAGCTCCAGGCCAGCTGGGACTTAAAGGGAGACCCTGTCCCAAAAATACCAAACAAAAAAAATAGTTGTTAAATAGCAATATATCACATTTCCTCAGTTATGTAAACTGAGGGAAAGACCTTGTTAAAAGACATTTGTTGTTAGGGTCCAAAGATTCTAAGTTCTTGGTCTGCAATCTGTTCTCCACACCACAGAACCATTCTGATATTAGTGAAATACATGGGCATGGTGCTTGATATTATAGCATCTTGGTTGGAATCCCCCAGTTTAGTAGCTTACCAGTGGTGGGCCTCATAATCTCAGCTATGAAATGATAGCGTTATGGTGAAGTTAGCCCATGAACACTTACAAAAGTTTTAAACAGAAGCACATCACTGTTACTATTATTAACTGTTGTCATGTCTGCTTAGATCTAAGTTGTTACTAGGGTAACAACAACTTTTAGAACCCTGTCCACATTTTATAATACATTGACTAAACTTCCAGTGATCATGCTGAGGAATATAGGAAATATCTCTCAACTGTAATTGCCAAAAAGTAGAGAGACTTAAGAATGAATAATAAAAATATTGAGTTGCTTTTATATTTGTGTGTTTTTGTCCTTGGGGCAAGTTCTCATTGCATAGCCCTGGCTAGCCTGAAACTTAGCCTCAAACTCATAGAGTCTGCCTGCCTCTCCCTCCCAGGTACTGGGATTAAAGGTGAGCACCATCATGCCTAACAATTACATATATATATATATATATATATATATATATATATAACAATTATATGTAATTTTTATATATGTATATATATGTATATATATGCATAGTATATATATAGTATATATATATATATATATACTATATAGTATATATATATATAGTATTTTTGAGACAGGGTCTCCCTTTCAGTCCCAGTTAGCCTGGAGCTTGTTATGTAGACCAGCCTGGCCTTGAACTCACAGAGATCTGCCTGCCTCTGCCTCCAAGTGTTACGATTAAAGGCGTGTGCCATCACTCCCAGCTTACATATATTTTTAAAAGCACATGATTACCAGATACAATGACAGAAAGATAAAATCAATATTGCTATAATATAAAGTACTGTTAAAATTGTTAGTGTTATCAAACATCAGTCTAGCTATGTTAGCCCATTATTATGGTGTCTAGTCGTCATTATAATATATATTATAGTTATTTTATGTCACTGATTATTTACCTTTTTATTTATAAACTTTATTGGCATTTATGGAAGACTGGTGTAATGAAATTCATACTAATAAAAAGGTAACTGTCTCATTACCAATCAAATTTAAGGAGGAAGGAATCTATTCATTCCTGTGTTGGGCTCTTTGCCGTGGTGCTGCAAATTTTTCCTGCAATAAATTGTTTTTCCTTCTTATTGTTGCCTCTTTTGAGATGTTAAACTCCATGGAAATAAGGGCAGACTCTATTGTTTAGTTTTAGCTTGATATCTTCAGAACCTATCACATAGTAAACATGCCATTAGTGCTTATGGAATAAAGAAAAAGAAAAGAGAGAAAAGGAGCAGGAAAAGGAGGGAGGAAGGAGGGGAAGGAAAGAAGATAGATGTACACACCACAGAGAAATACCAAGTCAAGAAGAATCATCTCATTGTTAATAAACTAATGAGGTCTCTCAGTCCTGATTGGACTGAAAAGGAAGTCGCTGAATGTAACCACACTTGATAGATTTTCAGTTTTGACCTTTTGATAAATTTACTAATGTATGCTTTGTCCTCATTATAAAGTTCTCCCCATCATAAATTCCCCTGCCATGGGGCTCCTGTGCCTTTACCCCCTACTTCATTACTTCCCATTATATTAATTATCTGTCTACTGATGGCAGCATATTTCTAGCAGACAAGTTCTGAACTCCCAGTGGCTGTATTACAGGAAGGCTGTAATCTTGATACTTATAATCAGGCGTTGGCGGGGTGACGTGCTACAGCAGAGGATATGTGAGTGTTGAGCTAATGTACCATATTACTTTACAGATTGAGTGAGACTTGTAATGAAAAATTTCAATCTAACTGAAAGAATTTCAACATTCCGAATTCAGACCCATAAAATTTTAAGAGAAATTGAAGAGCAAAGTGAAAAGGGTAGAGAAACTTATGTGAGAAGAAAAGATAGTGCTTCGCCCAAGTGATGTCTCCATTTTCAAAGTAATGGAAGCGCATTAGAACACAAAGCAAGGAAAATGGAGCAAGCCATTCAGAAAATGGTCAGAAACAAGACAACATAACAAATACCCATGTCCCAACAGGGAACAAGAGCTAACACAGAATTAAAGGTATGAAGGTCATTTTGATCTCATAGACTCTCTTCTGTAAATTCATAAAGATATTAAATGATGGTTGAAATTGTGTGGGCTTCCCTGGATGGACTAACTGTATAGGTCTGTTCAAAATAGAGCTAAAAGTCCATATGAAAATGTAATAATCATCAAGAAAACTTGATTACAGATGATAAGCCCTGAACATATTTGCTTCATAAGAATGGGGACCTTGTACGGCTAGGGAAGTGAGCCACTGGATAAACAACTTACCTTAAAAGTGTGAGGCCAGATTCAGATCCTAAAAACCAATGTAAATGCCAGGCAGACATGGAAGCCTCCTGTAATCTCAGCAATCAAAAGGCAAACAGGGAACCCGGGGGCAAGCTGGCTAGGTAAGTTTAAGTAGAGATCCTGGCTCAGTATATAAAGTGGAAAACAATGAAAAAATATACCAGACATCAACTACAGGCCTCCACATCCATGTGCACACATGTGTATGCACCTGTATTCATGTGAACACCCACATATATAGGCACACCAAACATACCTATACAAAACTGTAGCCTTGTGAGATGTTCTTCCTCTCTTTGACCAGAGCTTTCAGTTTCCCCTGGACTGCAAGCTCCCGGATCATTCCAGCCAACTGGTCAACAACCCAGGTCTTAGCCCTGGTAGAGAGGGGGAGGAGAAAGGATGTGAAGCCCAGTGAGAGAAAGAAAGAGAGAAAGAACAAGGAAAGGACAAGAAAAGGACGGACGCAAGGATGAGACTGGGAGGAATCCCATGAGGGAATAACTTGGTTTATTGCTGTAATCCAGGGTATTTATGCTGGACCTTGTAGGGGTTTGGGCATACAAGATTTCACACCATATACTCCAGATCACCACAGGATTGTGACAATGCTTTGCCCAAAGTATCAAAGACAGTTGGAGCCAGGCAGGTTTCAAAGGCAAGCAGGAGATCAGCAGGACTCCAGCCTGAGGGCTGCAGGTTGCCAGCTGACTTTCTAAGTGCTTCTGCCAAATGGAATCCCCACACAAAACAATTTAAAACTATAATGAAAAAAAGAATGGAAATCTTGAATATCTTCATCACTTACATCTGACCACCCACTTGCTCCTGTTTTTACATATGAGATAATCTGTCTTCAAGCCTTCTATAAGACAGAACTGGTTAAGCTACCTAATAAAACCTCTATGGGAGTTTCACAGGTTCTTGCCCTCCAAACTGTGTTTATCATTAAGTTCCATCGATTCGAGAATTATATTGGATCTTTCTAATATGTCACTATTTTTCTTAAATTACTTCCACGTGAGTTTCTGTCATTTGCAATCATAAGCTAGAATCCAGTTTCTCTTCCCGTTACTTTTCCTTCCTTCATTGTCAGTCTTACGAGTTCAGATTTTTACTTCTGTATTGAATAGATTTACTTCTATATTGAATAATTTCTTCAAAAACATTTATCAACCTAAAGGTAATTATTCAAATTCTAATAAAAACACCATCAATAGTCAATGATCTCTTTGGAAAAGATGAGGAAATAATTCTAGAAGTCTCTCCATTTCCTAAAGTAGTAAATTTCAAACTATTCACAGCATTCCTCTCTTTATAAGGTGCATCTTCCAAAGTGTAGGGACATGATGGGTCTATTTAATTTATACTTTCTTCATGACCTGAGGGAAATATTTATCACAAGATTATAGAGGTAAATAGAGTTTCTTTTTTTTTTTTTTTTTTTTAGTGTCAGGCATGGTAATGCATGCCTTTTTTTATTTTATTTTATTTATTTCGGTATGTGTATGAATGTACAGTCTGCATGCAGGTGTGTGCACCCGTGTCGTGCAAGGCCGCGGAGGTCAGAAGAAGGTCTCGGTTTCCCCTGGAACTGGAGTTCTCCTGGAATTGGAGTTTCAGATGGTTTTCGGCCGCCATGTGGGTGCTGGGGATCGAACCTGGGTCCTCTGTAAGAGTGGTTGGCGCTCTTAACCACTAGGCCATCTCTCCAGCCCAGGTAAATAGAGTTTCTAAGCTGCATGCCATATCCAGTCCATGTATAAACACAAACACACAGGCACAGAGAAATTCAGGCAACTTACATGAACTTTTGTTTAGCTCCATAAAAAATTAGTCTTTAATCATGAAATGTTTTAACTTTATTAATATATAATTAAAAATAAAATTTAAATTACATATACTAGGTATATAAACGAGATATTTTGATATATACTATGAAATGATGGTCAGTATAAATAATATACCAATCATCCCAAATGGCTAACTTTTTGATATGTGATGATATTCAGTGTCTATTCTCTTAGAAAATGTCAAGGGAACAATACATTATTATTAAATATTCATATAATAAATATTCCCTCTCTAGAATTTATTCATCCTGTAACTTCAAATTATATAATTTGACTAACCTGTCTCCATTGCTCCCAACACCTGGTAAAAATCCTAAGATTCTATACATTTGATTCATGATTATACACACATGTGATAATATTCAGTATTACCTTTCTTCATCTGGTTTGTTTTATGTAATATGATATCTTGGTTCATCTATCTCAACATGAATGTCAAGATTTCCCTTTCCTATTATGAATATATTTATTATATATATATATATATATATCAGTAATTAGGCTTTTATTTTATAAAAACAAAATAGTGATGTCTACAACAGAGTTTGATGAGAACATACACTATTGTGTTATATTTAAGTTTAAGAGTTTAGTGGAAAACTGGGAATTTGGTTCTAACAAGATACACTTCTCCACTTTTGAAAACTAACAAGGTCCCAAGCCAACTCTTCCTGCAAAGGCAACTTTGGATTGTGTGCTTGTGTTGTGTTTACTAATAAGGTCGTATGATTGTTCTATGTTAAAAGAATAATGGCAGGAGCCCAGGGCTGTTATTTTTCCTTCATTTCTCACTTTGTTCAGTCTCGGGAGTAAAACTCACAGCCTTAAACATGCTAGGCAACACTCTACTTCTAAACCTTTGTCTCTCCCTATGTAGCCTCCAATTCATGATCCTCTTGCATTTGCCTCCTAAGTGATGGGATTACAGGCATCCACTGTCATGCTCAACTAGACCACTACTTTCTTTTTTTAATATATTTTTTATTGTTATTAAACTTTTTCATACATCATTTCCCAATCCAATTTAGACTCATTTCCCTTTCCATGCCCCCCACCCCACCTGAGTTCATACACTCTGCCATGATGTCTTGCATATTTTTCTGAGTCTTTCCAGAGTCTTTTTCAAAGCAGAGGATTGTTTGAGGGAGAACTTCACTGTTTCAGTTGGAGGTTTTTGTCCCAGTTTGTTGTTGTCATTGTTGTTCCCTCCAATTTGTATTGCTTCTACATATGCATATATATTCATATGTCTCACCTATACTAAAATTAAGTCATCTGAAAACAAACAGTATAATATTTCATCATAGATTATATATGTGTGCCATTTCACTTTCATTACCTATCCATCTATGAATGGATACTAAGGTTGTTTCAGATCTTGAATGGTGTGAATCATGTTACATGAACACAAAACAGCATCCAACTTTCAGAGACATTTTATTGCCTTTGAATATATACAAGCAGTGGGATTGCTGGATGGTGTGCAGTTCTATTTTTTTTGAAAAATATTCCTACTGCTTCCAAGAATAGCTATACCAATTCCCATCTGAAAAACTACTTATAAAAGTTCTCTTTTACCAGGCATGGTGGCGCAAGCCTTTAATCCTAGCACTTGGCACTTGAGAGGCAGAGGTAGGTGGATCTCTGCCTGGTCTACATAGTGAGCTCCAGGCCAGCTGGGACTAAAGGGAGACCCTGTCTCAAAAAAACCAAAAAAAAGTTCTCTTTTATTGACAATTGCAGCGTCATTTATTACATGTTAACTTTTATCTTAATAGTTCCAAAGTGATGTATTACTTGTGTTTTGAGTTGCATTTTCTAGATTACTAATATAATAGTGTACACACTTTCATATCTCTTGCCCACTTGTATGTCTTCTTGCAAAAAGAAAAGTTTATTCAGATGTTTTGTTCAGTTTTAAAAAATGAGCAAAGTTATTTGGATTATTGCAACTGGGTTGTATTGTATATTATATAGTTATATATATATATATATATATGGAGAGAGAGAGAGAGAGAGAGAGAGAGAGAGAACATTAAGTCTTTATCAAATACATGGCTTATAAATATGCTCCCCTCCTCTGAGAGCTATGTGATCATTTTATTAATTGCTTCCTTTGCTGTACAGAAGCTTTTCACTTTGAAATAGACCTATTTTTATTTCATTGCTTGTGTTTTTAGCATCAGACAAAAAAGTTGCTAACAAAATTAATGTCATGAAGCTTTTTCCCCAATTCAATCAAAGAGTTTTATGGTTTCAGGTATTATGCTTAAATCTTTAAATCTATTTTAGTTTATTTTTGTGTGTAATGGAAAACAAGAATCCAGAGTTTCACTTGTTGTACAAGCAGTTATTCAATTTAACTGACAACATTTATTATAGGCCAATATACATGAAAAATTGTTTAACTTCCCTCACCATCAGGGAGATGTGAACTGAAACCACAGTGACATTCTATCTCACCCCAATCTGAATAGCTATCACTAAGAAAACAAACAACAACAGATGTTGGTGAGAATGTAGAGAAAGAACCTTTATTTACTACTGGTAGGAATATAAATATGTGTAGCCACTAGAGAAAGCAGTATGGAAGCACCTCAAAAAACTAAAAAAAGAACTATCATATATCCAGCCATAACACTCCAGGGTATGTACCCAAAGGTCCTGAGTTAACACAGTCCACAGGATTGCTTTCTCATTCATCTTCACTTTGGCACTATTCATAATAGCAAGGAAACGGAACCAGCATAGATGTCCATCAATAAATGAATGGATAGAGAAAACAGTGTACATATACATACATATATATATATATGAATGACGTGTCATTTGGTAGAAAATGGATGCAACTGGAGATCATCATGTTATGTGAAATAAGCCAAACTCAGAAAGACAAATATTACATGTTTTCTCTTACTTATGTATCCTAGATTTTTAATAGATGCATAAAACCATACATTTTTATTAATTCTCTGAGAATGTCACACATACATACAATATATGTTGATCATATTCACCCCCTACTTCTCCTCCTAACTCCACCTAGATCCACCCCCCCCATAGCCAACTTCATGTCTTCTTTCTGTTTTGAACCTACCAAGCCCAGTTTGTGCTGCCATCTACTTACTGGTATGGGGCCATTCGGTAGAGTGTGGCTGACCTACCAGGGATCACACTTCCAAAGAAAACATGCTTTCCCCTTCATAGCAGCCATCAGCTGTCAATAGCGCCTCCTGAAGGGGTGGGGGTTCATAATCCCTTCTCCCCTTCGTGCTGCAAGTTAACTGGCTTGATCTGTACGGGTAGTCCCCCTCCCTGACCTCTAGGCCTTACAATCTTTCTAACCCCTCTTCTTTGATGATCCTTGAGCTGGGCACAGAGATTATATAATATAGGTGTCCCATTTATTGATGAGCTACTGCACTTTGATCAGTTGTCATTTCTTCATTAACTGTTACCCATAGTAGAAAAGAAGATTTCTTGATGAAGACAGAGATGTGCTAACCTATGAGTATATAGATATAAATTTATAGTTTGATACTATGCCAATTTGGCAAAAGAAAATAGTAGTAGTAGGCTCACCCTTGTGTCCTAGGAGCTCCCCAGGAATGGTATCTGTGGGTATATACTTCCAGTAGCACCAGTTTCTGGAGCACAGGACCCAAGGAGTAGCTATGGAATTAAGGCATGAGGCAAACATATTTGAAGGGATTGTGGCTCTTGGACTTGAGATGGTAGTGGTACAAGTGTCTGGGGCACAAGCACTATCATTGCAGTATTATTAGTGGTGTGTGAGGTGAAGATGTTTATGGACCAGCCTGAGAACTGGAATCTTCAGCACATCCAGGTTTTCTGATACAGTGGATTTAGTGTCTTTGTGCTAAGGAGCAAGTGCCTGTGGTGCAGCCCAGAATCCAAGATATCATAGAGTGAGAGGATACACAGAGATGAACAGTCCAAGATCTGAGGCATACAGTTGGTTATGCAAAGTGACTGTCTCTGTCCTAGAGTGGTCCCTTCTTAGGAAAGGGAGGTCACGTTTCTCTCCAGGGATCCATAACAATGACATCAGAGGTGAAAATGTCCTTTGTAGAGAAATCAGTGCAGTCCACACCAATGAACAGTATGGACAACTATGCTACAAAAGATTTAAGACTATCTGGGTTGGTGAAGACCTCAGCGACAAAGGTGGCCAAAGTCTACAGATCATGACACAGAAGATTTTGTTGTCACCCTTCACATGGCTGATATGGATAGTCTTCACTACTCACATGTGTTCCTAGACATCTTCAGATACCTCAGGTCTCTAAATGCTCAGTAATCCTTCCTGTATAGGTGTTTTACATGTTTTGCACTGTATATTCTTAGCTGAAGAGAAACCAATCAGGGCTATTTTCATTTGGGGAGAGCTGCATGATTGTAGGAGACAAGGTAGTATTGCTTACTCTAGCATCTCCTTGGTGCTACTCACTAGAGACTGGATATTCAGCCTGCAGTAGCAGCAGAGTATCTCAGCCCTGATGCTGTCCAGGAGCTGAGGGAATCGTGACCCATTCATGCCCCAAAGTACTTCTATCATAAACTCTAATAAGAAATACATACTTGTTTCCTCAAGGAAAAAATTGGTATTGAAAAGAAACAATTCTCTACTGAAAACAAGAATCAAAATCAGAAAAAATATATAATTGGAATATGGAATAAATAAGGAAATGTTAAAAGAATCTGAGCCAGTTATGTGTTAGTCAAAGAAAGTAATAGAATAATTCTAAGACAGAGAAAGGATGAGCTACAGTACTCAAGAGAAAGGGAAATCATGCTAAAAATAATAAATTGATGTCACCATTAATGGTAAGGTAATGTGTGAAAGTCAGACATCTACACACTGTGTGTTGAGCTTATCATTTATATCATGTAATTCCTACTTTTCCCCATCAGAAAAATAAAACTGAATGGGAAGAAAACTATGAAACTGTGGATGAATTCTCAAAACCATATCAGGTAAGAACTTATAACAATTATATGTATATATGTACAGTTTAGCTAAATCTCATGATGTATTGCCTTGAAAGAAGAATTTACTTTAATTACCATTGTATCCACAGCAGACGGTGCAATGTTGGAACATCCTAAGTGCTGAATTTATTTGAATGCATTATAAATAATATGATTCCACAAACAAATTATGGAATTAAATAATGCATGTAAGGATTTATATTGTATCTTGACATTTATATTTAAGTCCTTTCTTTGATACTCAATATCTCATACTTCATATGAAATGCATAGATCAAAAATTATTGTCCATGACTTTTTTAAAAGAAAACAACAAAGTAAATGCTAAATGGACTCAGAAATAAATCCCAAGTTCCGTGATTCCTGGTTTATCATCATGAATTAATAAAAATAATGTTTGTAAATCCTTTATTCATAGATGTTATTATATATGTACTCTGCCACATCTAAAGTTGGAAAAGAAAATTAAACACAGAGAAAATTGTGAAGTTTTTATAAAACAAAATAAGAAGCTTGCACTATGTCATACGATCATTATATGCACAATTTAATATTTCCCTAACTCTGTCCTCTTCCTCTCTTCTAGCTTTCTCTACCAGGGATGCAGTACAGGTCTTTTCTTGGTAGATAGCATAATTCAACTTAGAAGAGAAGATTGAGAATGGAGAAGAAAGAAAACAGAAAAATGTCCATTTAAATCAATAGCTGCTTTCATAAAAATGCTAAGACATACTTAAACTTAATGCCTTTTGACGGGAAAAGTGAAGAGTCAGTCCATCTCCTCCTGCGGTTGCTGTTGCCATTGTGTTAGATAGCCAGGACAGGCAAGTTAATTATTTGAGCTTTCTTGTCACCACCTCCCTAGAGAAAACACAAAAGGTGCTGAATTGCTGACCCAGTGAACAACCACAATGCTAGAAAACCACTTCTTTTTAACTATGTGGATGCCAGGAGTATGGAATTAGGTTAGAGACAGCTCAGAAAATAACAGAATTGATTGCAGTATTGATTTAAGAGAAAAAAGAAGCAAAGACATCTCTTTATGTATAAATTCTGATAGTGGTTTTTCTTACTACAGCACAAATGTTTCAATTGTAGAATAAGCTTTAATAAGCAGTTTCTCTCACAGCCACTCCATGTGTCCAGAAATATTCCCCCAAACAAAACAGAGGGAGTATAAAGTTAGAAGGATAGGGATTTGTTTCTTTGTGAGTTTGGGAAGGTTTACACAATCTGAGTCTAATATTAGCAAGGCAGCTGGTGACGGACATGAGCATGGAATGGATGTGATGACATACTCCAAAAACTAGGAAGTTTTGGGCTGAGACATCACACAAAAGACAGTAATATGATAAAAAAAAAATTACCAGTAAACTTTCTCATGAGAAGGCCAAATTGACACAATTCAGTGAACTAAGTTCCATTTCCATATTTGCATTTTTTCCCCTTTTGGAGGAAGATGGAAGCTTGTAATGGCTAACAGTTAGATGTTTACACATCATTGTCAAAGTACGTGCCATGAAATATAAGCTCTGTGAATATGCCATTGGAAAAGTGTTAATTCAGGGGCTGGAGAGATGGCTCAGCAGTTAAGAGTGCTGACTGCTCTTGGAGAGGACCAGGGTTCAATTCCCAGCATCCACACGGCAGTTCCAGGGGAATCTGAGACCCTCTTCTGACCTCTGACCTCCGGGGCATTGCACGACATGGGTGCACCAACCTACATGCAGACAGCACACTCATACATTTAAAAAATAATTTAAAATTTTTAAAGTGTTAATTCAAATAAGTATGGGAAGTAATGCATGCAGTATGCCTCTACTAGAGGCCTACACTCTATAAGAGTATACTAAAGGACTACAATCTAGTCCTTTAATCTAGGAATGTGAACTAATACATTTCCTTCTGTTTTTAAATATCATCTAAGCATTATTATCTCTCCTCTCACTCCCCCTGTATAACCCTCCTTACTCCCTCTCCAGTAATAGTACCACATTTCCCCCATTGCCCTCTTATAACCACTGTCCCCTACTATCCCCCTCTCTTGAGCTCCTTCCTTGACTTTATTCCCATGGTTCCTTTCAATTTTCCCTGCCCCTGCAATTCCATCAGGATATATACACACATATGGGGATTTGGAGCTAAGATCTACAAATGAGAAAGAAAACATGCTGCTTGATTTTCTGAGTCTGTATTACAAACCAGACAAAATCCCAACATAGATCTGGAATGTGGGTAAGAAATCTGAACCCAACTTAAAGAAGTTTAGGCAATTGATGGCTGCTGGGAGGGGAAAGGCAGTGTCTTGCAGGGATGGGACTCTCAATGGGGCCCGGTGGATGGACCCACACTGAAGGACATTTAGGGACACAAAGGAGACTCTAGAGGTTTTATTTTCTCTATATATATGAGAGTACATTAAATTGCATGGGGGTCGGTCAGGAAATGTAAGTATAAGAGAGAGTATCTATATACCATCAACCTATATTGTATGAAAAATCACAAAAAATATATTTGTGATGTTTTACATTTTTTCAAAAGAATGATGTTTAATTTAGTATTTTCTAAACTTTTTGACATAAGACTCTCTTCATATACAAAACTAGCTTGTATCAGATTGGTTATTCTTTCACACACAGTTTAAGAATTACTGGGTTAAATGATTTTCACATAGAGAACTGTTTAATGTTTACAGTAGGAAAGCCATGGTGGGAGTTTTCTGCCTTTTTCTATTTCTAGTATCTATTCCAGGGGTGTCAGTCCCACAATAGAACAGGCTAAAGAGGGCATGCATTGGGGGTTACTCCACTAACATCCTGGGGACCACGTCGGAGGGTGCAAATTGTTTATTCTATCCAACAGACAGCCTATATACGTTTGCGATGGGCAACCCCCCACATCTCATGACATCACCCTCCAGTGGCCGTTCCCAGACCTCCATCAGACCTCCATACCATCCCAAGTAGTGGGGCATACCCAGAAAAGGACATGCGGACAAACAACTCAGCTCGTGGCACCAAGTGTATGGTAGCCTGCACGCATGCAAAGTATGCCTGAATCCAGAAATTCTGTCCCACAATCCATAGCTTCTTCTATATGATTTTTATGGAGTTATAGTCCTGAAAAGAAATAACTGCAACTTAGTCAGTTACAAGGCATATTATACTATAACATTTTAAGCTCCAGATTATAAAGCAATACAGTGTCATCATCATATAAAAATATATTTGATCATGTTTGAAGTAAACTACTGAGAATGTAGATTTTTACATCAACTATGTGTGTTAATATAGATTTCATGGAGAAGTGAGATAACTTTCATAATCATTTATAATTCCTGAAGGAATAGACTTCAAGAGGTCATTCACTAATGAGCCACTTGGGGCAATGAAGTCTCCACTAACTTCTCCTCCTCCTCCTTCTCCTTCTCCTCCTTGTCTTCCTCCTCCTCCTCCTCCACTTCCTCCTCCTCCTCCACTTCCTCCTCTTCCTCCTCCTTCTCCTCTTCTTCCTCCTCCTCCTTCTCCTCTTCCTCCTCCTGCTCCTCCTCTTCCTCCTCCTCTTCTTATTTTTCTCCTTCTTTTTCTTATTTTTCCTTGTTTTGTTGAGACAGAGACTTACTATGTAGCCCAGTGTGCTGAACAACTTCACTTGTCAACCTGGCACGGCTAGAAAAAAGAACGTCAGTTGGGAAGTGTGCTCTATTGAATTGGGCTTTGGGCATGGCTATGAGGCATTTTCTTGGTTGTTGGGTGATATGGGAAGGTCCAGCCTACTCTGAGTAGTGCCACCCCTGGGCAGATATTCCAGGGTAAAAAGTAGGCTGAACACAGGACAAATCCTCATTTGTGGATCCTAGTGAAATGGGATAAAGAGCATCCCCTAGAGTTCCCCCTAGAAGGGAATTTAAGAAGAGACTCAAGCAGAATCTTTAGGACAATTTTATTTACATTTTAAAGAAAAATCCTCCGGTCAGGCAAGCTGGGAATCTTAGAAGCTGCCTCAAGGAGGAGAATGGAAGGAGAAGGGAGAAAAAAAGCTATGAGGCCATGCAGGTGGCTGACTGCCAGCCACATGACAGGCAGAAGGAAGCTTTGGAGAAAAAGTAAAGAAATATAAGATGCTAGGGCAGCCCAAAGTGTTTAAAAAAAGCATGCTTGGAGAAGGAGTATGAAGAAGAAAGGGAGAGATCACACTTTTCTGAGAGCTACATGTCTGTGACCAGATCCAGAAGCTCTGCACTGGGAGGTGGGACCCCAAGCAGGAAAAGTTCACCATCTCATTAACACACTAGGTCTTCCACCCATCTATTTAGCATGACTTAAGGTGAACCCGCCTCCCAGGAGTGATCCCATGACCAGAGGATTGACAAGTGAAACCGAAAATGTCAGTTTGAAGATAGACTAGAGATGTTATGGTGTTTATCAGTTAACATTATGGGGTTATTTGCTACTCTAACATTAGCACCAAATCCTCATATGTGAGTATGTATTCTGGTGTAACTATAAGAATCAGGAAAATGGGAAGGACCCAGGGAGGAAAAGGGAGAGAGGGAACCTGAGAGAGAACAACAGGAGAAAAGTGCCCAGTTAAGGGAGAAGTGAATAAAATGAGGGTATTTAAATGGGAGAGGGAGAGGGAGGGCTTTACAAGGAACTATGGGGATAAAGGGGAAGAAGGAGCTCAAGAAAGGTGGGATCATAGGACACAGGTATTATCAAAGAAAAAATGGGGATACTTAAATCAGGAGGGTGTGTAGGGAAGGTTAGACAGGGAGAAAGAGAGAGGGGAGATAAACAATGCCTAGCACATGTAAAAACCCAGGGGGAATCATATTGGCCCAAAAACATACTGATGAATTTCACATACAATATCTCTACATGAGTCCATGTATGTAGCTGAAGGCTACATAACAAGAAACAGTGCCAGACAGGAGAAACCTTCCTTTGTGTTGTTGGCTGAGGTAGTCCAAAAGACTCCCCAAATTAGACAAGCTATTACCACAGCCCTTGACTGCCTCCCAGAACTTGAAGGTAAGACACTATTGGGAACGACAAGACATACTTCACACACAGGATTTGAAGCAAAGGCATTGGAACTGACATGGAAGACTCCTCCCTGAAGCCTAGCTCGTTGAGCTTTGGAGAGCATTAAGAAAGCGGCTAAGGGAAAACATCAATCAATGGTCCACCCCCAGCTTTAAGGTCTAATAACCACGTCGGTGACTGGCACAGCAAATGACACTAGTGCAGTAGTGACGTTTTTATCCTATGGGCAATCAACAGCTATCTAATTGGACTTTTAGTCCACTCAATGGGAGGGAAGTCATGTGTGGTACTGTAAACATAGCCAAATACACATGGCTGGAAAGGTCATAGATCTTAGAGAAAACCTTAAGGCTGTCACATCCCTATGGATCCTTATATTCACAGACAAGCATCCCAGCCAACACTCATCAAAGAAGCTTCTTTTGCAACAGACATGGGTTATTGGAGTTCGACAACTGTCATACACAGAGATTGTCTGATTACTCAAACCTAAGTGGCACATCTATAATGTAACCTCTACACCTAAGGCTCATAGAACATAGAACAAGGGGTTAAGAGAACACTAACTAATATGTCTCTCAATTCTCATCAATGAAGCTCCTTCATACAACAGAGGGCCAGGAACACAAAAGGTCACAAATGGCCAAACATCCAGATTAGGCATCTGCAGAGCGTGGGTCCTTAGATAGTACTCCTATATTAAACTTCACCAAGGACTCAGGGACCATTGTGGAAGAGGGGCGGAAAGACTGTAAAATCCAGGGAGGGTGTGCATGACCATACGAAAATAGAGTCCTATGGGCTCCTGGGACCTTGCTCACATGAACCTACATCAATGGTGTCAGCATGCACAAGACCCATGCAAACTCTAGCAGACAAAAACCCAGCCCAGAACTGTGGAAATGAGCAACAGGCTCCAATCTTAGTTGAAGAATTATTGGCAGCTGGTTACTGCTTGGCAAGAAGAAGCTGATCTTCTTAAAGTGGGGGACTCTAGGTAGGCTGACTAGACCTCAGTGGGTGAACTTGCACAGAGGGACACTGACCTGACATGATGGACCTTGACACAGACGACAGAATGTGTGAATTTCAATAGGAGCAGGCCTACGGGAGGACACCAGTGGGGAAGGAGGGGTAAAGATGACTAAGATATTCTGGATAAATACACAAATATTAAATTTAAAAAATTACCAAAAAAATCATTCTTCCATGGTCTATGTTTGAGTCCCTGCCTCCAGGCTCCTGTCCTGAGCTCCTGCCCTTGCTCAACTTCCATGATGAACTGTGAACTGAAATGTGAAATAAACCCTTTCTTCCCCAAGTTGGTTTTGTTTAGGGAGTTTTATCATAGCAATAAACTCCACCATCAGCACCAGCTACACTTCACCTGCCTGGAAATACTGTGCAGCAGAGGCAGCCATGTGCCTGTATATCCCAAATCTAATTGGCTGTTGGCTCTCTCCTTGGAGGAATAACCCATGGCTGATGCCACAAGCCTACATCCTCTACAGGTTAGGAGATGTCATAAGCCACAGTAAGACCCTGTTATATTTATCAGGGGGTAAAAATGTAATTCATGAATTAACATATCATCCAAACATATGTGTCTATGCCAAAGTAACCTACCATAACTATTAGTGCTGCTTAAATACCTATATATCTAATTGCTTGTGCTTCATTAGTAGGATCGAAAGGTTACTCCTGAACAAACTGTCAGCCCATGAAAGGAAACAGCCAGAATTGACCAGAATCCAAGTCAACAGCTCCAGAGAGAGAGGACAGTTTTACTTCTCATCCACCTGTGCCCCTTTTCTAAGCCTAGGGAACAATCTGCGGAAGAGGGGGCGTGGTAGAATGTAAAGGCTGCGATTGGGGTGAACGGTGAAACTACAGCGATGTAGTCTGGACACTCATTTGATCAACTTGATTGAACAAACAACCTGTCAACCTCCACTGAATGGTGGGACTGTGGGGGTTTGGGCACAACAGTCTATAGATTGGTTTTGCACGAAGGATGCTTATACTCATGGATTATCACTTATGCTACAACATGCAAAAAATAAAAAAAAAAAAAAAAACATGAAAGATGGTCAGGGCTGGATGGACAGTTATGGCAGACTACATGATCTGGGGATGGTGTGGGGTTGGGGGGGGGGGAAAGGTAAAGGGAAATATGCCGATCTGAATTGGGAAAATGATTTTTTGTATAAACTGCACAAACCATCAATAAAAAAAAAAAAAAAAAAAACCATACTAGGTCACTCAGGCTGATTTCAAATTCTTTACTCTCCTCTCTCTACTCACAAGAACCGGACATTCAGGAATGCAACACTTACCCCAGCTAATATCCACTCCCCCATTGTGTTATAAAACCCAGAGGAATCTAGAAATGCTAGAAAACTATGCATGGGAATCCACCTGAGAAGATGGCTATTCTGCTGACAGTACCGTGATTCTTTACTTACAAGCAGGAAAGCAAAGCTGATACCCTAACCCACAGCAAGTATGGAAGTCCGGAAGTAAAGTGACTTTAAAATCTAAAAGAAACTTCAGGATAATATCTGAATAAACTTGGTATGGGGAAGAATTTCTTATTGAGAAGGCAACCTAGAAATCACAGGGGAAATTTTTGAGTACATTCGACTATATAATATATATGTGGAATACATTCAACTATCTACATAACTTTGTATATGGAAAAGTAAGCCAAAATAAAAGGCAAATGAGGAGCTGAGGGGAATATTTGTAAGACATAAAAGACACACAAAGAGCTACGATCTCTGATAAATGAAAACACAAAGAGACGGAGAAAATACAAAACAGAAAAAATCAACGTGAGTCAAGAGGACATGTGAAAGACTAATAAGCCTAGAAAAGCACTCTTCCTTGCTAGTAATTAGAAAAGTGTGAACCCAATTCTACATAGCACTCCCTTCTTCACAAATAACAATCTGTGAAAAAAAGGATGACTGGGAACAGACAGAAACAAGCACTCTACAGCATAGGGAGTGCTGTACATGTGCTTACAATGATCATTAAGAAAGTTACTTACAATGTTAATAAAATGAAAAGTGTGTTTATTTTCTCTGGAAAGTCCAGTTTTGAAAAATCTATCCTATTTAAGAAAAAAATAGTAAATAAGAATATCTCTATGAGGATTTGCTGGCCATGATACTAACAAAAGTGTCAAACACAGAAACATATACCTGTAGGAAAGGAAACTTCCAAGATCAAGAAGTCATGTCTAAATGATTTGACTCTGTGCGTACTGACCTAAGAATGTCCAGGACTCAGCAACATGGTTATGCGCCTTAGCAGAAAATTATCTTTCTCACCGTTATATCCCAAGTGAACACTGCCTGACATACAGATATGTTTAATGACAACTTTGAGTGCTTTGAGATGAATGTATTTTAAATGATAGAAGAATATATATTACTATAGTAGAATGGTAAGTAAATATATAATTAGTTATTTGACTATTTTCTAATTTGTATTTTATGTGTATAAGTGTTTGGCCTGCATGTATGGAAGTGTACCATGTGAATACAGTGTTGCTGAAGGCCAGAAAAGGGCATTGGATCCCCTAGAACTGGAGCGAAGGGTGGTTTTTAGTTGCCAAGTTGGTGCTGGGAACTGAACTCAGGTCCTCTGCAAGAGCAGCTAGTATTCTTTTTTTTTTTTTAATTTTATTTATTTCTGTATGTGTATGAATGTACCGTCTGCATGCAGGTTTGTGCACCCGTGTCGTGCAATGCCGCGGAGGTCAGAAGAGGGTCTCGGATTCCCCTGGAACTGGAGTTCTCCTGGAATTGGAGTTTCAGACGGTTTTCGGCCGCCATGTGGGTGCTGGGGATCAAACCTGGGTCCTCTGTAAGAGCGGTCGGCGCTCTTAAACGCTAGGCCATCTCTCCAGCCCGAGCAGCTAGTATTCTTAACTGCTGAGCCATCTCTCAAGCTGTAGTTATTTCAATTGTATAAAAATATTAAATTATGGAAATGATCTGGGAGAGATGGCTCAGTTGGTAAAGTGCTTGCTTTGCAATCATGAAGACTGAGTTTGATCCCCAGAGTCCTTGTGAAAAGAGCTGGCTGCGGTGGTGTGCGCTTGTAACTACAAGTGCATCCCATGGCTCACTGAAAGCCAAGCTGCAAGTTCTGGCCAGTGAGAGCCCCTGTCTCAGAAAAAGGTAGAGTGGACCTGAGGAACCACATCTGAGGTGTTATCTGGCCTCCACATGTATGCATACATATGTACACACTTATATACACACATACACCCAAAAATCATAAAAATATATTTGTAATTTATATATGTGCACACATATATACATGTATCTATGAAAATAAAGATTTGAGCATACAATCCTGATTGTTAAAACTGGGTTCCTACTTACTACTTACAGAAATTAGAAACAGTATTGTTAGTTTTCTCTTCCCAAATTCCTTTAATTATTTCACCTGTTATAATGAGAATGCAATTACAGAAGTATTTTTTTTTCTAGTCTACTCATAAATACCATAAGGGAGAGAGTCTAGATTGATTAAAGACAACTGCTGACACAAAAGAGAGAATCCAGATTATATTTTTCATGAATCTTTTTTTTTTTGGCTCACCCCCACTGAATCTAATGGCCACAGACTGCTTTAAACAAAGACTGATCTATTCTGCAGAGCTGGTAAGAGATGACTGTTTTCTTCTGTATATTTATCATTGTACCCTATTAAGGTAAGCAAATAAGCAAGAAAATAAAAATCTAGATCATCCATTCTAGGTAACAACAAAGAAAGCCATCAAATCTGTGCAAATACATCTTGTTCTGAGCATTTATCTTCACTGTTAATTGTGGGCTGAACATTGGAGATGAGCGTGTCTCCAGGCTGACAGCACTCTGGCCACTGCTGAGAAAGGGAACAGCATGCTGAGATTGCCTCTTCACAGGGAAAGGACTAAGATGGGAAGGACAGGCTCAGTTGGGTTCTCTTTGCTTGCTGCAGAGATCAAAGACACGTGTTAGGGAAAAAGTCAAAGGAAGGAAAATGAACGAGCAATGAGACAGTTGGGTTCTCTTTACAAGAAGGAGCTTAGTAACACAGCTCTTGCATATAGCTGCAATTAAACAGGAAACTATTACTTGTCACACTGAATATCGAATCAATTTAAGAAAAAAAAAAGAGAAAAACTGTCTAATACCTCCATCTCTGAAAGAATGTTGGAGGCTTCTAAGCATGTTAAAGAAATCTTCTTTGCAAGTCAAATTGTCTTGTCTTATTAATGCCAAAAGGATTAAAATAATCTGTTCTAATTAAAGATCTCCTCCAAAAGATCACTGCCACCTTACTCCAGTAAAAGCGTGTCATAAAAGAACAAATTAGAAGTAAATGTCGAAGTGCATCATTTTCTTATACTCTTTTTTCATATTATCAATAAATTAATATTGTTAATGTCATTCATTTTGCACGAGGATGACATGAGGATTTATGCTGCACTTTGAAACATTCCACTTTCATCCTAGGAGGGTCCCATCCAAGCTTTGAAATAGGGATGCTTGCTTGTGGGCTTCTAGCCAAGGTGCACTCATTAATGGGAAGATCAAATGTGTGTTCGGTGGGAGGCACAACCACAAAACCACGGGTGGTAGCCAGCGGCTCCATTTAATAACCATTGCCCAAACACAGCACAGTGGTGGGGCTCCTGTCACCTGCGTGCAACTTTCCTGCCATTTTGTCATTGACATGAGAACAGTAATTGTGTCATAAACAGATCCGAAGCTTCTCACTCCACTGAAGTTTAGCTCTCTGCTCCTAGAGCAGCCCCACGACATAATTGAGAATGTAAACTCTGTTTGTTTGGCTGGGTTGTTATTGTTGAATTTATTGCTGGTGTGTCCCCAGAATATAAAAATTTACAATTCCATTAAATAGACAGGCAGTATTGGCAGATGAGGACACAGGATTTGGAGATGGAACTGGAGTCAGATAATAAACGAATTCTTCTAAGTTTTGACTATATGGTCATAGAGAAGCTAATCTCTCTAAGCTGATTTTTTTGCTCATCTATAAAATGAGAAAAGTCAGACTTACTCTGTAGGTCACTGTAAGGATTAAACAGAACGTCAAATATAAGTTAATTGTACACAGAATTGATTTGACAAAGGCAATTTTTAAAAATCTTGGAAGCTAGGTGCCAGTAAGAAAGGAAAGTATATATGTGATATGTTTTCTTCAGATGTAGATTTAAGAAAATCCATACACCACAAGGACTTCGATTATTGTGGATTAACTTCCTGAAAGGGTCTATTTGTCAGTACTGAATCTTAAGTTTATGGAAAGTTTTGGAAGCCAGTGAGATACCTCAGAATATAAAAGTACTTGTACTACAAGCCTGATGACTTAAATCCAATCCCCAGAACCCATGCTGGAGGAGAAAATCAGTTCCTAAAAGTTGTCCTCTGACTTCCACATGGGCACCATGGCACCTGTGTGCATGCACACGCACACACACACACACACACACTTATTATTATTATTACAAATAAAGTAAAATTTGAAAATAAGGTCTTGAACAATCTAGAAAATTAAGACAGTGTGTTCAAGTGGGTATTCTTTCAAGTATTTGCTCTAATGTATTTATAAAGTATCTCTTTAAATTCTATTAGGAAAAGGCATGATGATACATGAAAAAAATGATAGAATGCAAATTGTTGTTTCTTATTAGAAACCAGTAAAGTCTAATATGAGAATTTGATAACAAAGCCATATATCTGGACCATTGGACTCTGAAGCTTTTCCCCCATTGAAACTGTTGTGAAGTCCAGATAAAACATATCTAGATTTGAGCTCCTAACTGAACTTGTTATTTAACTGTTCTGTGCCTCAGTTTCCACATCATATGTGTATAGAAAGTGGAGCTGCATCTACTTCATTAGAGTTTCCCATGCAATCTGCATGTTCAGTAATTACCTTGATGATTTTTATGTACTCTGAAGTTTAAAATCCATTGCTCCAGAGTCATGCTGTTAAAATACAATAAAAGGGGAAAAATATTTCTAATATCCAAAGTGAGAGAGTTAATGTGCCTTTACTGAATCATTATCTGAGGTACACTTAGTAGCTAGATCTTTTGTCACAAATAGGCAAGCTCACCATATACAGTTTGTGTGCATGTGTGCGTGTGTGTGTGTGTGTGTGTGTGTGTGTGTGTATGTATGGGCACATGCTCATCAAGATAAAAGAAGGAAATTGGAAGAGAGGAAAACACCCACATGATTCAAACTGAGTTTTTCCATTAAGTGGCTGGTGGCTGTGACTGCGTGATAATACTTGTGAGTGTGATACTAATGATGCAGTTTCCTAATGGGCTCCACACAAATAATGCAGAAAATTACAAATAATGCAGACTCAATTACCACCGAATGCTGGCAAAAGGCAATCGAAGGCATAACAGACTCCTTTCTATGTTATCCTCATTCCTCCTACTTGGTTAAGATAGGCCTAGGGCTAGAGAAATTCCCTTCTCCAATTATTTTCCATGTCCTCTCAAAGGCATTTTCCTCCCCAGGTTCTTTGATTCATTCTAATATTCAGCCCAATAGTTATTTGTATGATGTTGACATAGCCTGATTCCTATTATGAAAGAAACCAAGATACTCATACTGCTTTAAAGAGGAAATTAACCTGTCCTGCACACTCATCAGAGGGGAAAATAGACCATGGGTACTTTAGATGGATGCCAACTCAGTTATCTTTGTGATTATCCTACAAAGTATCGTCATCTCCACTTAAGAATAAAAAGGCTGGAAACTCAGAGTTCAAGAAGAAATTTGCTCTTAAGCTTATTAATGACACTGTCTGATTTTGAAAACCCATGTGTTTTTTGACTACTAGGAACTAAGCCAGGCCTACTGAAATGGCAAAACATCCTTAGTTCCAAACAGCAAAAACAGGACTTGGCAGACAACAGACAAATAATTGACTGAAAGACAGCAGTTCCCAGAATTATGGGGAGGGCAGAAGCAGCACATCAGGATTCTGTAGTTAGGAGGGGTGTCTCCTCAGAACCCAGAGCCCATCCAGTAGGGATGCAGCAGGCTCGGGAGCTGAGCTGGCAAAACTCTAGCACTGACAGGACTGTAGAACCCAAGGTTTGCCTCACTTGGAAAGCATCCCCCAGAGCACATCCCACCATCTCAGCTCCTCAACACAACTAGGCTCCGGTGTCAGTGCCTTCAGTCATCACCTGGACACACCTGGCTGGTGGAAGCCTCAATTGAGAAATTTCTCCCATTGGGTTGGCCTATGGCCAGGTCTGTGGGCCATTTTCTTTATTGTTGGGTGATATGGGAGGGCCAGGCCCACTGTGGTTAGTGCCATCCCTGGGAAGTTGGGTCTGTGTTGTATAAGAAAGCAGGCTGAGCACCAGATAAAGGAGCAACCCAGTAAACAGCACTCCTCCATGGTTCCTGCCCTGAGTTCCTGTCTTGATTTTCCTCAGTGATGAACTGTGACCTGGGAGATATAAAATAAAATAAACCCTTTCCTCCCAGAGTTGGTTTTGGTCAGTGCTTTTATCACAACACTAAAAAGTTAAGACAGCTGCCAGTCCCTTGGACCTTGTTTATACATTGTTTCAGTTAATGTATTTTGTATACATTATCTGATTTATTTCATAGGAGGAAAAATGTATCCTTATTATTCTCAATTTGTAGACAGGGAGCTAAGGTTTAAGAAGGTTACCTTACCTGCCCAGAATTACATGGGCAGTTGGAAGTAGAGAAAATTGGTTTCTATTCATTAGTGGCATGCTTTAAAGATTATAGTTTTAGAACTCAAAAATTAAAACTCAAATTCCAGCCAAATTCCCACTCTGAGAAAAGAAAAAACAGTATTATTGTCCACATTTCAGTGGTAGAGGCCAGGCCATGCAATCCTGTGTAGATTTGGGAGCTAAAAGAGCTCATATCTACTCAGATTTTTTGATGGGATACAGGATTTGCCTCTCAATTACTACCATGGAAACCACAAACAAAAAGTGATCAGAATAAAAAGATGTGGACAACTGAAAAACATCTCCACTATCTCTTCCACATACAATTAACAATTATTATAATTACAAAATATGTTCACCTGTTATTCCAACCAACACGACCAGTTATTGAATTAAAGATGAAGACCAGAATCAAGGACGTGGATCCAGAGGGCCAAGTCAAGGGCTTCCTTTCATTCGCATTTATTTGGTCCAAATGTTATTACTCAGTAATCCATTAGTTTGGTTGTAAAGTTAATCCACCACCAACACATGATTTATAAATAGTGAGAGAAATTGGGAAATGGCCCTGTGTGTCTGTTCTCCCAGCTACTCTAGATAGTGAGACAGAGTAAACTGAACCCAGGATTTCTGAGCCAGTCTGGGCAATAAGGTGAGACTTTATCCCAAAAAAAGTGAAACTAATAGGATTTGCTAGGCAAAAACATGCATCAAAAGCATAGTCAGAATAGACTAGCTTATACTCCATTAACAAACAACCTCAAATCATTACTGACTTCCAACTTGGAAGGCCTATTTTTCTCTTGGGCCACATGCTGACTATGGGCTAAATGAAATGCCTATACTACACATTGAAACCCACATCATTCGACAACTCTGCCTGAAATATTGCTAATCTTGTGGTGTACGTAGTTATTTGATGACTTAAATCTTTCCAAGTAGTTAATTCCACTTGCTTCCATTCACTTCACTGACCAGACATTAAGACAGTGTTATCAGAGGCTAGTGAGGTAGAAAAATACATTTCATCTCTGGGGAGAAGCAGCAAATACATGGGAACAATAGTACAACATATCATAGCTATATTTTAAAATTCTGGTCACAGGAAGGAAAAGAAGATGGATGTCTCTGCCTGTGTTTGTAAGAACGCAGTGTGGTATATTAGTCTTTATCCCACTCTCCACTCCATCATTGCTCTGCCCTCACCCAGCACTTCAAATAGCTGGGATGCTATCACTGACAGGTTTAACAGGAGTATTATAAGAGATTTGGTGGAGGATTCTTTCTTATCTTAGGCAATCAGTTTACAGAATACCTGAGACCAAACACTTTGGGGCACTTGGTTTGGAGAAGAAAGAAAGAAAGAAAGAAAGAAAGAAAGAAAGAAAGAAAGAAAGAAAGAAAGAAAGAAAGAAAGAAAGAAAGAAGAAAAAAAAGACAGACATAACTTTGGAGGGATCCATTCATTCCATAGATCTCCATTCATCCTCTTCCCTAATGTAAAACAGCAATCATATCAAAATTTAGATAATCATAGATAATCACTATGCTCCATACTTTTTACTTTTTTGCTGCTTTTTTTGTCTTTTGAGGCAGGGTCTCACTATGTAGCCATAGCTGACCTGGAACTTGCTAATTAAACCAGGCTAGCCTCAAGCTCAGAGATATCCACTTACCTTGACCTCCCAAGTGCTCAGATTAAAGGCATGTGCAACCATACCTGGCTGCTATGCCCCTTTTCTATCTATTCACCCAAGGAGCTCAAATTATCTTTTCACTTAAAATCCAGAGGCATATAAATCCTATTGATGACAGAAGGGTCAACTGGCGCATGAATATCTTACCATGTCCACATAAGTCAGCTCTGACACTAGCAGTGATGGTTATAGAGCCATATTTGGTGCTGGTCATTCAATTATATTGATCTCATGCACATTCACTATCTCCATCGTTCATGGTTAAAGAGCCCTTTCAGAAGCACAACAGAGTAGTTGGGGAGAAGACTAATAACAGTTGTGACACAGATAATCTTATCTTTCCTAAAAACCTCTGCAGTGAGATTCTACTAAATAAGCATTCATACAGGAGCTAGATTTAGATGTAGATGAAGATGTTTATATAAGTAGTCATAAATCAATTCTCAGAAGTCTATCTACATAATTCTACCCCAAATCTCCTTGTCACCAGTGTTCTGATCTCATTCCTTCAAAATTCTCTGAACATTTGGTCGAATCAATTGCATTCCCAGACCATTTTCCAGTTCAAATAAATTCTATAATAGTGTGCATTGTTCAAACTCTATTCCTTGAGAAACGTTATTTCTTCATTGCCTATTTAAAGTGGTTCATTTGGTTTGGCTTGTTTGTTATTTTGAGACAGCATCTCATTGTGGAGCTCTGGCTATCCTATCTCCATGTATACCATGCTGGCCTTGAACTCACTGAGATCCATCTTCCTCTGCCTCTCAACTGCTGGGGTTGAAGACATCCACCACCATACCCAGCTCATTTTTCTAATTTTTTGACAATGACATACATGTATATAATGAGTTGTTGGTCTCTTTTACTGCCTACTACCTTGTATCATAAAGCTTCTTCAACCTCTGAATCCTTTCCTCTTCCCAATAACTTTATCGATGAACTATGTTGCTCATACTCTAGTTAATAACCTCCCACCAATAATTGATCTTCATTGTCTTTTGAACCCACCACTACATGGTGCTATGATATTACATAGAGCCATCTGTGATATAGGCTCAAATATTTTCTTCCTCAACCACATCATGAGGAGCTCAAAATATTATTAACATAGATTGAGAAGAAGGGACCTAAAATCTCAACAAGCACACTGAAATTATAATCCACATGGACGTGCATCTTAGTTTGCCTTCACTGTCTACACAGATTCAATCTCAGACATTTCATTTCACTTAATAAAGGAATGCTTCTGGATTTTCCACATTTATCTCTTAGGATTCAAAAAATACATAATTCTTACAGAGCAACTTGGAAGTGGAAAAGAGAGACTGACCATCTCATATCATTTACAGCTTTAGTTTCCATGATGGTCCTTTAACAAGGCAAAATATGGTTCTCAGAGAGAATAATTACTTACTGAAAAGTGTGTGGCTTATCCCCCAAAGCCTAGGTATTTCCATTCTGATTATCCTATTTGCAGTGAACATTTCAATTTGTTCCAGATGCTATGATCACTGCTTCATAAGAGCTGAAAAGTTATCAACACTTATACAACATCTTCAATCAAATGGAGAATTTTCTTCTGCTCTAGTCACCATTAAAAAGCTGGTCTCTTTTATAAATGGGTCACATGTTCTATATATTGGTTCCAAGCTTCAATGAAGTCCTTTAAGTTCGGGAACTTCCTAAACTGATGAACACCAAAACAACCTAAAATCTAACAACTCACTTTTCCAATTGGAAGGCATTTACAGACAATTTTGAGAAATAAAATGTAGATTCAGATATTTTAAAGGCGGTAGATATTATATTAAGTGAAGTAACACAGTCCCAGTAAAACAAAAGACAAATGGTGTCCCTCATCGGTGGATGTTAGCACCAAGTACCTAGTTATAAGGCAAACTGAGCAATGTTAATGTCATGATCTGAAAACAACTGTGCTCTTATATTGTGAATCCCTAGACAGGTTCTACCATTTATTTTCAGACTTTGGATTTTTGGTATATGATGGTGGGTATGTATGCATATTTTAGAGTAATATAAAATTAGAATGGAAAAATGTGAACCAAGAAATATGATATAGAAATAACATACAGTTTTCAGAAGACATAATTTTAGTATAGGTGCAATGTATCAGGCTGGTGTAACTTAGCCTTTCTGGGTGCTTAACCACCATACGTAATGCCCATACCAATTTGGTGGGGGGCACCTAAGGGATAACTTTGTTCCTTGCCCTCAGAGGTCAACTAAGTCTTAGGGGACTATGCATGGGGGCATCTCCTGAAATGTCCTGCAAATGTGGGTCACCAGTCTTCCTGTGTAGGGAGGTCTTGGAGACCCACTAATGGGACTTCAGCCAGTCTCCAGTCTATAAAGAGGAAAGTCTGCTCATGCTTCAAAAAGGGAAGCCTGGTCTAGCAAGACCTGACTTTGTCCTCAAGTGGATGGAACTGGTAAATGAAAAGCAGAAAGGAGCCAGGGGCTCCCACCTCCCCCCTCCCAAAAAAAAAAAACTCCAAGTGACCCTTGAGGACCAGATCCTCAAATGACCTTGAGAAAACAAAAACCTTGGTTAATCTGGGCTAATTGTGTAGCCTTAAGCATCCAAAAGGAAAGTATAACCAGAAATAAATAATCTTTAAGGCCTGAGAAATTGTACTTAGATATAAAACTCGAGATCTTAGTAAAAAGACAGAGAGAGAGAGAGAGAGAGAGAGAGAGAGAGAGACAAAACCATTGTTGTTTTGCCTGTCTTCAATTCTTACTGGCAAGTGCATCTATTCTGTGGCTACCACTGCTTTTGCCATCCTTCAAAGACATGAGTCACAGCTTTTTTTTTTTTAAATAGGAAACACTCTTTTTTTTTAATTTTATTCATTTCTGTATGTGTATGAATGTACTGTCTGCATGCAGGTTTGTGCACCCGTGTCGTGCAATGCCGCGGAGGTCAGAAGAGGGTCTCAGATTCCCCTGGAACTGGAGTTCTCCTGGAATTGGAGTTTCAGATGGTTTTCGGCCGCCATGTGGGTGCTGGGGATCGAACCCGGGTCCTCAGTAAGAGCAGTCGGCGCTCTTAACCGCTAGGCCATCTCTCCAGCCCCGAGTCACAGCTTTTTAACCCTCCAATATGGACTGAAGACTCGTGTCTCTCTAAGAGTCCTCCAAACTTTCAATGCCAGATGGGGACTGCTGAGACATCCAGGTTGTAGACTGAATAGCTACTGGGATCAACCTTTTCAGAGTATGTTCTGCCATTGTTGGACTACCCAGGCTGTATCATAGAGACCAGTACAGGAGGATCAAGACAGGGCGTGGTGCTTACTGAACCTCATTTTGGTGACCATGGGAAGGGAAAGACCCCAGTGTGGAGCACAAGGGCAAGATTGATGGTTGTTTGGTCTTGCCAAGGAGGAACCTTCAAATACTTCCATAAGGAAAACATGAGATCTTTTAGCCAAAAAAAAAGAAAATCCTCCAATTCAGGTGATATGTGTATGTATGTATGTATGTATATATGTATGTATTTATGTATATATATATATATATATGCAATGCAAGTTGGATAGAACAACAACAAAAGGACTGGAGGAAAAAGATTGAAACAGTGAAGTTCTCCCCAAAACAATAAGCCTCTGCTTTGAAAAAAAACTCTGGAAAGACCCAGAAAAAGATGCAAGACATTTATGGCAGAGTACGTGAACTCAGATGGGGTGGGGGGCATGGAAAGGGAAGTGACTCTAAACTAGATGGAGAAATGATGTATGATATATGGAAAAAATTTAATAACAATTAAATTTTTTTAATCTGAAAAAAATAAATAAAGGAGGTAGACCCCAACGTCCAGCAGAGAGCTTCCAAGTCATATTTTCCCCAGGTCCTCATAGCCTCGTGTCATCAGTATAGCATGCCAACATGCTTTCTTGTGGGATGGTAAGATATTGAGAGTCCTCGGAAATGGAATTGTGGCACACAGCTAGAGAGCTGATATAATTCCAAAGTTGTGAGGAGGACATTGCCATTTGCCTCCCAGGGGAAAAGCAACTATGTTCTGGACATTGGCTGTGCACTGAGATAGTAAAAAAAAAAAAAAGTGCAATTAAAACTTACTAATTTTCATCATCCTTTCATGCACACAAAACTGACATGGGGCACTTGAAACAGGAAGGAAATAGCTGTTCTTCCATTTATATAACACTAGAACACCTCAGAGAATAGATGCAAATATGATAGCTTCTAAATTTGCCCTCCCCTCCAGCGAGATCTCTCACATGACTGGGTGCAGCACTCAACTTTTCAGTTAGACAACTTTCTTTGTTTTCACTGCTACCAAGATCCCTATGCAATAGGTATCCAAATGCTGGCTTGGTGTAGGTCACATGTACGCTCTTCAGTGAGGGAGGCAAGGAGACTGAGGTCCCACTCTGACTCTTCTTTCAACCCCAACATGCTCCATTTGTGCATTTGGTCTCAACTTTTGCTAGATGCACTTCCACATTGTTCAAATGGTTCATTCCCATGTTATTTACTTGCTACATGGGAAATTAAAGTATTGTTGCACCACCAAATTTAGAGACTAACATTCTCCACCAAAGAACTATGAGAACTCTGTTGAGTCCCTTTATAAAGGCACCATTAAATCCTGCAAGTGTTCCTCTTGAAGAGTCACCTCAGCTGCCTACCGGCTGAAGTAAGTACCCCATTTTACACAAATTCCCACAGCACAAATACTGCTTCAATGGTGGCTGGTGGCACTTCCAGACTCCTTTAACTCCTATAAACTTATCTGCCGAAAGTGCAATGAACTCTGTATTAGTTACTTCTCTCAATGCTGTGACTAAATACCTGACAAGAAATTTAAAGATGCAGTCCATCATGGTGGAGAAGGCTTAGCAGCAGGACTCACTGACAGCTGTGGGAAAGAATGTGAGGCCACTGGATCACATCTGGGTGGACTGAGAAGAGGTGGGCTACATCCCTCCAGGCTCATTCTCCAGTGACCCTTTCCTTCAGCTAAACTCCACCCCCTTAAAGCTTCCACAACTTTCAAAACTAGTACTACCACTTGTGGACCAAATATTCAAACACATGAATTGGAGGTGGGGCAGTTCATATTCAAAAATAATCATCTTTTAACATGTAATATTTTTATCTTTGGACCCTAATTCAAATTCCTAGGCAATAGGAAATATTCTTCTGTATACTAAAATGGGAGAAAATAATGGAAAACTTCAGCAAAATATACAAGTAGAATATTGAAATTTTAATCACTTGAAATTTTGCAATAATATTGCATTAGTCACAAGAATTTTATATATCTTAGACCATATACTGAACTCTTTGGACATCATTTCCCTCATTAATTGAAAGTACTTATTATATTACCTCCATTTTAAAGATGAGGAAACTAGGACAGGAAGTAAAGTGATTTGTAGACATCTAAAATCTCTTTGTAACAGCATATCATTCTGTCTCATCATTCAATTATCTTTTTTGGTTATGTTTCTCCTAATTGATATCTATTCACATGGTGTTTTTTTAAATCTAAAACTCAATAGAACAACTACAGGACAAAGACCTTGATAATCCCTAAATATTTTCTATATTACATTATTCTATAGTTTTTTTAATTTTTCCCTATTCTTAAGTAAAAGTAGACATATCTGCAAAAATTATGTAAAGAAAATATTGCAAAGCTTTTATTGGCCCACAGACTACATGTGTATCTGTCCCTCTTTATTCTCTCGGGCTAGTCAATCTCACCACACTGATGCAGTTGTCCATTTCTACTAAGTGAAAAGAGGGACAACAAGCAGTGAAGAGCGTCCATACCCAGCATTCCCATTGCCTCCTTAGCCAGCAGCCTGAGACCGAACGCTGAATAAACTTGACTTGATTTCCCTGGGGTTGTCATCTTCCCCTACAGCCTTCCTGGGTGAGAGAAGACAGGCTCTTCAACATGACACTTGGCACACATTCTGGGACTCTGTGATTGCCCAGGGGCATACACCATGGCCTTCGATGAATGCAGATTGAGGACTGTGCTTCCTGAACTCCTTACCAAAATCCACTGTCTTCCGAGAAAGAAAATGTAGAAACCTGCCTTTAGGACTACCATTAAATCTTCCACAAAGAGCACCTTTAACTAGAAGGCTGGCTGAGAATTTCCTTTCTTCATGTTGTGGTCCTCACTTTGAAGGAGGGGAAAAGCAAAACTGAGAAGTGCTGAAGGTGTTCAGATTAGAGGGAAAGGAGGATGAGAAACTGGGTGATGGCATAATTAGTAACCTTATTTTCTTCAGTGAACCATGTTTTCCAATGTTCATTTTGGGGCATAATTTTAACTGAAAGAAACTTGGTCTGTAACTACTGCAAGAGCTGCAATGAGCGCCATTCTGCCCCCAAAGTTCACCAGTGTAGGCAGCTGGGTACAACTTTTAAAGTCATCAAAAATGTGTAGAAGAAAGTACTTAAAAACCATCTATTTTGTTGATTCAAGCTTATTCAACCTTTTGCTAGTGGGAGCTTTTACTGTACACTTGAGTTGCTCGCTTGATAGTATTTGCCTCCAGTGAAATCCTGTTTGGGAACTCATATTCTTTTATATGCTGAGATCCAAACTGTTTTGAACAGGACTGGCTTCATTAAAATGATTTCCTACCGTCACACACTGACCTAACTGACAATTGACTTTTGCCTCCATTAGCAGAATGTATTCACATTTCATTTTCATGTATGAATGCAATTCATGCTTCACATCATGTTATTTTAAACACTGCCACAATGTGAATACATGAATAGCGCTTGAAAATCTATTTCCAATGTTGGTGTTTTTTAAAGGATGAACTGTAAGGAGTCCTGGGCCCTTATACATTCTAATTCCCTGGAAACGCATCACAGCATTTAAAGGCGATTAGACTTATCATTTTTGGGGCACCATAAGCATCTATTGGCATGTGTTATGTAATCAAAAACAAAGGCTTTCTCCCTCTCTCTTCCTGCCAGGCATTATGCAATACATAGAAGCAACTATTTGAACTAGCATAAAAATGTCTTTCAAACACTGATTAAATAGTAGTAAATCCTTGAAATTATTTCCTGGCATTGTGAACTATTTTAGCTTATTCTAGCTCCTGCATTAATTAATAACAACAAACATCATCAGCCAGATGGATGACTCAAAGATTCATCTGAAGTTTTACCTCAATTATAGAAATAAAAGATGCATTTGGGAAGAGAGTAAGAAAAATATATCATTTTATCTTTTAGGATCTCTGTTTTCTCTCTCATTATCATATGTGGGGGGGTTCAGATTTCATTTTTTTACAGTTTTGGGGATTGAATGTGTTCCTGCTCCTGAACTCCTGATGAATATAAAAAGCCTGCAAAGGGTGTTTATTTGATCTAACACGTAATTAATGTGGTGAATTGCATGTAGCCCCAACCTTTTAAATCTCTAAGAAGAATTACATTTCTGTCTACAGGAATGTCACTGCTAAAAAACGAGGCACCTAATAAAGGAACACACAGTATATTAATATGTAATTTCTTTCCCAGTATGAATGCTAATTACTGGCAACACAGACCTTATGTTCGGTTCTTGATAGGCTATCTTACTGTCTTGTTTGGTATCATCATTTTTATACTCCTGTTCACCCACATTTTCATTTTAAAGGTTCCTGAAGGTTGCCAGAAGAGGCTAGTTAGTGTTTTTCTACATCACAGTTTAGTTCGTGGAAGGGGATATGGGCATATTGTAAGTTGCTTAATTAATTGGGTTTGCATGAAAAAAATGTCAGGTGGAATAATCCCTTTCTTGAAAGCACTTTCTCAGTTATTTCCTGCCAGTCTCATTAGCCTGTAAAGATAATTCAGTTGCTTAACTACTGTTGTTATCTCCCAGTTGAACCCTATGTAAATGAGAGGTTTCCAAAAATTAGAGAAACTTCAGGTGTTTATTTTAGTCATTGTTTTCTGGCTTGGGGAGTTTGTTTATAGATCGTAGATCATGGTAGATGGGAATGAATCTTACACAGTCCTCATTTTTTAACTTGCATGATCATGTCACCCTTACCTCTTCAAACCCTTATATTAAATCCATAATCTGTGTCCCACAACTTCTCATGCCTCACTAGGAATATACCCAAAGCTCTTGGAGAGACTTACTCTCTGTAGACTTACATTCTATTCATCTTTATTCCCCAGTGCCTAGCATTGCCTGCAATTTAAAGAAAACCCCAATTATCTCTGCCTCCATCTTAGCCAGCACAGAACTTAGAGTTATTCAAAAGTACTTATTGTAAATCTCAGCCAGTGACACAATTAAGCTGAATCAGACCAGCTCAAAAAAGTACAAAAGCCAGGTTGATTGAGAAATGCAACTCTCAGATGTACCCATCCACTAGTCCTAGGGTAAAGGAATCAGGAGAGTCACATGCTTAGGCTAGGACTGAGGGCTTTTATAGGGCAAGGGAGAGGAGATGGTGACCTGTTAGTACGGTATAGGAATGTTGCCTTATTAGGCCAGGTTAGAGAGGTTTATTGGTGGGCTTTAGGGCCAGTGGTCACTTTGAAATCTGGAACTAGGTGTTGTCTCTGTCTGGTTCCTTTTGAGCTTTTGCAAGCTTAGGGTCTTAAACAGAAGAGAAGGGAGGGACCTTCTGACCCACGCCATCTTGTCCTTTGTCCCAGGCCTTCTGACCTAACACTTATGACCATGATCATCAAGTTAATGAATACCTAAATTAAGCCAGTTGTCCACTGTAAGTGGCTTACAAACCAAATTGTACCCACTTTGACTAACAGCTACGCTCCCCATCTCTAAGCCTGAGGAAAGCAACAACTAGAACACATAATCCTTCGAAGTTAGTATTTTCAATTAATGACATCGGAGTTCAGCAAATTCTATCATAATTTACCAGTCAGAGAAAAGATCAATTCTAAGGATACCCATAATTTAAAACAATGTCAGAGGAGAGTTAGAAGCCTGTGAAGCCCTGTTGCTCAGAGGCCATCTCCGGGGGCCAGACAGTCAATAAAAACACTTGGCAGAAGACAACACCTGGGGAGAAAAGAAAAGAACTGTGAAACTAGAGAAGCCTGCTTTTAGTAGCTTCACCTTCAAAACAGCTGGAGGATGGAGCACTTGCAAGTTGCCACAGCAAAACACTAAAGAAGCCATGAATGAGTTGAAACTACTCTTGATACTTGGTTTAGGATGCTGCAGACACACAGGCTTTACGTCCAGGATGTAAACATGGAAGCAAAGATTTGCTCAATGAATGTGCTTGTTCTTGGGTAATTTGGCTGTACTGGTATCTGTTACCTTAGATGATACACACATTCTGCTCTTAAACAATAAGAGCTATCTACCTAATGTTAACAATCTACTATAATAAAAAAGAACTTAAGTGTAGGTTCAGCCAGCCCAGCAGACATTGCTTGGCTGGTTTCTCAGTTACGTGTTTGGTTGGGGGTTTGATTTCTGATACTCTCAGGGAGCAGCTCAACTTCGCAAGGCACATTTGTCTCCAAGCCTTCATGTTCTCTGTGTTTTGTTTCCTATGTGGCCTCTCTGGGAGGATTTCCATAGCCTCTCTGAGTCTTGCAGCATCTGAAAGTCCTACCAGACTCACACTCCTGTATCTTTGACTGGCAGCTCTCTCTTCCCATTCTCAGAAATCTTCTGACTCCTCCTTAAAACCCAAAGTTCCAAAACAAAAAACATGGAAAAGGCTTTTGTGAAACTCAGAAATGCTAAAAACACCAGACAGAGTTTTCTATCAACTCTTAGTGTTCTTCCCCCTTTATACAACGATCTGAGCATTTTTTTAAATGTATATGAGTGTATTGCCTGCATAGACAGAAGTGCACCCACGTGGTGCAGTGCTCTCAGAGGTGTGGAATCCCCTAGAACTGGATATACAGATGGTTGCTAACATTCATGCAGTGCTGAGAATTGAACTCAGGTCCTCTGCAAGGGCAACGAGTGCTCTGAACTGTTAAGCCATCACTCCAGCCCCAATTTGAACATTGTTTTTAATAAGAATCATCACCTGAAAGTATTTTTTCCTAAATTTCAGTAGTTTTTCCTTAACAAGCATCTACTGCAGATCCATTTTAGAGTACTGTCAAATTTGGATGATATAATAAAATATTCCACCAAGAGGGGGTATAATAATACAATAACATATAATTATATATTATAAATAATCTAATGATGCTTAGTATAATAATCTAGTAATTAACACAAAGTATCTACCTGAACATGTTTTGAAGGACCAAATCATCCTGCCCTATCCTAAGTCACCCTGACTTTACCCTCAATTGGCCCAATTCCCTTGTCTGCCTTGCTTTCTACAATAAAGGAATGTTCTATGAAGCAATTTCTATCTCTAACTCTCATGCTTGAAATCAGGGGAAAGTGGGAGTAAAGGGGACAGTTTGGGAAAGGAAATAAGAAAAAAATGCATCTGATGCTGAGAAACCTTCCTACCTCTTCCCTTTTTTTAGGAAAAAGAAAAACATGATGGTAATGAAACCACTCCCTAACTGTAAACTAGAGCCAACTGTTACAGTGGTAATTTTCTATAAAACAGGCATAACGTATTAACGGATTGATGGGCATAGGAACTGTGAAAGGATATTTCCCTAACTAGAGCCAAATTCAATGGTAAAGTGTTTATAAGTTGTGTAATTAAGCCAAATATATTACTACAGGAAAGCTCTGACATCAGCAATGAATTATTCTGCCTAGGAGATGTTGGCTAGGGGATTCAAACCCACCCCACCCCAAATTATAAAGGCCTTTTGCCTATAAGTGGGATATATGCAAGGAGAAAGGCAGTAAGTCCCTGTTGTCGAAGACCTGGAGTGAGCATGAAAAATGTTATGAGACATCACTTGCTAGCGTACAACTGGCCTCTGAAATGCTAGAGAGCGTTACCAAAGGCCACTAAAACAATACAGCAAAATATTGGTCTCCCTGAGACAAGCAAGACTCCTCCGTCAATATCAGCTACACCTCAACAGCCTGGAGATACTGTGCAACAGTGGCAGCCAAGTGTCTATATATATCCCAAATCTATTTGGCTATTAGCTCTCTCCTTGGAGGAATAACTCACAGCGGATGCCACAAGCTTGTGTCCTCTGGTGGTTGGGAATGTTGTGAGCCACAATAAGAACTTGTCACCCTTTATAGAGAAACCACAGTTTGCGGATTAGCATGCCATCCAAGCATCTGTGTCTATGCTCACAGATTAGCTTGACATAATAAGTGGTACTGCTTAAATGCCTGTACATCCAATAGCTTGTGCTTTGTTAATATGACTAAAAAGGGTATCACTGGGAAAGCTGTCAATCCATGAAGGGAAACAACCTGAACAGACTGGAGTCCAAAATGACAACTCCAAAGAAATTAGACTGTTTTCTTCTCACCCACTTGTGCCCCTTTCCCAAAGCCCAGGGAACAAACTGTGGAAGAGGAGGCATGGTAGATTGTAAGGGCTGTGGAGAGATAGGGGTGAATCATGAGACTACAGGAATATAGTCTGGACTCCTGATTGATCAACATGTCTGAACATGCAAGCTTCTCCAACTGGTCTATGGGAACCTTGGGTTGTTCAAAATTTGGACATAGATACTTGCAAAATGCACCAATTACCTGATTGTATGACATAATGAGTGACATCAATGCTATCTGCAAACAACTGTGTCATTGTATTGTAGAATCCCTTAAAAATAAAAAAAAATATTTAAAATAAAAAAAAAAAAATGCATCTGAGCCAGAAATGGGTGTCTTGTACCATCTAGTTTCATTTCACCATTTTGCCATTTTCTTTCTTCTCAGTACCAGGCTCCACACATTTTCTTACAATTTATACAAGGCATGCATGATTACCTTCACATCCATAAAGGAAATATTCTACCTGTAAGGGTGGCCAAGTCATCACCAAAGACCTAAAACGGTTGGTTTGTGTTTATTTTTTTTTCAGCAGTAAAAGAGATAATGCAGAAAGTCAATGATCCATTAGTCTCTAATGCTCCTGTGTTTGTTTGTTTTCTCCTTTTGTATCTGACATGCTTGCCTCCAACTCTGCCTGAGCAGACTTCCAGTATGAGTTTCCTATCACAGCATTTTTTTGTTGGTTGGTCGGCTGGTTTGCTTGCTTGCTGTTTTGAAACAGGATCTTGCTGTAGCTGCAGCTGATCTGGACCTCACCAGTTAGACCAAGCTGGCCTCCATCTCACAGAGATCCACTTGCTTCTGCCTCCCAACTACTGGGATTAAAGGCATTCACCACCAGACCTGGCTTAATTAATTATCTTTCAATTGTATCATATTTATTTATTGTATGTGTGTGAGTGTGTACATGGAAATCAGAGAACGACTTTTAGAACTGGGTTCCCAGGGCTGGAGAGATGGCCTAGCGGTTAAGAGCGCAGACTGCTCTTGCAGAGGACCCGGGATCGATCCCCAGCACCCACATGGTGGCTGAGAACCATCTTTAACTCCAGTTCCAGGAGAATCCAATCTTCTGACCTCTGCGGCTTTGCACGACATGGGTGCACAAACCTACAGAAGTGACTCAGGGCATCCCTGGGGTCATCCCAGTGGCAGAATTCTGCATTGCCCTTTCTGAGCTAAAAGCTCTGGTCATGTCGTTGAGCTCTGAAAAGAGGGGCCTTGGACAGCCACAGTGGCCAGACACCCTCCTATCCCCAAACTGTTCTGTCTACCTGAAGCAGGTACCTCCCACCTCTGCCTCTGACTGGAGACTGGCCAGCAGAGCCAGTGATGACTCTGGTGGTCAAATGATCATTTTTTAGAGGTGGAAGAATATTCAGGTGGTTGGATTCTGTCTGACTCTCCTAAATGTGTTTTTACATTTTTTTTTCAATGATTCAGTTCAGCTCTCTGAATCATCCTGATTTTCTCAAATTAAGACTGCCCCAACTATTTTTATATCATCTAATCATTCTAAAACTATTCTACTTTTAGTGACTTTACTTCATTGTTCAGAGTTTAAGTGAGTAGCTGGTTGATAGAGATTGAACTTTACTAGGAACGAGCCGAGTCTAGATTGGTTTGTCATCTGCTGCTCTTTGTACCATTTCCCTCCTCCAGCCCTGAGTACTTCTTGGTCCAGTACCACATTTCCAAACAGAATGCCTGTGAAATGAGACTTACTGGAACAGGTAGAAATTATTTCCAATTTCATCCTAGGACAGAACATTTTGCTTCTTTCCAGCAATTGCTTTGCTTCTATTTCACAAACCTGAGAATCCCATCAAGTTTCTCCTTTCTTTGGCAACTAGAAATCTTGAAGCCAAGTTTGCAGCCCACCTACAGGGAGCGATTTTGTTCAGAACACTTATTGCATGTGCTCACCTCCTCTGGAGCTCTCCTTCATGTTTCTGCCTTTGTTTTCCCTTTGTTGAGGTTTCATTTCTATTAGGTCTTTATCTTGTGATCCTCTAAACTCATCTATTTTATGGTTGGAGGTTTTTGTTATTGATGGGGAGGGTTACATACATACAATTACAAGCATATGCACATGTGTGTACACAAAGGGGAAAGTTGCTCGGAATACAGAGAAACTCTCCTCCTGATACAATGGCACTCACAAAGCCACACACCAGGCTGAGGCTACGTATGTGTGACTTCTGTGGCTCTGTCACATGAGGGAATATCTGGAGACATAGCCCAGCCTCTCCACAGCACCTGGGTCTGAGCTGCAGGGTTCCATAGCACTGACTGCTGATAGCTTGTCTCTGCACATTTGGTCAGTACAACACTGGATGAGTTCAGATGTCCCCAAACAATCAGGATTTCTAATAGAAAGGACTGAAAAGGAGAAAGAAATGGGGAGGAAACTTTGAGACTAATAAAACCAAACACCAGTTGCCCCAAAATTGACTTCCTATTGACAAATAGCATGATGAGCGTGTTTTTCACCTCTCTGATGTTGCACATTAGGGCACCCAAAGGCATATGCTTTCCATACCTTCTCTTTTAAAAAAAAAAAGGCTAAAAAAAGCATTTATTCAACTGGCTTTCAGCTTTATTTTTTTCTCCCTACCAGCATAATATGGTGATGCTTTTGAATATGCTCTCTTCCCCCTCTCTCAACTGACAGTGACTAATTTATGTGGTGCTCAAACCATTACTACAATAGATAGCCTACTGTCCCTAGTTCAGGAAGCTTATTCCTGCCATCTTCCCAGGGGATTAATGCAGCTACAAATGGACCACTAAATGCAGGTAACTGTCCCCAGAAAACACTGACAGCCTCAACTCAGTCACCATCAGAACAGTTACTCTGACAGTAATAATTTTTACTTTGATTCTACTCTATGTCAGCTCAGATACCCAGTAACCACAGGACAGTGAACTAATGAAATGGCAGTTACCCCTCTGCCCAACTCATGATCCAAGCCCGGCTCTGGGAACCCTGCCAGCTACCTTCTTTCCCCTGGCAGCAGCCTGCTTCATGCCAAGGAGGAGCAAGGAGAGTATTTCTTTTCCCTCCAAAAGACACGGCTTAGTCTTGGAGGCCCAAGTGAGGAAGCCTATTGGGAAGGACGCCATGTGCCCAGGGCTTGCTCTGGGAGGGGAAAGCTTCAGGGAAGAGAGTCCTCACACACCTTCCTTCTGCTGAGAATGCAGTTTTTCAAGAGTTTCGGCCCCAGTGTGTTGAGTTGGTGTCCTAGAGGAAGAAAGGTAAAGATACAGAATTATATTAGATCAGAAATTTAAGGTAGTCTGCAGAGAAGCAAACACTCTTCCTCCTAGATTTTTTTTTATAATATTTTGAGACTAGGTCTCCCTTTTAGTCCCAGCTGGCCTGGAGCTCGCTATGTAGACCAGGATGGCCTTGAACTCATAGAGATTGGCCTGCCTCTGCCTCCAAGTGCTGGGATCAAAGGTGTGTGCCACCACGCCTGGCTTTTCCTTCCAGATTTTAACAGACTCCAAAACTGTGACCTTCAAACTTGTTTGCATACCGAGAGCAATGGTTCCTTTTTCTCTACTCAAAATTCCATCATTTCTGTATTTGGGTGATTTTGCCATTGCTATGTCCATATATCTATCAAGAAATAATTTAAGAGAGAAAGAGTTTATTTAGGCTCACATGTTAGGGTAGCCCAGTAACCATCGTGGGGAGGTTGTGGCAGCAGAGGCTGCTCTTGGCTGTTGTGACAGGAGCAGGAAGCAGAGATTGTGCAGAAACAAACCTCAAACCTCGATGTCCTGTCCCAGTGGCCCATTTCTTCCAGCTAGGCCCCACCTTCTGAAGATCCGACAATCTCACAAAACAGGGCCGGTATTTGAGGAACACACGTATAAACACATGAGTCTAAGGGAACCATAATAATCCCTTTAGTTAAAGTATACTGGGACTCACATCACAGTTTTTCAAAAAAACTATGACTTTAAAAATGAACTTCAGCTATCCTTCTGAGAAAGAAACAAAGGAAGAATGGAGTACATACATTATTTTGAAGACACAAGCAGGAAGCAGGGAAAGTCAGAACCGGCTGCGGAAGGCACGTCAGCTTTTGACGTTAAATGCAGAATAATTTTCATTTCTCCAGCACTTCATTTCCTTTCATTCTAATTCCTTACTAACTGTGACCAGCCTCGGAACTTGGTTTGCTTGGTATATTTTCCCTTCAGTCTCAGTAACAGATATCACTGGTCATTTCACACAATTCTGGCCAACAAAATATAAGCAAGAAAGAAAACAATCAAACAAAATACATGCAATAAGAGTAGCTGGGGAAGGAGATGAAGCTTTCTTTTACTACAACAAAATACCTGAGATAACTTGAAGAAAGGAAAGGGCTGTTTGGTCTCACAGTTTCATAGGCCTCACTCCATAGTCTGTGGCTCTTGTTTTGAGCCTATGGTGAGGGAGAACGTCATGGCAAGCAACACATGGGGAAGGGAGCTGCCTGCCTGCCACATGGCAACCAGGAAGTAAAAGAGGAACAGGAAGGAGCTGGGAGGCCAACATTGCTTCCGAGGGAAGACTCTCCAATCACCGCACTTCTTGACACTGGTCTCTACCTTTTGAAGCGTCCTCCACCTCCACCAAACCAGGATAGGAAAGTCTTCCCTCATAGCAAAGGCCAGCCACTCCTGGCCCGATCCATCATCCCCACTTCCCTCTCTTCTAGAATCAAATGAAGTCTCAGTGTGTGAAGCTGAAGCCGTCTTGCAACCAGGAAGCAGCAATAAGAGGGTAAAAGCCAGCACCTGAAGGCTGAGGACTGCAGAGATGGAAAGAAAGCCTGAATTCTCCACACTGTCCGTGAGCAAACCAAAATCAAAAATGATAGGATTGTGGGCTTTTTACTACAGTCAAACATAGATTTCTACTTTAACAAAGACACTCTTCTATGTATATATTCTTAGTTACAACAAAAACATATTCCTATATGAGCCAAAGATTGAAACATTTGCAAGAACCAAGCTCACTGTAGATGATCTGAGTGAGGTAGTACTGATACAATTCTAGAGTGTGGAAACTGAGAGATAAACAAGACTTGTGCAGTTCTTACCAGATTGAACAACTTGAGTCAGAAGAGAAAGATAGGTTGTGGACTGTTTTACATTTTACATCTTTCTGTGAGATAGAGCCTCATTGCCTGTGGAGAATAGGCCAGAAAGCCAAAAACTCACCAGAGAACAGCACTGTCATCCTGGTAAATTCTTTACCTCTAGAATCTAGGAGATGGCCAGACTCTCTCGCTTGAACTTGAAGGTTGGATAATGATGTACCTAAGAATCTTCCTTAACATCCCCAACACACACACACACACACACACACACACACACACACACACAAACACACACATACCAAACACACACATACATTCTTTAAGGGACTGTGCATTGCAGGCTGTGTTGGACCATTAGAAATAAGCTTTTATCTTTGCAACTATGTAAAACACCTCAATTGTCTATTTGGTCAAAGGGAAATAACCCACAGGAAACAAGAAATTTGGCACTTAGCCGAAAGATTCATTGCTGACATTTTCATTTGGTTGTTATGGCAAGAAAATTCACAGCCAGTGGCTGTCAAGCCCCAACATACAGGAGTTAACACGCTCCAGTAGTTGACGGATGCACTCATTTTTACCTCCATAAAAGAGAGCAAAAGAGGGGTCAGGGTACGAGGAGTGCAGGAATGGCCAAATCTCATTCTTTTTTGACACTCGTGGTTACAGTCTGGCACAAATGCACATATTAACCCCTGAAGAACCACGGACCTCAAAGCCTGGACATAAGCCAAGACACGCACCCTTCTTTTGACTCCCCGCCAGATTTTGCCTTGCACTTTTGCCAACTCTTATCAGATGAATGCTATAAGCAATGTAATTTATGTAAATAGAATCCATTATGCAAATGCTTCCAACTTGCTTGCTACTTAGAAATTTTGTTCTTTTATGTTTAAGAAACACCGCCTTTATCCCCTGGAATAGACAGATTGGTTATGTTTATGTTCTTAAAGCCTTCTGCTCCTGTTCTAGGCTTTGAGGAAAAGTCATTTTTTACTTTAAAAAATGCTTTGCCTTGCCTCTCATCCCTTTCTGTAAAAATAGCATCTTTGTTTAATTTGGTGCTTTGCACACCGGCTTAATGACTGCCATGCTCTCCTAGAATCTTGGTGAGCCCCCGTAGTACTCAGAGATGAATGCATAGATTATGCCCTCTACTCCGCAGGGAATCTGTTGTTTTGTTGGGTTAGTATGAAACTGAATAGTTCAATTAATTCAGAGATCTCTGTGAGCTTTAGTCCCTGCTCTGTTTTAGTCATATTTCCAAACATGAACTTGATGAAGTTTTCATTTGGAGCCATAAATAAGGCAAGAAAAGGGCCTGTGTTCTTTGTGTTAATATTGACTACATGCTTTACAATCGTGAGCCAAATTATAACGAAATGTAAGATAGCATGAACCCCAGTACACATGAACATATTAAAATGATTTTCTGTTCGCATACACTGTATCTAGCACTTTCTTATTGATGTGTTGGCATCCACATGCACAAAGCAAGCTGAAGGAAAGGGAGAAAGCATCATGGTACACGGGAAGTCTGGAAGAGAAAATGTCTGTGCTTAAATAAATGAACACTGCAGCAACTGAATTATGAATTTAAAGATCTCCTCCCACCCTGAAGAAACACATTTTTCAAGTTGATGAGTCATTGTAACAGTACTGCAAGCTCCAAGTCATTTTAAAATAGTGCTGTTTTCAGAAAAGAAAACAAAACATGCTCAAACTTCCACTTTGACTGATCTTTATTTTTCCACTTCATGAGCAGCCCAATCCAACAAACCATGATTTAAGTACATTAACTTTGGGTCTCCCCAAAACAAATCCCCTTTATTTCATTTGGGGCTAGTCATTTTATCAAAATATCTTGCTTTCAGACACTGCTCTGTGTTTTGCTCCTTGCTTAAGAATGGCATTAGATGACTTGCTGTAATGCGCTATTGGTGTTCAAATCAAGGGGGTGTATTTTCTGGTATTTTGAATATTTCTTCAAATATTCAAAAACTATTTACTGAGTACCAACTAAGTGGTCTGCCCTTGTCCTAGTGTCTAGGACTGTAACAATTGTCAGGAAAGACAAGGCCCATGCCTTTAGAAGCAAAGAACCCAGTGAGTGGAGACAAATAATACTATGTAAATAAACAAGTGGTCTGGATGATTCCACATGGCAACAATGCTATGAAAAGCAGAATGGACAAGGAGGTAGACTGAGCAGGACTAGGTAGGAAATCAGGCGCATTCCCTGAAACAAGTTCTCAGAAGGAGGCAGTCACATGAGCATGCCAGGAAACCATCCCTGCAAAGACAAAGGTCCAGAGACAGGAGCAAACTTGTCCGATTTCAGATACAGGAGAAGAATTATTGTCGCTGGAGCTGAAAGGATGAAGAGGGCTTAAGAACAGAAGATGAGCTCAGGAAGGAGGCTGGGGACACATTGCTCAGTGTCGCCTGGACCTAAGAGAGAAGTCTGAATTTTTTTCTTCCTTGGGTTGAGAAGCCATTGGAGGAGTCTTAAGAGAAAACTGATGTTCTATGAATTACCTTTTGAGATCATGACTTGGTGAAGAGTGGCTGGGCAAGGTGTACTGAGCGACTGCCGAAGCGAGCAGAACAGCAAGAGGACTGGTGATGTTCCAAGTGAGAAAGAAGGTTGCTTTGAACTGACACTTGAGCTGTGGATTTGGTATCCTACTTTCACTTGATTTCTGAGTAACCCTGAGTTAGCACAGAACATTTAAGAGCTTTAGTACAAAACTATAGATCCTTACATTCCTTTACCTTTGATTAAAACTGCATTAGTAGAGAAGCAACCCAATATGTATTTTAACACACACAGTCTTTTAGAATATATAATTTAAGATCTGGGGATATGGCTCAGTTGATAGAGTACCTACCTAACATTCACAAAAGCCCTGGGTTCTTTGATGCCCCGCACCACACAAAACCAGGTGTTAGTGCCACCAGCCTATAATCCCAGAATTCTGGAGATGGAGGCAAGGGCATCAGGAGTTCAAGATTAGCCTCAGCTACAAGCTGAACTACTAACCTTGCCTCAAAAAGCAAAGCAGAACAGTATATACGCATGTGTGTACATACATATGTGTATACATCTATGTGTATGTGTATAAATGAGGAAAGGTAAATGAATAGTGATGTAGGATGAGCAATTTTGAAATCTTTGAAGAAACAGTAGCTCAGACTTCACAGACACCCCCATCTGCCTTGCTTTTAAGCCAGTTGCAAAACCTTACCAAGCTTAGATTTACCAGCTGTATCAGATCTGTTATGCAGACATATTTTATAAAAAGCAAGAGAAGATAGAGGAAATTATGAAAGCTGGGCTCCTGGAGGTAGGCTATGCCTACTCTGGGCTAATTGGGGTGAGGTGCCAAAGCCTAAAATTCCAAGTAAGAAACTCCCCTCTCCTGCTACCCCAGGGCACCTCTGCACACAGCTGGGAAAAAGGGAGAGAAGAAGCTCAGCATGGAGGGAGCTCAGGTTTTAGGAAGCAAGGAGAATTTTACTCATCTTCCTTTTACTCCCCAGGGAGCCGGAGATGAGCTGTAGAAGAAGCAACACTGCCCAGGACCTGGATCAGGCTCTAGAAAGAGGTGCTGGAGCTTTGACTCCTGCTACTGCTTTGAATGTTCAAAGAAAGTAAGCAGCTAAAGCAAATACCTCAGGCTGGGTCTTGGGCACCAGGCTCAAACACGCACGCCTGTTGGCAGCAACTGGGAAATAAAACAACACACACACACACACATACACACACACACACACACACAGTCTCAGGCACTCTCCTAGTGCACAGACACTTGAGGAAGGAGGAGGGGTGTTCAGGTGTCCCTGAGCTTAAAGGAGACCTGGAGAGACGAAATCTCTGCAACATCGTTCCGTTTTAATGTCTTGTTGGTAACATCATGTTTCTTGCCTTAAGTCTTCTGGTTTTATACTTAAAAGTAATTGTCTCCACATTCCTCAATGCACACTCTCCTTTGCATCTCTGTGACTCTTCTATTTGCATATTGGTCATTATAACACTCATTGTTTGGTTAATTTGGCTCCCTTTCACCCTCCTTATTTTTTTCATTTAAAAGGTTATTTTGCTTTTGGGCTAATTTTCAACTGTAATATCGTTCTCCCTATATATTGAATTATTAAAACCCTAGCTGGAATTTCCATGCAGGGTGAGAAATACGAACATGCAAACACAAACACAGCCCACAAATCTAAGGCGGCTTCTCCAACATGAGCCAGGCACATGAGGTAAGGCTCTGGGGGCTGAGCCAGTCTGCAACTATTATTTTTAAAGCAAACAACTGCTGATTGTTTCATTTCTGGGTCTATTTCTCTGGATTTTAAGTACAAAAAGACTCTAAGCATATGGTAATCATTTGAGGAGGAAGAAAAGAAAATCAAGCTTAATTTCATAAGCTAAAATAACCATTACTGGTTGTGAATTTATTGCTCTTTCTTAATGTTTTTTAGCTCTTATTCTTGTTATTTTGAAAATAACATGAGCAGAAATGCATTTATCCATCTGGATTTTAGTTAGAAGGGTTTTCAAATCAGTTTATATGTAAAGTCTGAGAAAATATTTTCTGTAGTGGTGGTAAATTATTTCACCATTATTAGATGCCAGCATATTAGCTGAGATGACAGAGAGAGGATTAAGGCAGACAGGGTCATTCTTACCCAGTCAGCATCCAGTTTAAATTAAACCAACCAATCAGAAAAAAAAATTAGTGGGAGAGGGAGTCCTCCACTCCCAGGATAGGGGACAGCATATGTCACAGTCAGCCGTTTCCATAGGGTCCAAAGCCATGCAAGAAGATGTTCCAGGGTAAAAAACAGTTTGAAAATAAGCTTCAAAGCATTGGCAGGAGAAAGAAGATTTGACGAGCTCACCCAGGAGATGTTCACAAGGATATATTATTCATGCATCATCTAAATACTTCATTTTTTCAATATTCCTACAGTTCTCTGCTTCTCCTTTTTTTCATATAACTGTCTGTGTCACATGTCATCTATCTTAGATGGTTAGTTCTTAAAGCAGTGATCCCCAGTCTTCCGAGATTTGAAAAATCCCTTTTGTTTGTACTGTGACAATTACTCTACCCTAACCCCTGTCCCCTTTTCTCTAAAAACAGCAGAGAGAAGATCAGAGGACTTAGAATTATGTAAACTTTCATTTTATGTGAATTGAGACTCTTCTGGCTTAGCAGAATCTTACATTTCCAATTGGGATAGCCAGGTACAACTCCCCCAGCCACTCCCACTGTGGATTATAAAATGAGTTTCCTTAGGGAAAAGTTGTACCTGACAAAAACTTTCTTTCTGAATTTTAAATATAACAACTCTAACGATATTATAGTAATGGTGGAGAGAAAAAGAAAAAAAAAGAAAAATCAATCCAAATCTTGTGACCAAAAGAAAAACAATTGTCATTTTTTATTATTTTGCTTTTAGGATTCCTTATGCTTCAGTTTTTGTGACTCCATTATTTTAATATTACCTGATAAATGAATTATTTAAGCACATTTTAAATTTTTCACCATACAGAAGTACCTATGGAGTAACAAATTAAATGTTCCATTAGTCCCTCTCTTCTCTCAAGTTCAGCCCTTCCCAGAGGTCTGATCTGTTAGCATCTCAAATTTATTGTATAGATTTATGTATAGCTATGTATTTGAGCTATGTATGTATTGCTTGTTTTATTTTGATTTAGGTCATAGTCCACACACTATTTAGTAACTTGAGTTTGTTTGTTAAGGAAACAGCATTTTGGGCTGAGGAATTGGCTCACTCTGTGAAGTGCCTACCAAGTAAAACAGAAAGACCTGTGTTTGATCCCCAGAACCTGCGTGAAGAAAGACGGATGTGGTGGAACCTATGGTGATCTCAGAACTGTTGAGGCAGAGCCAGGCAGATCCCTGGAGTTTGAGTCCCAGGACAGTCAGAGACCCTGTCTCAAAGAAAAAGTGGGCAGCACCTAAAGAACAAGAGAAGGTTGTCCACTGACCTTGACATGCATCACACACACACACACACACACACACACACACACACAGAGAGAGAGAGAGAGAGAGAGAGAGAGAGAGAGAGAGAGAAGATAATAGCATTGCTACACAGCACAGTCTGGCCTCAAACTCCTAGGCTCAAGCAATCCTCCTGCTTCAACCTCCTGATGTGAATTTAAGTCATATCCCAACATACCTGCCTTGACATTTTTGCCTAGGTTAAAGAGTTCGATAGTAGGGTTTTTATTCTTTTTCAGACTTTCATAGATAATTACGGTATTTACATCATTTCCCTCCCTCCCAGTGCTCCTTCACTTCCTCCCATGGCTTCCCAACTCCCTTTCAATTTCTTGTCCTCTTCTTGGATTATTATTGTTACAGATATGTACAAACAACGCACTGAGCCCCTTTAGTGGTGCTGGTGTATACTGTGTTTACTTCTGCCCACTTGGGATTAGATAACCTCTCAGGGAGTTAAAGTCCCTGGAGAGAACTGATTTTTCTTCCTTCGGCATCCATTGATTTCCTGTAGTTCTTTATCTTGAGGTGGGACACTGTGAAATTTCCCCCATTCGCCTTAGCATGACAACTGGTTTTGTCATTATGTAGATCTTGTTAGACTATCATGCTGTGGACATTTCATTGATTTAGCTTCCCTGAGGTCTAGATTTTTTTAAATGGTTACATCTTAATTATTTATATACCTCATTGGTCCAGTAACATAAAAATAGAGGACACATCTGGAAATTTATCTCAATGTTTACAAATTAAAGTTTAACCATTCTCCCCATTATTTTCCATAATCAAGTCCTTCTTTACACTGAATCTGATCTGATGGAAATCAAGTGCTGGCATTTTTCCAAAATACTGTATGAAGAGGAAGCTGAGGGCCATCAGTATACAGTATACCAAAACATTAGGACTCTTGCATTCACCAATTCTGGCACACTTCCAAAATATTCCCAGTAGTAGAGTTTTATTTCTGTTCAGGAGGCTAGGTGTCAAGGATCAAACATAAGTACATATACATATAAGCACCAAGATTATAGTCAACAGACTCTGAAAATTGAAAATGTCAGACATAGGAAGGCCAGCATGGGCCCTGCCACGTCCCTTCTTTGTTTTTAGGTGAAAAGTGTATCTTGGAAATATTCACAAGCTGGCAAAGTTTTTTTTTTTAAGTCAGTTTAGGGGCTGGAGAGATGGCCTAGCGGTTAAGAGCGCTGACCACTCTTGCAGAGGACCGGGGTTCGATCCCCAGCACCCACATGGCAGCTGAGAACCGTCTTTGACTCCAGTTCCAGGGGAATCCGACACCATCTTCTGACCTGCACGGCATTTCATGACACAGGTGCACAAATCTACATGCAGACAGTACATTCATACACACAAAAAATAAATAAAAATGTTTAAAAAAATTTTTAAATGTCAGTTTAATTTTCTTTTGAAACAGGAGTCTGCTTCGTCGTCCAGGGTAGCCTCAAATTTACTATAAGGACCAGGTTGACCTCAAACTCATGCTCTAAACTCTTCATTTTTATGTGAGGCTATAACATCAAAATCAACATGAATGCTTTCTTCCAAACTGTTAGCAGTGCTTCACAGTCCCCATCATACCTAGAGCATACAATAACCGCAAAATAAATACCTAGCTGCCATGAACTTCCAGAACAAGAAAGGAAGAGCCTGTAGTCATGCTCCTAATAAGTCCAAAAAAGGGAACAGAATATGAAAAAATGTAAAACATGCAGAACAGTATCTACATACCCGATGTAAATTCTGATTATTCCTCTTGTACTTTGTAACATTCATGTACTTCTAGTAATACTTGTTAAGGCCGTGTGAATTTTTTTTAAAAAAAAATCTGTACTTTTGCAAATCAGAAGATCACATATTTTTCTGAATTAACAATCCCCAACCAGTTGTGAGCTCTTGGGGAATACAACCCATGCCTCTTTAGAATCTGGACCTGAGCTCAAGACAGGGTGTGCTGTTGGGCCCTCAGTGGACACTGGTCAGATCAGATGCATAAAGCAGCATCTCACTAATGCCCTGTGCAAACATTTCTGTTTGTCAGCAGTCATACTTACTAATTGCAACTACTCTGATGGAAAACTACAGAGTTAGGTAGAGAAGGCATTGAAGATAGCTTCCCTAAAAGAATGACATTTGAAATGTATCTGAAGCTTGAGTTGGAGTTAACAGGCAAAAGGGGAAAGACAACGTACAACCTAGAGGGAGCTGGTCATCCCCTTCACGTGGCTAGAGACACATCTTTCAAATGACCTTCACAATGCTGCTCAAAAAAAGTCAGGAAAATGTAGTGAAGACAATGGATATTATATCTATAATATCAAACTGAATATTAATCTCAACTCTATATAACATCAAAGAAATTAGCCTACAGTTCATTGTTCATTTCCTATGCTTATTTCAAGTTTTATCTGTCATCTTATCCTCAAGAACTATTCTAGGCCCTGTCTGGGGCACCTTCAGCCATTCTGGAATCATGGGATACCTTTATGTCTTAGCGCTGGTTAGCAGGCCCAAGTCTCTCCAGGATGACTGTCAGCAACATAGGTCAGAATAAACCAGGAAAAGCTAAGAAAAATGGGATGTTCTCGGACAGAGTTATGCAAAGAAGAAACCCTTCTCCACACTTCCTCAAACCCCGCCCATCAAGTTCCGTCTTTGTCACCATGACAACACATATCCAAAACAAATTGTGGAAGTACATTTGCCTTTTTACACAGGATACAGGGGGGAAATGAGTCCAACAAACATTGCCTCTACCCACATGGATGATTCTCACCTCCAGAGGTGAGCCTGTGCTCATGTCATTTCATTGGCTCTAAGCATGAGAGACTCCCACCCAAAGGCGGCACTGCACTGTCTCAGACAGATCTTGGAAGTCCAAGTATACTTCTTTTTTTTATTATTAATTTTATTTATTTCTGTATGTGTATGAATGTACTGTCTGCGTGCAAATCTGTGCATCCGTGTCGTGCAATGCCGCAGAGGTCAGAAGAGGGTGTCAGATTACCCTGGAGCTGGAGTTCTCCTGGAATTGGAGTTTCAGACGGTTCTTGGCCGCCATGTGGGTGCTGGGGATTGAACCCGGGTCCTCTGTAAGAGCAGTCGGCGCTCTTAACCGCTAGGCCATCTCTCCAGCCCCCCAAGTATACTTCTTAATCTCCAGTGTGGATCATAAAAGCAGACAGATTGCCACTATAAATTTATCACCAGGTAGCTCTCTTTATACATTAGACAGAACTTAAAACATTCCATGTAGGAAAAGGGAGAACAAGAAGAAAACATGACCCTCGGAGATTGGGGTTACATCTTTGTTTCATTCAAATACTCTCTTTTTTTATTTTATTTTATTTTTTTTTTTTTTGTATGTGTATGAGTCTGCACGTAGGCTTGTGCACCCGTGTCGTGCAATGCTGCAGTCTGAAGAGGGTCTCGGATTCCCCTGGAACTGGAGTTCTCCTAGAATTGGAGTTACAGACGGTTCTTAGCCGCCATGCGGGTGCTGGGGATCAAACCCAGGTCCTCTGCAAGAGCGGTCGGTGCACTTAACTGCTAGGCTATCTCTCCAGCCCCCAAATACTCTCTTTTTTAGACTTACTCTCAGCAGGCTGGGGGGCGAGAGGGTAAAGCACAGTTAATTTTTATTCTTTTTTTTTTTTCCTAAGTAGCTTTGGTAGTCAAAGTCTAAAATGAAATAAGCTTTCAGAGCAACTTCCTGATGTATAGAACTCGGGGTGCATCCCTTGTTGTGAAGATCGAGGCAATTTTCCCTGGCCTGTTTTCAGCTGCAATGAAAGCCCTTTTTTTCTGCCAGAAGATGGATGGTAACTCCTCCTCACAGACGCACTGCACCATCAGGCAGCGAGCTCTCATTGGAGTGGCATCTTCAGTCCCCAGCGGGGTGTTCAGTGTCAGAGGCTCCGGGCTTGAGCAGCAGCCTACACATTTTCTTGACAGATGGGTGTCTTTGGCACCTCAGCTAGTAAACAACAGCGCCAATGACCATGATTACTTACCCATCTCTCCCGCAGAGCCATAAGAGACTTCCCTTGCCTTAAAAAAAAAAAGCAGTTAACATTGTTCTCTTTGTAAGTTTCGTTGTTGTTCTGAAGCAAAGCCTCGAGAGCATATGCAAGTGTTATTCTTTAGTGCATGCGCTTTGGAAAGCATTGTGCAGAACACATCCAGGAAAGACTCACTATCCATTAAGAGCTGCTTCAGATTTGCGCATTGTTATACTACAGAGTTAATACCTCCCACCACCACCACCACCCGCCCCCCGCCCGGCGCCAGGCTGAGAAGGGGTGCTGCCAGGGACTTTCAGGGATTATGGGTCAAGATTTTGGTCCAGAGAATAGCCTGTTAGTCACTGGAGGAAGGTTCTCAAACACCCACGTGTTTCTGGAGATGGTCAAGTTTTCTCCCCTTACCGGGTAAGGTCCAAGGAGGCACAAGCTAAAATCCAGTAACAGTGTCCAACATGAGTTAATGTGCATTTGATAGCACTTATTACCAATGTAATATTAGACAAGCTATAGGCCTATCTTTACCTCAGTTCTTCATCTGTAAAATGGAGATGCTGTACCTTCAGTTATTATGAGATTTGGACTCGATGTAGATGGGGCTTGGTATACAGTAAGCTCTCTACAGGTGTCAATTCTCTGTCTAGACCAGAAAACAAAGCTCTGCTTGTCCGACAAAATGGCCCCTTGTTCTTGTTAGTATGTACATTTATATTTATATTATCATGTGCATGAAGTCTACTTGAACCACAAATATATCCACTTCCAGGTACACAAATCAGATTTAGCTCCTTTTTTCACAAAGAAATGGGTCGGGGGCGGGGGGCTGGAGAAGATAGAAGGAGCAGAGCTGGAGGATGAAGTCTAGCAGGAAGATGCAAGAGTTAAACTTCCTCAGAGTGGGTTAGGTTGCTTGCTAACCAGGAATTTCCATCTACTTAAGTGTTCACAAGATGGGCACTGTGCAGTGATAAAGCCACTGAGGCTCAGAGCTCAGCACGCACGCCCAGTCCTCTCTGCTGCAGGAGAAGCAGTATTTCTTCCCCACAATGCATTGCTTCATCTTTCTTCCCCATTTGTCCCATTCCCCTTCCCTGGTTGGTTGTTCATTGGGTGGGAAAGTGGGTAGGTAGGCGGTTTCCTTCCTAGCATTTAATTAGTATCAACAATCTATCTCCTAAAATAATTGGGAAAACATCTGTATGACTTGAAGAAAAAAAATCCATATACACCAAAAACAAGGCTTTGCAGTGCACAGTAGATAATTAGTGTCATGATTGTTTTATTGCTAATATTGACACTAAGACGTGGGGAACCGAAAACACTGAGAGTTAAAAGAAACAGATCCATGATGGACATGAGTGTTTTGCATCTCAGCTGTTAATTCAGTGTATGGAATCCATTCTGGTAAAGTGGTTTCCCCTGAGCAGATTATTGATGTGATACAAATATTGAAAATCAATATTACATCTGTCCATATTTTCAAAATGGTTGATCTGCTGGTTCTTTAGCACACTTAGTACAATATATTTGAAAGGATGATTGATCACTTTAAGTTATAGTCTTTTTTTTTAAGAGTTTGTCAGCTTTGTTTACCTTTTTAAATTTTTTATTTTATTTTTCTAATTTTTTTTATTTATTTCTGTATGTGTATGAATGTACTGTCTGCATGTAAGTTTGTGCACCCGTGTTGTGCAATGCCGCGGAAGTCAGAAGAGGGTGTCGGATTCCCCTGGAACTGGAGTTCTCCTGGAATTGGAGTTTCAGACGGTTCTTAGCTGCCATGTGGGTGCTGGGGATCGAACCCGGGTCCTCTGTAAGAACGGTCAGTGCTCTTAACCGCTAGGCCATCTCTCCAGCCTAAAAAATATAGACTGACTAATAAATTCACTTTTAGAGTTCTTAAAATATTATCATGGTGTCTAAAAACAAGCCTATAGAAAACAATACTCTGGCTTTTTTTTATGTAAGCATCTTTCTGCTATATAAAGGACTTCAGTGAGAGTCTAGAATAGTAGTGTTCAGCGAAGAGGCAAAGAAAAATGTCAACAGAGGATCTCATGGACGAGATCCAGAAGCCACTAAGGCAATCAGGAAAATACTGAGCTCCATCCATGTTCTCTGTCCCCAACTCCTTTAGCATGTTATATAAAAGAGGAATCACCACCTATGAAGTATTTCCTCACTGGTGCCTCTTAAATACAGCCATCTACTCAGGGCAGAGTAAAATGAGGAGCCATTAGGAGAAATAAAGCCCAGTCCCCCAAAGTTACCGGCCTCCCAGATTAAGTGGTTCTAAGTATCATTCCCTATCAGCACTACAAATACTGGCACAGTAAGTCAGATTGTCCTAAGCTAATTGTTCAGTATTCATTGACCAAGTGGATGAAAGTAGCTAGATCATGACCACCTCTTCAGCATCACCTCCTTGGAGGACCACAGGCTCATTGTTAAATGGGATCATCTGAAAAGAATGGATGCAGAACAATAAAACTCAGTGTTAGAACACATCAAAAACACATTCAAATAAAATTATGGTGTGAGAACAGAAGTCCATATTCTTATCAATCTTGATGTTTTCGTGGCTCCATAATACTGCTCCACACCAAGAATGCTCTCTGTGGGACTTCCCACATATGGAAAGTCTACCCACAGCAGAGTCCAACTAAACCTATCACTCTCCCTACAGTCTTCCTTTATCACCTGATACAATTTCTTTCCCATTTCATGATAACTCCTATAGCCTCCAAGTTACTATTGATTAATTCAAAACACTTTTAACTCCAACTATCATGTATAGCCACTCGGCTAAATATAGGAGATATGAAAAAATTATGTCGGTTATAACATCAAGGCTTTGAATTTTAAGAGGATCAAGCAGATTATTAATTATATTACAATGAACCAAATAATTTAGAGAAAGAAGTGAACATGCTATGTACCTCACAGTCGGGCACTCATTTGACCTCAGAAAAACTCTAATTTTATAGAGTTTCTCTAGTTTTATAGAATTTCTATAGGCTATTTTACTTTACATTTGCAAAGAAACTTGAATCATTACTTAGGTTTTCATATGTGTTTTTTATATTGCTCAGAAAAACAGAAAATGCATTATAAGCCAAACACATGCTTTTAATTTCTATAAGTTCATTGAATATCCCAAATCTTATTTAATAAAAATACAAAATACCCCCAAATAATTGGACAGCTATTATACTGATGAAAACTTTCTGAAATGAAAATATTTCCAAAATGACTGGATTTTAGGCAACTCTGAAATAATGCTTTGCATATATATATATATATATATATATTCCCTTGTACAGGATTTTTAATTTTTAAATCATATCCATTATTTCAGATTTAATATATTTCACACAGAATTCCAGATTTTTTCACTGCCTTGGAAAAGTCAAATAACCTAGTAGAATTTGAAAAGATTCTCTAATAGCAATAACTGACTGGATTTGAGAAGGAACTAGGAGATATCAATCATCTGCAGTTCTTGTATGACCTGGGATTGCTTCAGTTTACATCTCACTTTAAGCACTGAGATGTTGGTTAAAGGTTTGTTATCTGCAAATTTCTGTATGCTGAGATTGACAATTATTTGTAGTCTGTATGTTTGTTATTCTTTACCCATAATTAAAGGTAATGTAATGGATCTAATCACTCTCTGGGGGAGATCAGGAATGGCCTGTAAAAACACAGATGGACATATGGTCACCCATGGTTTAGAAATAAGACACTGCAGCTGGCTGTGGTGGTGCTCGCCTTTAGTTCCAGCACTTGGGAGGCAGAGGCAGGTGGATCTCTATGAGTTCAAGGCCAGCCTGGTCTAAGCAGTGAGTTCCAGGCCAGCAAGGGGGCTATAGGGAGACCCTGTCTCAAAAAGACCAAAAAAGAAAAAAAGAAAAAGAAAAGAAAAGAAAGAAAGAATGTGTTGCTTTTAATTTTATCCCACAGTTCAGAACAAGTCTATGCTATTTTTTTGGGGGGGGGGGAGAAAAGGGAGAAAAACATACCTATGCCAGTTAACAGCTATTGTTATACCGGATACATCCTGGAGCTCAGACATTTTGTAGAATTTCCTGGGCTTTCTCGTGGGAGGAAGATGAAGTACACTAACTTGGCCTTTCATTATTAATGAAAGGGTACTAATGCACAAGACTCATCCCTTAATCCTCAAAGAATCATGTCACCCATTAAACAACAATAGCAGGAGGATGTTTTTCTAATAAAGTCATGGATATCTAATTCATCATCATCAACTACAAAAATATAATCCCCGTTGAATCACTGAAAGGATAACAAACTAGCAACAGAGAGAACAAAGAAAGAATTCATTTCTCTAGGCTTCAACAACTTCATCCATCAAATAGGAGGATTGAGTAGGCTTCCAGGTTCCTTCCAGCTGGAAGACTCAATGACCTGTTCAAGAGACTATCTAAGATGTTACAGATTTCAAGAAACACAGGCATTTCTTTATCTTCCTAGAGTTTGGTAGGAGAAGAAAGACCTATAGACAAAAGCAACAAGTAGTATTGCAAGCCATTTCCAGGCCTCACCAAATAACAGGACAGAAGTATAGGATTTCAAAGGATGATGTCATTTCTAACTACAAAGAGTCCACAAAGGGGCTGAGATTCAGGCTAGGTGTTGAGAGATGCTTGGTAACAACCCAGACAGAAGAAGGAGGTTCTCAAATAGCCTTCCCCGTGGAGAGTACTGCCTCCTTGCTGTGACTGCTGCTGTGGAGAAGAAAATGCTCCTTCTGAAGGCACCCTCCTTTTTCTGTTCCCTCAAACGCATTTCCCATGCACTTGATCCTTCTAAAAGACAGTAAGACTGTCCTAGGAACATCTTTAAATACTTCATGATTTTGCCTATAGGATAGGATCCAAACACCCTTCTGGATTCCTTCCAGCTACTTTCCTGACTTGTCATCACACCCCAATGGCACACAAAGCACCAGCATTTTGCATGTTTGGTATCTACATTCAACATGAACTTACTTGCTAAAGCTGTCCTCATCCTTTCTGGCTTTTAGTTTTAAAAGAGGGTTTAATTTAATTATGATGCTGGGCGACACTCCAATCAGATGGAATGTGGCCAGGAGGACTGGGTTATGCAGCCTTTTATAAGTACAACAGCCAACCAAAGTTTAACACAACAGTGAAAGTTACCAATCAAACGGAAGTGTGTGACTCCAGCAGGCAATCATTCCCAGAATGACTCAGGGAAAATGGAACTGAACGGCATCCGTGAGCACTGTCCCTGAGCTTTTATAATCCATTATTTCATTCCCCCCTTGTTTTGAGATCTTCAAATCCTTGAAGGAAGTTTTTAAGAGCTGACCTCAATAGGTGTTTCTGAGGTGGAATGATCTCTGCTAGGGAAGGGGGTGTATTAGGTTCCTAGCATCATGAGTTTGATGGAATCTACCTGCTGGTTAATAGATCTGACAAGTGAGTTAAGGATGCATGGGCCACAAGTCAGAGCGACCAGAAGGATAAGTTTACTGGCAGACTCAGGAAATCTTCAGCTCTCAGCTGAGAAACAAACTGGTTCTTTGGGGATTCTTGACCCTAAACTGCCTAGCTAATTTTTGGTTCCTATTTTTATCACATTGCCCTCTGAGGAGGTTACCCCAATTGACCCTGTCTACGGGTCATGTAACATTGGGTACCCGAGAGAACCCCAAAACCTGTAAGATAAGCGAGAGAAAAGAACGAGACTTTGCGAGGTTGTCAAAGTCTGATTTATTGAATTATGACAGCAGTATATATTTGGCAAAAGGCGGGAAGAATCAGGAAGAGGGGAGGGGGTAGGAGGTAGCTCTTGTAAAAGTTAAAGTTTATCGGGGCTGGCTGCTCGCGCCGGCAGAGATTGTTTGCCCGCGATAAGCTTCCTCCGCGGGCTGCTGGCTCCGGCAGACAATGTTTGCTTGTGATAAGATTCCTCCGGAACATCAGGTATGCAGGTAGGAAGCTTCTCTGCATATCTGCACCTTTAGGGAACAGCTCTGAAGTTATTTCAGAGTTAACTCTTTTTGAACAGGCTTACAGCTCCTCACACCCAATTGCCAAGAGAGACTTGGGAGAGGTCAGCTGCTCTGACTTCTTCCATGCTGAAAAGGGGCATAGGATGTAGAAACTAGGGTACCCCCTGCTCAGTGGGTCTATCTAAAAGACCCCCAAAAGTAAACTATAGAGAAAACAAAGTCCTTGACTGGTGCCCATGAAGGAGCAGTGAAGGTAGCTAGGGACATTTTCTAGGCAGGGACCCAGGAGATGACCAGGCGAATTAAATGTCCAACTTAAAAGTCCATTAGAATTCCTCAACAAGGGGTTCCAAAGCATCTATTTGTTGGGTTTCTCTTTTTGTTCATTTGGCCATGGTGTCTGGACTCAGGATCTGCTTTCCAGGCATTCTGATAGTTACTGTGTGAGTTTCCCCTTAGGTAGTTGCTAAACAGAAAGAAGAAATTTTATTATTTGACAACAGTAGTTCTCATATGACTTTAAGTCTAATGTTTGGAAGCATGATCTCTCAGACTTTGAAAGAAATATGATTACTTATCTTTTGGTTATACTTTCCTTTTCAGGTGTTTAAGTCCAAGCCCAGATTAACCAAGCTTTGTTTCCTCAAGGTCAGTTGGGGATCTGGTTCCTAGGGGCCAGTCGGGTCTTTGGGGGGAGCCTCTGGCTCCTTTCAGCTTTTCACTTACCAGTCCTATCCACGGGAGGACAAAGTCAGGTCTTGCTAGACCAGGCTTCCCTTTTTGAAGCATGAGCAGACTTTCCTCTTTATAGACTGGACACTGGTTGGAGTCCCGTTAGTGGAGCTCCAAGACCTCCCTGCACAGGAGGACTGGTGACTCACAATTGCAGGACATTTCAAGAGATTCCCCCATACATAGTCTCCTCATCCTTTCAAATGCCATCTCTACCCCTCACCTGGATAATTTCTAGCTATTCACAAAGGCTTGGACCACCCTCTCTTGCTTTGCAAACCTTACATTTGTTATATTTAAAATTACTTGCTCAGTGTTTTTCCCCACTAAATAGTAAGAGCAAGACATAAATTGATCCTGTTTGCTCTTGTATCTCCAGCACCTATGAAAATAAATGTCTGCCTTAGAGCTGTCTGGAATATGCAGTACTGAATGAATGAATTAGGAAAAATAAAAAGGACAAGGTAACAGCACATGTGGTCTCCATTTCAGAATTCTAGGTGCATGTGAGCATCTAACAATGGCCTTACTATCTTTAAAGCATGCATTGACATACGTAGCTGTAAATACTTCCATTGATAGTTCAAGACCCAGATGTCAGGCAGGATCAAATGCTGTACAGTGTCCCACAGCATGCTCGCTTTTCCACAGTATTACAGATACAGAGTTTGGGCATTTGAACACAGATGCCTCTAGGTTCAGATTCTCTATGAAACTTAACCAGGTTGCTATAGAAAATCAAGATTCCCTTTTATTCCCACGATGTGAAACCTGAATCTCATGTTATGATATTTTTAGCTGTAACAGAAAACAGGCTGAGACAGATAATTATGGCAGAGGCACTGAAGATGAGCTAAGAATTCAGTATTTTGAATGCCAATGCATCTTTTTTCCTATCGTAAATCATTGTCAGTTCTGCTTTTAAAGGAAAATGAGAGCATGTTCCAGGTGATGGCCACTTATGGGAAGAATGCAGATGGTCCTAAGTGTTTTAGGCTGGCTGGCTTAAAATGTTTTTGACTTTTGTTTGCTCATTCCCATGGCAGAATTGGAATACAGGCTTAAAACTTCCTCTAATGCCAAACAGCTGCTACTTGCTTTGTTTCAATTAAAACTGAATGTTGCTACCCCAGATGCCCTGCCCATGTGGATCTGCAGAAGATGTCACTGAGCATCACCACCAATCCCTGAAAAATGGCATTACATATGCATATTAATGAGCCATGGAGTGCCTGGGCAACCAGAGCAATTCTGACATTCATTCTCACTCATGTGGCTTAGAATCAAATATTTATAGTTAAAGCATTTTGAAATCACAGGTCAGATCCCCTTTCATGGTTACAAAACTAGAACTAGAGGACTTCAGTAATTTACCAACGTCACATATCTACTCTTCTCCCTCACCAATACATCCACCATTAATTCTCTCGAAAGTACTTTCTTAATACCTTGACTTGTTCAGCGGTCTATCTTAGCACACCACAATACCTAGTGAACTCTTGCTTGTGCATTCTCTTTTCTCTGAATCACTTTTTCTCCTTAGCTAGAAATCCTGCTTTGGTCTTAGTAACTGTTCTTTGTATCACCTTGAAAATCAGGCAGAACCAATCACAATAATAATTTGCACCCATATAATTAACTTAGTCAGTTTCATGCCGGGTAGAAAGAGGAAGCTTTAGCATTAAGTATCCACACAATGTGGTTACAAAATATGCGAAATTTTTTATGCCTCTTGCTTCCTTTCCTCTGTGTCAGTTGCTTTATGGAAGCCAACAGATATTGTGTTACTGATGAAGACATAATATTTGGATATGACTTATAGCATTTCTCCCATCCCAGTCTATTAGTTACATTTCTGCTACTGTGATAGAACACAATGGTCAAACTTAGGGAAGGAAGAGTTTATTTGGGCTTATGGTTCCAGAGAGGTAAGATTCATCATGACAAGTGGCAACTGGGCAGAAAACTTAGTGTTCAGTCTTCAAGCAGGCACAGGAAGCAGAGAGAGAAACTTGAAATGGGACAAGGTTGTAAATTCTCAAAGCCCACCCCCAGTGACATAATTCTACTAGCAAGGTCACACTTCTTGCTGGTTAAACTACATTCCCCAAACCATGTCCCCAACTGACCAAGTATTCAAATACTTGGGCCCTATGAGGGATGTTCTTATTCAAACCACTGCATCTGGCAGAAGTGCAAGGTAACTATAATAAATTATCCCCCAAATGTGTAATGGCTCTATAATATACCTGTTTCTTACTTGTTGAATAGTGTTAGAATTAAAAACTGAGGTCCAGGGACCCCCACCAATACTGTACAAAGAGCATGCAGACAAAGCAAAAGTAACTCAGCAAGGCAGACTTTCCTTTTGCAAAAGGGTGTGTTGTATGGTTATATCCAGCACACAGGACCCTGAAGCTTGATAAATTTTTTATCTATAATGTACTGTGTCTTTTAACCATTGGCTGGGAATCTAAACCTCTAGTCTTTCTGGATTGGCTAGTTTCCAAAAAAAAAAAAAATCAGTGCAAAGGGAAGGAAAGAGCTCCACTCCCCTGAGGCCATCGGGAATGTACCAGGACCTTTCATTAAACAAGTCTTATCAGTTGCAGTGGGACTAAAAGTTCAGAATTCTTTGTTGTAAAGTTTTACAGCATTTGAAAGAAAAGACTAATACTTAATGTTTCTTACTAATACTTAATGTTTTTAAGTAATAGACAAATAGTAAGTTAGTAAGATGGTCCTCTTCAAAATGATTCATAGAGACCAGGTCGACAAGAAGACGGAGTCTTTGCCGTCTTCATCCGGCAGCTTCTAAGATGTCCCTTGTCAGCTGTACTCCAGCCAGTTGGAAGAGCAAGAGGAATATGGAAAAGAGCATGAGAGATTTGATGAACCAGGCAGAAGATAGAACATACTACCATGTGCATTCACAATCTGACTACAGCTCACTCACCTTGTGTCACTTAACTGCAAAGGAGGCTGGAAAACAAAGTCTACCTGAGTTTCCAGCAGAAACAGAGCATATAATTCTAATAATATAGATCTAGTATAATGCCTGTGATATGTCTGCATTATAAACAAAATCCCAAGGTTGAATAAATAAAGGACATCTTATTTATATGCTCAAATTCTTCCCTTGTTATGAGGCTGGAAAATCAGAAAGACATATTGCTTCTCCCCAGCAACTAACAACTCTAAGATTAAAGATGTAGTTAATATCCTAAACTAATAATGAGAATGGAGATAACAAACTGAGTATTTGTGGTGGGTATTATATGCAGCCCATCATAGCAAATAATTGCTTTGACTGAGTTTTTTTTGCACTAAAACCTCATGCTCCAACATACATAATCAGGTTTTGGATAGAATTTTTCCAGGTAATTCAGCTTTAAAGCTAAACCTCATCAATTAAGCATGAAAACAGTATTTGCTGAGATTGGCCATTTCATTAGAAGCTTCCATCTGCTCAGCATTGGCTCCTCATCGGGATACTCACAAATCCTTTAGTGCTTTGAATTTCTCTTATGTCACCCATTTTGCATATGGGGAAATAGAGGCTGAGAGACAAAGAACTTGCTGGTGGTAATCTACAGCACAAACCTAACAAACCACGTGCTCTCTTCTGGGGCGTGCAGCTTCCCATCACGCTGCTTCACTTGTCTACGTGAGCCGCATGTAGATTGTGCCTAAATGTTTAAATATTCTAGAAAAGAGCTCCAGGGAATTTTCAGAGACTTAGAATAAACAACAGCATCATAACTTCTCAAGGTATGTCACCTCCTTCCATGTCCAGCCTCTGCTACCCAAGAGGAAGCGTAAGCTGCAGGAAGAATTGTGATGTGCTAAGTTACTCCTGAGTCCACTCTTTAATCCAGATGTATGCCTTTCCAGCCTCTGCTGTGGGAAATGCAGACTGGAAAGCAGGATCAAGCCTACTCAGAAATACAAGCTGAGGTATTATCCTAGCAACTCCCCAAAGCAATTGTACAACATTGTTTGCCTAAGCCTTAAGTGCTCATGCCTGGCAGTGTACAAAGCAAAGTTCAAAGGGCTGCTCATTACCATAATGGGATGTAAGCCTTTGCTGTTGGCTGTGAAATAATGAAGATAATGCTTGTGGATTGTGCCTTCAATCTGTGTTTGTTTAGGTTAAAGAAGTCTGTGGCATAGCTGGGTTTTTCTTTTTTTTTTTTTCTTTCTTTCTTTCTTTTCTTTTTGCTCTCTTGAAAATTTTCTGGGAAAAAATTTTCTATCATTAGTTCCAAAGCAGCATTCAACAAGATCCTTTCTAAGGGTCAGAAAATTGTAAATTGGGTTGTTATCCCATAATACATCTTATCCTTTTACTGCATGGTCAATAAATAACACATTACATTAGTATTCCTGTATTTGCCAACAGCATGAGACTTTTTAGCCCGATAAAGCCAGATTTAATTAAAACACACACACACACACACACACACACACACACAAACACACACACATATCCTAAATATCTCTCAACACAGCAAAACATTGGCAGGAAACGAATGAGACTGGATTGAAAAACAACTGAACATCTCTTTCTTCTTTGTGCTAACTTCAACCAAAGCAGCAGTAATAGAACCCACAAAGCAATAAAATAGAGTTGTTCATCAGCATATGCTGATTCACTTCTCTTTAATGTGGCCCCAAGACACGAAGACTCAAAGTCAAAAACCTATGTAGCATGAGGCCACATGTTCATTCTAAAGATGTGCAATCCAAATAAGCTAAGGTCCCAACTTGGCAACACTGACAGAAAAGGGAGAAATGAAGTGATTTCATCACTTTGTGCTCTGTGTCTTAAAATTCATGGAGTGCTGTCCAATCACAGGTTCCTTCTACGTGAACAGCCAAGAGTTAGACAGAAACTGTATGCAAACCACAAGTCCACAGCAAAATAAGAAACTCGAACACCAACCTAACAGGACTTGTAGTTTCCCTGGAGTTGGGGTAGAAAATGGAAGAAGGAAAGAGAGGAGGTCCAACTAGTCCTTCTGCCCAGCTCCTCCAGCTCCTACATCATCCCTTCCAGTGTTCCTGCCCAGATGCCTTGACTCAATGGAGACAGAGAATCCTTGCTTTTCAGTCAAGTAACTATCAAAAGAGCAAAATGTTCTTTGAGAAGCAGTGGTTGTAGTTTCACTTAGTCTTACCCTTCCTTTTCACCCCCTGGAAGAGCTCTTTACAGTTAACTACCTTCCAAGGGATGTGTTAAAACCTTTTCTCCAGCCTGCAGCACTATTGGGAAGTGATGGAAACTTTAGGAGATTGGCCCTAGTGGAAGAAGCTTAGATCACTGAGGAGCACTTGACTAGGGGTTCCTGGGACACTCTCCTTGCTTCCCTGCCATCATAAGCTGAACAGATTTCCTCTGCCATATGCTTCCGTCATGATGTTGACCCTCACCACAGACCAATAAGGGAAAGCAACCATGAAACTGAATCTCTGAAATGATGAGTGAAAATAAAACCTTTCGTCTTTTTAAGTTGATTGTGTCAGGTATTTCATCATAGCAGCATAAAGTTGACTAACACAATATCTGACCTGTGACAAAAGAATATTCTATAGGGATACTCACTATTAGTCTCCTCGCTCTCAAGTAATTCTTCCCTTCATGAAGCAAGCCTTGATGCTGAGGCTTAAATGCTTTTGTCTCAAAACACATGTTGAAATTTAATCCTCAGGGTAATATTGTTGAATAATGGGGTCTTCTTGGAAGTTATTTGTCCATGAGGGCTCCCTGGGTCATGTGGATGAATGCCTCAGTGAGAAGGGTATGGGGGGTGAGTTTTTTTTCCTCTTCAGTATTCAAAGAACCATCAGTGGGCCCTTATCCTATATCCAGTCTATTTTTGCCTGCTGAGTAGTAATTTCCTCCAAGACAAAGCCTTCTATCTTAGAGGGAAGCTCCTTAAGATCTAGAATGTTAATAGGAGGTAAACAACAGGATATTGAAAAAAGTGAACAGCAAGATGTTCTAAGGAGAGATGAAATCTGATGGAAAGCTAGTTAATCTCAGGAAGTAAATAACTCATTAGCTTCAGAAAGTTCCTGAAATTTACTAAATTCACTAGGTTCTTCCTTCCCTAGGAGTATACATGGGGCTACACCTGCTCATAATAAGAGAAGTTTCCTATATTACTACGATAGCTAACCCTTCACCCACATTCCTGTAAGTGACCCCCGTAGAACTCATTGGTTCACCAAAGTGGACTTTGGGGGTGTCCTTGCTTTGATCTGTGGTTGGTTCCCTATCTGGGTAAGTAAATGTTTGTTAACATCTTCCCTGGGATAGTACCACACAACAGCATCTTGCTTTTAAGACTTCCTGACCTTCAAAATGATGAAAAATACATTTCTATGGTTTACAAATTACCCACTCTGTAGCACTGTCATGATAGCCAAGAGAAGGCTGAGACATTGGGGAAACTATACTACTCCTGGGCAGAGATGTGTTCTTGGTAGAGTTCTCGAGCTCTATGATGGTGAGAATTGAGGTGCTCAGCAAGTGGAGAAAGGGAGAAGTGATGTGTAGTCCAGAAATGAAAGCAAAGATAGGTGCTCCCATTCTGCTGCCTTAGCCATTCCTTTACCTCTTCAGGGAAAATTACAACTGGTTTCTTCACACATTAGCTATGAATCAAACATGTGCCAAGGTAAGCAAGTCTTCCTTGAGGACAATGGAATCCTGTCATTTACAAAAAAGTCATTCCTTCAGTGAATGGCTTGAGAATAAGACCCCTGGTATTTCAGAACTAGATACTATTAGTACTTTGTTGAACCAACCCTCCCTTTGTAGACTCTCCATTGAAACTAGAACAAGTCCTTACTTTGCTATCCAAAAGGGATAGTATCCACTCCAATAAGATGGTTTTTTTTTTATTCCAAGTCTTCCCAAATCAATAGCATTAATGTGCAGGACAATGTTTTCTTCCTGCCACCATTTCAAAATGTCCTGGCTCACATCCACCAAAAGTCAGGGCAGAAAGAGTCTACCAACAAGCAACTAACAGCTGAGCAGGACCACACTGGCTGTCTGATGAAGCTAATAAAAGACGACTCCACAAGGTGGTGGTTTAAGAGTATAAAGATAAATGTTTGCTACCTCTGTACCAAAATGCCAAAGAAGATGATGTATAAAGAACAGAAACCTATTTGGCTCACAGTTCTGTAAGATAAGAAGTCCAAAATCTAGTGGCCACACCTGCTGAGGGCTTCCCAGTGCCCATCCAGAGAGAAGAGCGAAAAGAAGAAAGGAGAGTGGGCCTGGTGCATTCTTCAGGAGGAGCCCACTTCTAAGATGATTAACCCACTCCCCTGATAGTGAAATTGGCATTCCTAAGAGCTGAACCCTCATGACTCAGTTACCTGTTGAAGGTCCCACCGTTCACCAGGGTTGAGCTGAGGAATGAGTCTCCATAAATACACTAAGGCCATAACAATCATCCTCTCTGTGAGTCAGATCTAAGTACAGGTTGGCCAAATGCTGGTGTTCAAGATGTCTCAAGAGATTCCAGTCAAGCTGTCAGCTGCAGCTGTACTCCCATCTGAAAGCCCCCAGGGCATCCATGTGCCGTCACATGCACATGCCGCATGGGCATCCTACATGGCAGTTTGCTTCCTCCAAAGCACAAGATCCAAATGAGAATTAAAGATGTGCTCAACAGGGAAGCCACGTTCTCTAACCAGCTGATGTCTGCATTGACATCCCGCTGCTTCTAAGTGCAAAGTTGGTCCATTTATTTTATTATTATAGGGAGAAGATCAGTTCCTTGCAACTTGAAATCAAAATAATATGGAAAAAATGGAAATGGCCTACTGAAATCTGAGTTCAATTCCCAGCTCCCTCATCTGCATGATCTTCTTAAGCATAATAGAGAGAGTCACTACATAAATAATTATGGGACACCCTACTTTGCAGGGTGACCAGAAGAATTAAACATATAGAACATTCCAGTCTTGGTACATGATAGATAGTCCATTGTCTTCTCTAAAAGAAAAGAATTACCTTTCATTATTTGTAACTCTCATACAATAGAGTCTCAACAAATGATGATGGATAGATAGGTGATAGATGATAGATAACAGATAGATGAATAGATAGATGATACATAGACAATAGATAGATAGATGTTAGATAGATGATATATCAATGATAGATGATAGATAGATGATAGATTGATAGGCAGATGATTGATAGATAGATAGATTTTAGATTGATGATAGATGGATAGATAGATGTTAGACATAGATGATATATACAAGATAGATAGATGAATAGACAATAGATGATAAACAATAGAAGATAGATAGATAGATAGATAGATAGATAGATAGATAGATAGATAGACTGTGATAGGTAGAAACAGATGGTAGGTAAGTACATGATAGATTCAGAAAGTGTCCTAAACTTAAGTAATAGCAAAGTTAAAGGAGAGCTTGAACTTATCAGAGCTCTTTGAATGTAAATATCTGTCAGCCAAATACTGACTTCCATCATTACCACAGTAATCCTTGGACATCCATTCCCTACTAGAATAAGGATAAGGATGCTTAGTCTATCTGACCAAGAAAGAGCGGGAATTAACAAAATAAATGACTTCAATTCAAATAAGTGATCTGAACATATTTTGTTATTATTTCCTACAAGTTGCTAATACTGAAAACATGGAAAGTAGTAATGAATTAGGTTCCTAGGGCAATAGTGAGTATTTCATTTATATATTAATGTCCTTGCCTCAGACTTCAAGCAGATAACAAGAAGAAAAGTAGTACTTCAAGTCTGCTCACAAGACATATAACTTGGGGTTCTCACAAAAGAGTGAAGAGTGTCCATACGGGGGTGCAGAAATGCAAGTAAGGGGCTGGAGTGCTGGCTCAGCCATTAAGAGCATTGACTGTGGCTAAGAACCGTCTTTAACTCCAGTTCCGGGGAAATCCAACACCCTCTTCTGACCTCCATGGCATTGCACAACACGGGTGCATCAACCTACATGCAGACAGTACATTCACACACATAAAAAAAGTAATAAATAGGGGCTGGAGAGATGGCCTAATGGTTAAGAGCACTGACTGCTTTTGCTGAGGACCCGGGCTCCATCCCCAGCACCCACATGGCGGCTGAGAACCATCTTTAACTCCAGTTCCAGGGGAATCCGACACCCTCTTCTGACCTCTGTGGCATTGCAGGACACAGGTGCACAAATAGTACATTCATATACATACAAAAATAAATAAATTAAATAAATAAATAATAAATAATAAAATAATAAATAAATAATTTTAAATGCAAATACATAAAATCATGTATGTGTATGCATATGGCATGAAAATAGAAGCAAAACTGTCTAGGGGACTAAGGGGAGGAAGGCAGGAATAAGAAGGCAGTGGGACACAGGGCAATGTTATGAAAGTGCATGATATACTATGCGATAATGTCATGTGCTATGTGTCATGATACGTCATGTGCTATGTGTCATGATACATGACAAAAAGGAGACAAAGATGAGACAGAGAGTGACAGAGACAGAGATGTGATAGAGACACCAGGACCCAGCATTGTTGGGTGCATTCTGCGGCACTCAGAAGCCTGGCACCATGGCTTTTCCTCTTGCCTCGTCCGTCCATTTCACTGGTCTTCCAGTTCTGCTCTGGCCATTGTTTTCTTCTTTGTTAAAGCTTCTCCTCTTCTCCCTGAAAACCTGCCAGTTCCATTCTGCTTATTCTGAGGTTAATCTTATCCTCTTGTGGATGGAAAGGACAGCCTTTCTCTTCCCAAATGTTGAGGACAAGTGGGGATTCTAGCTGACTCACAGTCAATTCCAGTCGTTCCAGTCGGATATTGCTCCTGCCTGCAGTTGGCACTGTCCCTGATCGGACACTAAGCATGACAGAGCTTATGGCCCTGGGTTCTCTCCTAAAATGCTTTCCAATCTTCTGATTCTTGGCCCCCCACTTTAAATAAGGGACTATGTGGCTTTGTCTTGTTCCTAGGAAAAATGTATTGACCAAGTAGACAGGAACCTATAAAAATCATCAGAGATTTGAATAAAAAACACGTATATCCACAATTATCAAGGTTTTTAAGACCTTCTTGAGTTACAGGAAAGAGAGGAAGTCAGATCATCAGTCCTGAGAAGTATACTCCAGCACTGTTCCTCGAGGTAATAGCAAGTGTACTTGCTTATAAACTGTGCTGAAGATTCTCGCTGTTCACCAACATCTTTTGTCTCTTCTATAAGAACAAAGCTAGACAACATTTCTCAGCTTCCTTTGCAAATATTTCTTTTTCCTGACAGCTTTAAATGGTAGATTGATTGCTTGTTTCGCATGCACAAGGCTCTGAATTCAATCCCCAATACCATAAAATACAAGGGAAATCAGCCTTATTCAAATATAATTATTACCATACAAAAACTATGTGTATTTAATGTACACAATTTGATAAGTTTGGAAACATGTGTGTACCCAGAAAGCCGCTAACACACTTAAAATAATAGAGATATTTCCATCACTCCAAAAATGTCTTGTTTCCCTTAGTTTGGCTTTGGTTTTAGAGTTTGGTTTAGTTTTTGGTGTTTGTCTGTTTCTTTGTTATGTTTGTTTTAATAATAAGACCACTTAAAATGAGTTATGTTACAAATATCCATCAATAGATAATAGAAAAAGAAAACAGAGATAACTAGATGATAGACTGATAGACTGATGATTGATAGATAAATAATAAGATGGATAATAGTTAAATGGATAGATAATAGGTAGATGATAGATAGATAGATAGATAGATAGTACCTAGATTCCACAGAGATATACATAATTGAATACTGCTCAGCCTTTTAAAAGAAGTAATCCTTCCATTCATGATGACAACATGGAACCCAGAAAATATTATGCTAAGTGAAATAAGCCCATCATATGGACAAATGCTACAGTATTCCACATATAAAAGTTACCTAAAGGGGCTGGAGAGATGGCCTAGCGGTTAAGAGCACCAACTGCTGTTGCAGAGGATGCGGGTTTGATCCCCAGCACCCACATGGCAGCTGAGAACCATCTTTGGCTCCAGTTTCAGGGGAATCCAAAGCCCTCTTCTGACCTCCTCGGCACTGCACGACACGGGTGCACAAACCTACATGCAGACAGTATATTCATAAACATAAAAAAATAAATAAAATTAAAAAAAAAAGAAAAAAGTTACCTAAAGTAACCAGGCACACAGGTGAGAATACAAAGGTGGTTACCAGGGCCCAAGAGATGGAGGAAATGGGAAGTTGTTATCCATTTGGCATTAAATTATAGCCATCAAAATTAGTTAGCTGTAGAAATCTGTTGTCCAGCATATTGCCAACACTGATCACAGCATTGTACACATAAACATTCCTTTCAATTGGCCACACTCTGGCCAGCAGAATATAGGAGATGGATACTTATGAGGAACTGTCTCATGTAATTATAGAACGGAGATGTTCCACAGGCTGCTGTCTGCAGAATGAGGAGCCAGGAAAATGCTACTATGAGTCAGTGTGAGAAGCAGGGAAATTGATGATGTAAGTGCAAGTGTGAAGAGAACTGTACATGTGTCTGGATACAGTTGGAGTGAGGTGGAAAAAAGATGAAGGTTCTCTCTCCTCTGCCTTTCCTTTTACCCATTCTCTCATTGTGTTAGGCAGAAACCACACACAGTGACACAAAGCAATGTGCTTTACTGAGCACTGATTCAAAGCCAGTCTCATCTAGAAACACTCTCACAGACACATCCAGAATTAGCACTTAACCTCCACTCCTGTAGCCCCTCAAGTGACCATGTGGAGCTCAATCTGCAGCACGTAGACAGTGAGGTATCTTTATCTGTCCTCTACCCAAGCCACCTGGATTTCTTAATTTTTTAAACCATTTATCCTTTGGTTCAAACATGCTGTGTATTATTTGCTAAAAATTAAATACCAATTCATCTCAACAATTCCTTTGTCTCGTTGATTATTTTTTAATAAAGAAAAACCAAATTCTGTGTCAAAATAACACATAGTATTTGATGTTGTTTCTGTAAGATTCACTTTTCCCCTCCCCTGTGTCTTTTGTCTAATTAGCGCACAGAGTAACGGATTTCATTATCTCACTTTCATAATAGTTGGTTTGGGCTGATCCTTCTTCCTTGTCCCCTGCCTAATTCTCCTACCCCCTTCACTCTGATTTCTTAAAAACTACCTAGTTTAGCTGCAAATTCTTCCACCTCACCTTACTGCTTTCCAAAATCACCGCTAGGATGAATCTCCTACAGATCTGCCCTTTCACCACCTCACTAGGCTTCTCTAAGGAATAGCTGTCACGAAAAAAAAAAAAAAAAGCCAAAGAGCTACTGTGCCTCTGCTGCCCCCTGGTGGTCATCCAGCAGCTGTAGAAAAGCGTAGCAAGGAAGTCCTACCTGACCCTGCAGCCTGCTAACCCTCTGGACTGCTGGAGTGCTCCAAAACAACATTGGAAGAGAATGTGGTCACCATTTCAGAGCAGAGACAGACCTGCAAGCGTCTAGGCATGCTCCAGCTCTCTACGACTCCGTATCTCTTTCCACGCTTTCCCTACACATTCCACCTCCCTCAATCCTTTTGCCTTTCATTTTTCATTTTTCCCTCCCCTTCTCTGTTTGAGGCTACCTGTCTCAAATTTCTGTCACCACTACTTAATGTCATAAAATCGGCTTTCTTGGAGAGTGTAGCAAACCGTTGCCTAAGGCCTATGATTTTATGGTTTTCAGGAAGCATCACACCCAAATTCTATACTCCGCTGTCCCCTAGGCTTCCTTCCGTGGTGGCTGGCATAGCTTTTGTTTAGTAAATGCCGATTAATGAGCCTCTTCAAAGCAATGAGCACAGTTCAGGTACCAGACTCATCAATAAGCAAATATTAACATGCAGGACAAGGGGCTGAGAGATGGCTCAACTGCTAAAAGCACTTGGGTTCAAATCCCAGCACCCACTTGATGGTTCACAATCCCTTGAAACTCCAGTTCCAGGGTAATCCAATGCCTTCTTCTGGCCTCCACAGGCACCAGGCACATACATGGTACACAGGCATATATGCAGGCAAAACATTCATACATACAAAATAAAATAAAAGCTTGACACATATTTTATTCCCCAATTAGGGCTTCCTTTACATGCAAATGTGTGTGAATTTACATAAACACTGAATTATTCATGTATGCTTTCAGATTTCTCTGTATGTCTCAGACAGAGAGGAGGAACTGTTGAAGAAGCAAGGTTAGCCCCTTTCTGGGTCTCCTAATAATCAAATAACAAAAGCTCTCATGACAACATAATTTGACAGCGAATATACACACTTTGCAGTTACATAAACACAAGTTTAAATGTTGGCTCCATTTTGCATAGGCTTTGTGACCTTGAGCCAGATAATTAACCTCTCTGAGTTTCTGTACTTTCATCTGCAGAAACAGAGAAATCAATATCAATTTATTTGGATTGTAGAGCAAAATCACATGTAGAGCCCCTGTGCAGCATCTGGCATGGGAAAATTCTCAGCAAACCTTGGCTTCCTTCTTTGCCTTTCCCAGTGAGGCCAGACGCGAGGCAGCTGGAGTGAATGTAATAATGCCGGCACTATGTTTGCTGTGACAAGGGTCTAGACTAGTTTCCCAATTAGAGCTGTTTCCACTATTAGCAAAATTGTCTCCCCTCCTTTGTGGTCTGATCAAATCTACTCCTGTGGAATCACAGCCTGCTCTGGCTACTCATGATGCCAAACACAGCAGCTAAGCTCCCTCAGAGCCCAGGATCTGCTCTGGGCACTGAGGTTTTTCATGAATGGGTGAGAACAAAGGCCTGGCTGGGGCATGCATGAGGGTCGTGAGATTCTAGAGAGAGTGAGAGTGAGGAAACGGGCACTGAGGGGAAGAAGAAAATACTTACCTAGTGTCATTTCCCTGTCTGATGTCATTCTGTGTCATTTTATTTACTGCCTCTAGGAAATCAATTAAAACAGTGCTAATTTATGGGTCTTAATGAACAAGGTATTATGCAAACTGTTTGTAAGCATGGCAGGCTTCTTGAATTGGAGAACACTCAAAAGCACAGTCACCTGACGTGGCATTCTCTGCCGCCTTCCAGTCCAGATTCCAAAATGGCCTAGGAAATGAATGCAGCCATGTGCGTGCCCATGTGTGAGTGTGTGTGTGTATGTGTGTGTGTGTGTGTGTGTGTATGGACATGCCCATGTGAATGTGTATATATGAAGGGGTGTGTGCACATGTGCATGTGAGTATGTGTATGTGGCTGTGCACGTGTGTGTGCACATATGTGTATGAGTGTGAGAGTGTGTGTATGCATGTGGGGGGGTGTCTGTGTGCACATGTGTGAAAATGTAAGTAAATGTGTGTGCACGTGTGTGTGCAGGCGCATGAGCCCATGAGAGGGACCTGCATTTACTCTCCTCCACCTCATCCCACCCATAAATCCCCTATCTCTAAGAGCCTAGGGAAGAATATTAAAAACTACAAAGCTGACTTCCATAATCCACAATAATGTCTTCTTCATCCACCACTTCTCAGACTAACCTGTTAGAAGACTGTACTCCTTAATTGTCCACCCACGTCAGTGTCATTTTTTTTTTTTTGTCTTTTTGAGACAGGGTCTCCCTGTAGCCCCAGCTGTCCTGGAACTCACTCTGTAGACCAGGCTGGCCTTGAACTCACAAAGATCCGCCTGCCTCTGCCTTGCAAGTGCTAGGATTAAAGGCGTGCGCCACCACGTATTACACAGACTTCATCCGAAGCTCCAGAAATGTGAAGGTAGATAAAATAGCTACAGGATCCACTGGTGCCCTGGAGGCGAGATGCTTCCTTAGGGGAATACGAAGTACAATACAAAGTCAGGATGGGAGAAGGCGTCCTCTCCTCCTCTGCACTCCCAGCCTGTGGTTTGTTTCACTGGAGCCCACCCCCTTGTCCGGGGCACTGTACTCTCAGAGCTATGACATGTCCCTTCTTAAATCCTAATTTGTGCCCGGACTGAGTTTGCTTGCAGGATCAGGTTTTTGAAGACTTTTTGCCAGTAGACTCTTCTGGCCAGACAGTGGAAGCTATTCTAATGAGCTTGTTGCCAGTAGACCTGACAACAGTCAAGTCCCCTTTACCAGGACCCAAGCATGCCTGCCTGCCACCAAAATGGTTAGCCATCCAAGAAATTCAGTCCAACTGGAAGCTAAATCTCAGTTGAGTGAGGCTCTATTCACTGCTTGCAAGGGGACAAAAGCCAGTCCTCGGTGCGTGGCCAGGCACCCTCCTGCTCACTGGCCCATTCTCAGTGCTCGGTCCCTGGTGGTGATACACAGCATACGAAGCCCATCTTCAATTGCAGAGGCATTGTGGTGTTTAGTCAGGAGTCTAGGATTTGGTCCCAGACTGCTGGCATAAAATTCTCGCCCCACTGCCTGCTTATTGTGTATTCTTGGAAAGGACACTATCTCCTCTCACCTGTGATGTGAGGATGGTAATGGTCCATCACCTACAAGCTTGTTGGAGACAGTAGGACAAAGGCAGAGTGGACATTTCACAAGTGCTTCCCACATGGTCATAAGTGATGCCCCCCTACTCGGCTCCATCTTCCTGACTTGCTTCCTCTCCTAGCCTCTCATCCCTCTCCTCACTTCAATCTCCATGTTGAAATCCAGTGACATCATTTCTTTCTTCTCTTCTTTTTCCATGGCCTATGGCATCTACAACCTAGCAAGGAGTCCACAGGCCTCAAAATTTCCAGGTTCATGAAACTTGACAGTACACAAAGTTTCCAAAAAGATCTTGCTGGTAGTGTTGATACATGAGCAGTTAGTAATGCCTCTGAAATGAAAGCTTCTTCTGGTCCATCCACACAGGCGTCTTCACCGACTGTCCCTGCTCTGTGCAGAGGTTTATCATAAGGAATAGTTTGGTAAACCCCCTTGGTATCCACAGTCATTTCTTTAATTTAGGACCTATGGTCCTGCCCACTACCTTTGTGGGTCATATCCCTGTTACAAGCACTCTGCAGAGATATATCACACCTATCTCTATGAGTGTGGCCTGGGAATCCGAGAGACAAACTTAGGGTACCATTTGCTTCTCTGTCATCCCCAATCCCCAGACCATCAGGTGCCAGATAGGAAGATTTTTCCTTATGAGTACCCATCTCTCCAGTGTGGAGTCTAGTGCTGGCTCATCGTAGATACACTAGCAGCCTTTGATTAGCAAATTAATTTAAAGATAAGAAAACCATTTCAGCTCTCCTCAGGGGCAAATGAGGATGAGCATGGAATTTTCAGATGATAGATCATGGCTCAACTTGCATGGCTGGATGGGATGGTTCTATCCATACAAGAGAAGCCAACAGCACTGGTGTTTCTGTAGCATTAGATCCATTTTCCCCTCCCAAGACAGACCATCTTGGAGAAACTGAGGCAGCATCCGAGTCTCACACTCTCTTTATCCAGTCTGTAGCCCAGGCTAGTCTGGAACCCGATGCAGCCCAGACTGACTTCAAAGCCATGATAATCCCCTTGCCTCAGCCTCCTGAGTGCTGGGATTACAGGCATGAGCCACCATGCCCGCTTACCTCTAATGCTTTATTGAGTAAACACTCTCTACTCATACAAGGTGAACTCTAGAAATAACATGGCCCAGAGCTGCAGGTAAGAGAAGGAGCCACTTGCCTGGGTTCTATACCCACCCCAGCTCCGCCATTCGCAAGGTATATGGCCTTGAGCATGAAGTTTAAACTCTGTGGCCCAGTTTCCTGGCATGAAAAGTGAGGTGTGTACCATGACCCCCTTCAAAAGAACTTCAAGAGATCAGACATGGTAGCATGCACAGGTATGTGCCATCTGTGTTTAGTAACAGTATTATCCAGGCATCAGGATGGCCGTAAATTCTGTATGATGAGAAGAGAAATGCCATCAAGAAAAACCAGCTCATGAAGAATGTCCCCAATCTCTGGCCACCTCAGGCGAGGCCCAGCTGAAAACGGTAATTATTGTAATTAAAAAAGAGTTTCAGTGTCTCTGAGACTCAGGTAGGATGGAGCCACTTGTCAGAATTTTAGCCTTGTGAGAAAGCGATGCAGTAATAGGCCATAAAATTGCTCTAACCTCCCTTCCCTAAGCTGTCACATGCGGCTGGATCGATGGCTCCCTGGCACCTGCTGTTGGTAGTAATTCTGCCTTGCTTTCAGAAGCACCTCTGGGCTGCACCGTGCCAAGAACAGCTCAGGGGACTGATAAAGAGACGTGAGTGCTAGACGCATACAACCAGGGCTGAAATGGGGGCAGAAGAAAAGAAGGTGAGAAGGCGGTCTAGGGCAAAGGGTAGGAGAAGGCTGGGCGAAAGAGCCAAGTGGCCAGCAGAATGCCGATCTTGTTTCAATACCTCTCTGACCCGGGGAAGAGAAATGACAGTGGAAAGCTTGTTAATAACAATGGAATCCAAAGCCAATCCTTTCTGTTCTCCACTTTCCTCAGGATCTGGGTGACACGTAACCTGATTTGTGTTCTCTTTGCTCCCTGGTATTTGGCGCACAGGTCTCTGCGTTTTCTCTCCAACCTTTTAAAGCGTTAATAGCTGCCCGCACCTTTCTGAAGCATGTGTTGGAGACAAAGAACACAGGGATATGTCATTTCCTATAAAGGCCAGAAAGGGTGTCGTGACCAGCGAAGTGCTAAGATGACATTTGCACTTAGGTGACAAACCAGCCCATTCCATTCCAGGTAAAGGCCCCGGCTTTTTCAGCTACCGTAAAACACCAGAAAGCCAAGGCTGCCCTCTGCAGGCTGCTTTGGGAAAGAGCGCTGCCGCTGTTGCAGCTTCTATGGAGGATGAAGGCTGCAGCAGGTAAATAGATGCTGCCAAAAGTCTTGACCTTGGGCAATATTCTCCAAGGCTTAAATTTTAAAAGCAGCCGATCAGAAAAGAAACTGGTCTATGCTGCTCAGCCCACCTGCCTTTTCATATAAACAAAGCCTTTGAAAAACATGATTTTAAACTAATTAAATTTGAAAAACAATGTTTTGGCACTAAAAGAATTTTAAAATAAATGCATTAGACTGATATACAATCTGTGACTGAATCCGGTGCCTTGTGAGACTAGAAAGTCTAGCAGCCATTCTTCATCTGCTTAAAGAAGGAAAATATGAATGTGACAGTGAAGGCATGTGAGGACACTCCCTACTCCATCTCCAGATAAGCTGCCTAAAACCTGGCAAAGCACTCCTTGGATGGCTTCTTCATCTGTAAAACTAAAGTACCTGGACTAAAGGATGCCAAGGTTCTCTCCAGCCAAAACACACTATGAACCAAGACCTTTTTAGTTCGGTTTGTTTTGTTTATTTCCCAGCCAGCAATGTTAATGTCCCCCAAAGAAACAAATGGAACAAAGGAACAAAGTAAAATAAGAATGTCACACCAGCCCATGCTTTCTCTACAACTCTCTGGCTCCTCCCAACTGAGCGTCCTTAGAGTTAGGGGAAAGGGTCACAGGCTTAGCATAACCAAAGATCCCCTGGATGCATTTAAAGTGCTAGTATGTTTTTTCCAAATCATTTGCCAATGTACTCTAGTCATGATATCTTTATGTATTTCCTTAATTAGCAGATACCAGAAATGTATTAGCAAATGAATGCAAATTTTTGGTGTTTAAAAAGAGGTCCCCCAAGTAAAAGCTTAGAATTCTATTCTATAGTTCAAGGGTGGATCTCCAAATTCCCAAACAAAATTCTCAAAAAGCATCACACACACACACACACACACACACACACACACACACACACCTATCTAAAATTCAGTGCTGAAAGCAAACAGCAATTAAATATAGAACAAAGAGCCTCTACAATAGACTGCAGTGACAAGCCAGTGAATCTTCAAGACAAATCTAATTGCTAAGGAGGAAAGCCCACAACCAACACAGTCACTCTCAGTGATAAGTGCATGAGAGCTGCTGAGTGTGCTTTAGAAGCTGACACAGGGCAGGGGAGTCTGTAGCCTTGTTTGAACACCACGTCATGTTCTTCTCTCCCTAGCACACACCTCTAACCTATATGAAGTGTGTGTCTTTCCAAAGCACAGATCCCTTACTTAGCTCAGCCAGCCCACGCATACTACAGTCAATCCCAGGGATCTTTTCTGGGCTCTTGCTCTAACAGGGTGATAAGACCCAGTTCCTGCTAGTTCCATGTTAAGAAAAGGTTGAGGCAGCTACCCTGATTGTGAGCAATTAACCAGAGGAGTTATTTCTACTAGGTGTGTGGAACTATCATCCTCCTGCCCATAGAAAACCCTGGCTGGGTTCCAGGACAGCTTTCCCTGGGGCTAGATCTGTGGCCCAAGCCTGCTCCTGGAGGAGAGGTGGTCAGCCCAGGTGTGCTCAAGGGAGAAGCACACTGTGGCCTGCAAGGGGACTGCATCACTCTGAGCTTCCATGAGAGGCCCTCCACCTGAGTCATTGCTGTTCTGCTCTTTTAATTTTTATTTTCTGCATATGGGTGTATGTCTGTATGTCTGTAAGTGCACCTGTGTCATGCAGTGCCCAAGGAAACCAGAAGAGGGCATCAGATCCCCCTGGAACTGGTGTTACTGATGGCTGTTAGTGACCACATGGGAGTTGGGAACTAAGCCTACAAGAGCAGCCAGTGCTCTTAACCACTGAGCCATCTCTCCAGCCCCAATTTAAAAGTTTCTTAAAAGCTCGCCAAGTGTGTTGGTGTACACCATTAATCCTAGCACTTGGGAGGCAGAGGCAGGCAGATCTCTGTGAGTTCAAGGCCAGCCTGGTCTACAGAGTAAGATCCAGGACACCTGGAGCCACAGGGAGACCCTGTCTCGAAAAGACAAAAAAAAAAGGTTATGTACACAGTGTGATCATGTAACCCAGCCATTCCACTAAGTTATCAAGACAAATGGACATGTACAGCCACACAAATATTTGTACTGATGAACTTTAATCATAATTACCAGATATCAGAATATCAGATATCAGAAATAACCTAATTGCTTATCAAATGGGAAGTAGATGAATAAGCCCAAGCACGTCTATACAATGGAAAACTGCTACAATAAAAGCAGCAAAATGATAAAGAAATAACTTGGTTGAATCTGCAAAGTAGATTGCACTGGGTGGAAGAGAAGACCATACTCAACAGGAAGTATACTGTTTGGTTCTATATATGTGTGATATTAAAGAAGTAGCAAAACCTTGATGATGAAAATTAGTGGCTGATGTGTCTGAAATTTGGGAGAGGGCATTAGGGTGCTTTCTAAATAATGGAACTGTCTCTCCAGATTGTGATAATTACACAACAGGATACCTTTGTCCAAGCTCCTAGAACTGCATGCCTAAAATAGAGGGTTTCACTATCTCTATATAACACTGCAATCACTCTGGCTTAAAACAATACAAATGCTCTGTCAGACACTAGATCAGCAAAGGGTTGCATGAGACAAGAGAAAGCTCTCCAGCCTCAGGTGCCAGCAGCTGAATTAATGTTGTTTTATGTTAATTAAATTTATTAATATAACTGTGATAAGAGTACCTGTCTTCTAGTTCTGATATTCCCAAGAGCAATGGGAGCCGGGGAAATATGCCAACGTGGCAATATTCTATGAAACTAATTACTGCAGGAATTTGTGTAAGAAAGAACCAACACAGGTGTTACACTCACGTAACAAATTAAAAATACCAGTCTACAGAGAGATTTGCAATGTATCCAGAAGAGCTTGAGCCTCGGAAAAAGCAGGGATGGTGGTTATTTTGAGTTTTTACCACCTCTCCTCTCCATCCAGGGCAGGCGTTCGAGGGCTTGTTAGCAGCTGAGCTTCCTTTTTACTGAGTCTTCCTGGGCTTCTCCTGCTCCCCAGCTCAGCAGCTGTTTTCCCTGGCTTCCACATGGTCGCTAATGCAGCACAGAGCATGGGAAGAACCACCCAGGCTGCACAGGCCTGAGGCTCTGGATTCTACATAGCAGGTCCCAGTGAAAAACCTACAAGCTCTAAATCTTCACGTTTCTCTCAGTCATTGAAAAACCATCTCTTCCAAGCCCAGCCAGTCAGACCAAGAGGTCTATGTTGCACTTCTAAAACCTCCCAAGATACAGATGCTCTTAAATCAGAAAGCAATCCTGGCTCCAACCTCCATTTCGAGCAGGATTTCCAGGCCTCTCCTGCCCTGTCCCATCTTATTCTCACTCCTCTAAAACTACATATTCTTCCCACACTCCAAGAGTATCAGAGTGCTTTCTCGTCATGCATCTGTTGACCCTCAATGCCCATCCTGTGCCCTGTGTGGAATGGGAGTTCGATCAGTGTGTGTTAAATGGAAGTATAAGCAGCTCTATCCCAAGGAAATCCTCGCTTAAACATTACCCTGAATATTTCCAAATAAAACAATGCCTTGAATATGACTCTTTAGTAGACAATATATAGTCTCTGAGAGGAAATTTCTACTCTCATATCAACACTGTAAACATAGACTCCAATATAAAGGCCAAAGAAAATTCAATCAATCCAAATAGTATGGCTTATTGAACAATAAAACAATTGCCTTGCTGAATGCAATTGCTTTTTTTTTCAATTGTGTTTTTAAAGAAACTGCATCCAGTCATGTTGATTTGTATATGTAGACTTAGACCAAAATTTCTGTTATATGTTCCAGGACAGGCTTCCCTATCTTTAAAGCATTACATCAATTTAGAGATTATTCTTACAGAGCATTTATTCATATCCCAGAAAAACCAACAGGATATGAAAATGCTAAGAGACTTTTTACCAGTGAAAACGTAGTACCTTTATTTTGCCTATAATTTTGTCTTCCCTGAACTTCTACCTGCTGGTTAGAGAAAAATAAATTAACTAAATGTCTATCCCAGTTTAAATTTAGTTTGATCCAATAATTTAAACAGCTGCTTTAGGGAATACCCGGTCTCTCCTGAGTAAGATCGCTCTGTCTTTCAACAGCTTTGCGATCTCCTGGCTGCTGTGCTGGCTCTCGGTGCAGAGCGGAGCAGGGTGCAAGGGAAGGCCACTCTAGTTTCACTGCCTGTGAACCCATTCTGATTCCCCAACAGGACATCAGAGCCTAGAAATCAGAGTCTTTGAAGGATGCTGGTTAGACAGATCCTCTCCTGCCCTGCTCAGCGTCTCCTTTCGTAATTCTGTGGCCATGCGTGCTAGTGAGGCCCTACCCCCTCCCAAGCCTCCAAGTAGAAATCCATTCCCTTTTCTGCGGCCCTTATGCTTACACAACTCCATAGTCAGCAGGCCACTTCCCTTTTCCCCTAATGCCGTAGCCCTTCCTGTATTCTTCGGAACAGAAAACTCACCTGAACTGTGGGCTCCAAATCCATTTCACTACCCCCAACACCAGCCTACCTTCGACTGGCTCTCTCTCCTCATTCTAGCCCTACGGAAGCCATGTTGGAATCCTATAAAAATTCGAGGCTTCCCGAGCCCAGGAACCTGTGGCCCGTGCTTGAATTCTATGATTAAAAGCAGCTCTTCCTTGAAATAAGTGATGCCTGCCTTGTTTTATTTGCCGTTGGTTGCAGCAGATGGTGGGCAAACACTCCAGCGATGTCTGCTGCATTTGAATGTGTCGTGCCTCAACAGAAGCACAATGCCTGCTGACAAGCTGTCAATTTTCTCAGAAGAGGCGGCAAAGTTATGCCGACACTCTGTGAAAATGCATTTAAGTCAAATGCACATCTGACCTTTTGCCTCCTATCTAGCGTAAGTTCTACCATGTCTAAACCTGGCCTGGGCTATGAGCATCTCTGCCTTCCTGTGTGTCTCAATGTCCTAACGCTTGCAGCATGGACTTTTTTTTTACCCTTTAATTCTTTCTCCTGAGGAAGTGGAGAGTCTCTTGAGACCACTGCGAGACCTCAATACCAGTGCAAACTCAAAACTCAGAACCTCATCTCCTCCTCCTGCTGTTCGTTCTTCCTCAGCTCCTCTTCTCCTCAGACCAGTTCTCAGGACCGTCCACTCTCCTGACCCCTGAAAACTCTGTGTAAACTGCTATATGCTTGTGACATTCAGTCTTTACAATCTGGGAAAGGGTTCCATGTTCTTAAATTTTGGTATGAGAACTTCTGTCTACTGCAATCTTTCTACAAATGTGAGACTTTAAATAAATTTGCATGTTTTTTCCCATTTTAAACGTTTTTACCTTGTCTCTCTACTCTCTCTCTCTCTCCCCCCACCCTCTCTCTTACACACACACACACACACACACACACACACACACACACACACACATGGTTTGTTCTCTGGTCAGAAGGTCAAGAAATCTAGAAATATCTTTGCCTCCAGCCCCAAAGACTAAAGCAACCTTCAATGTGTTGACTTCTCTGCTGGAACAGACTCATCTGTAAATGAAGAGGAGCAAGCACCCACCATGGCTTATTTTTTTTTTCTGTGATACCAGTGTCCACTAATTTCTATCCTTTCAAACATGAGTCTTTGTATTCATCTGAGGCAAATAATGAGAAGAATTTTCCTTCCCCCTTGGCAAACCACCTTTAAACTGGATAAATAAAAAGCAAGCCACCCAAGAATGTAGCTTGCTTACTTGCTTTTCCAAATGTGTCTTCACTCTTTAAGAGGTGTTATGTAGGAGCACTTCATAAGAACATTTCAACAAATCAGGTTCAACGCACTACCCAGCGTCTTCTTGCACTTTTTCAAAAATAAAGCAATCGAAGATAACAGAGACAGCACAAAGAACTGTTTTTGTTCAGAATGTTCAGTTATATTAGGAGAGCGTGCACATCTGTAATCAGCCAAGGGTGTGTTTTTATTTCTCCCTAGAATCTCCTTTGCTTCATTCCCAGCCCTGTTTCCCAAATTCCGCAGTGAACATTCAGACATTCAGAACAGGCTTCCAAATTCCTGATCAGCAGCACTGTGTTCTGAGAGCTCCTTCGTTCATTGTGGGAGCTTGCTTGTTATTTCTGCTCATCGCTCCTGGAGGCTTCCTCCTTCCTTCTCTGTAATGTACCTGCTCTGTGGTCATGTTATTCTGGTTGATTTCAGAGTCTTTGTCTATTTTCCATTATTTGTTACTTTTAAAGGACTATTTATATCAATATTAAAATTACATATTTTAGTTGGATGTAGGAAGCTTCTCTTTTTATGCTGAGCAGGGACCACACGGGCCTGCTAAGGGGGATGGGGACACAGCGCCCGCTTTGGGGACACTGTGGGGAGCTGGACCCTCAGTGCAGAGACCAGCCTAAGTGGTAACTCCAACTTAGGCTCTTAGCCTGGACCCATGAGACACATGTTCCACTCTTGGCTGTGACTTCCCACCTGCCCAGAGCCAGGACAGGAATTTCACTCACAACACCAGCTACCCAGGTTGGTGGTCCGCAAAGGGAAAATTTTTCCAGCCCCCTGGCCACCGGAACGAAACTCAGGCCTACCTTAGCCTGTATGCGTCCAATAATTAATAAAAATACAGGCAGGGAACTCCATAATGATGTTAATTTGGAATTCGATTTACTGGTTGCCACAGCTTGCTTTTATAAACCAAATGACGTCAGTTCCCAGGACCAATCATGAGCCCCCCAACTCCCCGCCACTGCACACCTTGCTCCACCCAGCAATGCACACCTAAGCCATGCTGCTTGCTCCTCCCCAGGGTGGAGCCAGACTCTTGGCCATGCGGTGCTAGTTGGAAATCCAGCCCACAATTCAAGCTGGATTTCCCACAGTTGGACATCCTGTAATACCAGCATTTAGAAACTGAGGCAGCAGGATTGACATGAGTTCAAGGCCAGTCTGGACTACATAGTAAGTACCTTGCCAGCTAGGACAACATCGAAATAGTTTGTCTCTAAAATTTTTTTTAATTAAAAAATAAGATTAAATATTTTATCAAAGAGAAGCAAAATAAGGAATAACTCTCATTTTTCTCACAGAGGCATATGTTGGATTTTCACTTGCATTATTTTAGAGATGAAGAAAAGGTTAGTATAGAAATAGCTCAGTCAGCTATAAATATATTTTTTTCCAAAAAGAAATGTTTTATGATATTCACAAGAGGAATCAGGCTACATTCTAGTCGTATCAAACAATTGGTTAATTCAATGAAGTTGCCAAAAAGTAGCAATCAATTCAGCGAAAAGAAAATCAATCACAGAGGTTGTTTGGTTGTTTTGTAGACAAAACAGTCAGTGGAGTGATTGAATTTTTCACTTTTCAATGAGTTGTTTTGGCCTTGTGTGGATGCAGCCATTAACTCATTAATCACCTGGAACTCCTCAGTGGCTGAGGGAAGGAAATCATTACTTTCCAAGTCTAGATCGCATATTAACAATATGCAGAAGGCCTGCCAGGGTGAATGTGTTCAGTGACCCCATTTGAGAAAAATGAGTTTCACAAATATTTTACAGCATATGGAGGTAAACTGTACCTGATTTATCATTCTACTTTCTACTCATAAAACTCTATGTCCTTTGGTATACATTTACTGTGAATTCAATGCATAGGAAATGCACTCATTTAATCCTTAAAGTGGAATGAATTTTAATTCATGGAGTGCTAAAAAATAATCCTTGTGGCATATTGAGTTGCCCCACACTGATTTTATGCAATTTCAAAATGGAGGAGCATCACACACATCACAATTAGCTCCCGTCCATGTGGCGTACATATATGCCATTCTGATAAATATGTATATTTTCCCATATGGTGTTGAATGTTAGTTTCTAATTTACCTCTTAATTTTTAATTAATTTTAAATTACATTCTAAATGAAGCCGACAGGAGTTGATTTGCATGCTTATTTGCATATCTGTAAACACACTGCTTGCATTGTTTATCTAGTCCCTGTCCCCCTGACATACAGAGGTTTTGCCCCCCCATGCATGAATTGGAACTGCCAGCACATCAAGGTGCCCTCTAAGACTTGCAAAGACCATCTAATCCAGAATGGATCCTGCTGCCTCTCTTTTCTCCACAGTGGCCACAGAGGATTCAGGGAGGCCAAGGTCAATGATAGCAGTTAAGCCCTGTGCTTTCTCAGAGGGATAGCAGTATCGTATCTGTGCTGCATCTTTAGAAAAGAAAACTATAGACTCTTTTCACGGTGTGGATTTTTAAAATATCCAGTGGCCCAGACTCTTGAATTATTAACGCCAAATCAGGAAAAACATCACGTCCTGTCCGTTCCCCAGACTGATGGGTCCTAACCCAGTCAGAAGAAGGCGACCCATAGTGAGTGCTGTATCCTTGGTGATAAATGATAGAGAGTAGATTTTCCATCTGAATAGGCTGTCCTCTGGCTGTACTAAGGGCAGCTGTGGGTTGTTGATACCTTTCTGTTTGATCACAACACACCCCACATGCAATTGCAGTCAATCAATATACAAGCCACCTCAAAGACCCTTTAGAGGCTGACAATGAGTCTGGGATTCAAAGAGATTTATTGCCTTTCCTGAACAAATCATACCACCACAGAGGGCTACAGATGTGCTCCCGCAGCCCAGAAGGACTGTGACTTTCCTATTTATTCCTGACTCCAAAAAGTTAAGGTATGGTATATAGCTAACCATAGTGTCCTGTTCTTAGAAAGGTGAGTTCCATACTGCTGTTATTGGAAGGTTAATGATCATGTTCAGGGTTGTGCCACCTGACTCTTCACACTGGCTTTCCCACCACTTTGGGTAAGACCTTTAACCTCTCTAATATTGTACTATCTCTTCATCCCAAAGAAACTTATTAGAAGTTATCATCTCTGAGGTTGTAGTAAAGACTAAACAGGATGGAAATCTCCTGGAACCATTTTCCACATGTTCCTTTCCTCTCCTCTGGAAAAAAAAAATACCAAGACCTATGCCTGCCAGATGTTGAATGTGGTACCTCGTGGCACATAAAGGGAACAAATGACCTGGGGAATTATGTTCAGGTGGCCTGACCTTTACTCCTGGACAGGGACACCTGTTTTCTTGTTTCAATAGACTTGGCCTGGCCGCCCCACCAAGAGGTAAGCTTTGTCTTTCCACCAAGTGTTTATCCAACTCCAGCCTGCCCTCGGTGGAGCAAATGTAATAGTAAACATGTCAAGATGATGGTCTTTACAGCTAGACTGTCATCATGCAATCAGTCAATCAGCCACAAACACAGCAACACTTCCCCTACAAAGAACAGAAAAAATATTCTCCCTTCCAACTAGCCAGAAAACACTTACATGAAATGCAGACTGGTAGGTAGCATGTTGTCATTCTTCAGGGTAAACCAGGATTGCACAGAGGTTCCCAGATGCTCCGTATCGGAATCCAGCTCCAAACACACTCTCTGTGCCGACTACCCAGAATCTGAGTCCATCAGCAAGCATGCATCCAGATAGACATAAACATATAAACATGCCAAAGGAACAACCATGGCAAAGATAAAAGAGCGACGACAGGGGAGAAATCAGCTCACAAAGAGATTTTGCCCAATTATAAAATGAACATCCCCAGCACTGCTCTTAGCTCCCCAGCATTCAACACAAGAACACTTCGTTTATTATCAGAAATACACTCTCACAAAGAAAGGCAATACCTGTTGCCCAAGACAGCAATGTTTCCAAGCACTCAGCTCTTAGAAGCCTGTCTCCCACTGGCGCCCATAAAGGGAAATCTTTGAGTTGGAAACTACCTACAAATGTATCCCATAACTGTGCCTTTTAGATAAAAGGCTCAAAAAAAATCAGTCTTTCAGTCCTTTCTGCTGCTACAGCCTTTTTAGCAAGGGGGCTTTCACCGGCTGCCTTGTGTGAAGAAAGGATCTCATCTTGGAGCAATCTAGGGTTGCTTTGTTAGGCTGTCAGGCTGAGCACTGCATCTGCCTAGGTTGTGTGAGTACTGTCCCCCAGGACTTAGTGATGTGCCTTCCCTGAAATGAGTGCTGCTAAGTCAATATTTGCTTTATCACCTGAGAATTCCAGAACTAGAGAAGTGAGAGATGCAGGGATTGCACATGTGGCCCTAGGTACGAATGCTTGCTGTCATGAGCTGTGTGACCTTGCACAGTTATCTAATCTTTCAGCACCCCTTTTCTTCATGTATAAAATGGAGATAGTAAAATTACACACCTAATAGGATTAAAAACTTTATGCATACAGAGAACTCAGAACAGTCCCTGGTACAAACATTCAACACCAGTATTACGGACTCTTCCAAAAGGTAGAAAATATCCAAGTGAGTTTCTAATCTAAAGTTCTTTTTTTTTTTTTTTTGGTCTTTTCGAGACAGGGTCTCCCTGTAGCCCCAGCTGTCCTGGAGCTCACCTTGTAGACCAGGCTGGCCTTGAACTCACAAAGATCCGCCTGTCTCTGCCTCCCAAGTGCTAGGATTAAAGGCATGCGCCACCACACCTGGCTAATCTAAAGTTCTTAATGGGATATATGAACCATTATGCTTTTCCTAAATTGTACATTTCATATCGGGTACTGCAATGGTGTGCATTTTCCACTGTCTCTGCCACAGAGATAAGGAAGGGGGGAGAGATTGACCCTTTTCATCACTGAGCAGACTTTTTCATATACACAATTGCATTCAACCCTTACAACTATCCAATGATGCAGAAATAGATAGTTCAAGTCCAAAACCAAGCTGAATTCCCTGGGAATGCAATTGTGTCATATGATCACTGATCTAGAACCTGCCTACAAAAGCCCTCCACAAAGCCCTCTGTGTCTCCAAGCCTATCTTATTGGGACTGGCACAAAGCCTGTTCATCAGAAAGCTCCTGAGTCCACTGGATGTCCCTGCTCCTTCTGCTAGGCATAGATCACTAAGGGACTACTGGCAGGTCTGCGGGTGGCTTCTGTGTCTGTCCAGAGCCAGCACCTTCTCCACATACTAGTCTTTCTGCTGTATTCTGCCGTCACTGTTGGGAGACTCCCAGCATCTCCTGCTGGTACCAATGCTCAGCAAGTATCGTGTACATGGTTGCTCCATGATTTTCTCCCAAGCTGAATCACTGGAAGGTGGTGTCGGGGGAAGCCTCTCTCCATCCAGAACACTGCACTTTCCTAGAAGGGTGTCATAACACGAATGTCTTGATGTCTCCCATTTCTTAAGAAAATGCCATCCAGCCTTCTCTATTTCCAGAACCCACCTGAAATCAGAACTAGGTCAGAGGTGTATCTGACCCTGTCGGCTGTGCAAACAATTGCTTTTCTGTCTGGATCCTGGGGCTTGCCACCAGACCTGCCTACAAGCTATTTTACAGTTTGAAAAATATGTGAGGATGCCACAGTTGTTTTATTAATTTATTAAAAAAGACTTTTCTCCCTCAGGATAGAAACTACACAAGTAAATGCTACATTTGTCTAAGTGTCATGGCACTCATATTGTAAACATTAATAATATCTCAGAGTCAGGGGAAAATGTGATAATGATGGAGCCTGAAACGATCAAATAAATATCAGCTCTGATATTTATTAACACCAGCTCTCTGCAACCTTGGGATTAGTGATTTCACCTTACCTTCCCCATCAACAAAACTAAGCAGTAAAATCATCCTGTCAAAATACAAGAGATACTTGTCGTAGTGGCGCATGCCTTTAATCCTAGCACTCTAGAGGCAGAGACAGGTGGATCTTTGTGAGTTCCAGACTAGCCTGGTCTACAGCGTGAGTTCCAGGACAGCTGGGGCTACAGGGAGACCTTGTCTCCAAAAGACCAAAAAAAAAAAAAAATACAAGAGACAGACTTACTACATATAAAGGCCTGTCACCTAGTAAGTGCTCAATAAATGGTCTTTTTTCCATTATCACCAGTTTGTCATTTTCTTTGGATATGGACTTTGGGTCCTGAAAGCACCAAGAAGTTGAGAGAATGATTCATTTCATAATTATTTATAGGGGGCTCTGATGTGCAGCCATGGGTCAGATCACAGGGCTATCATGGAAAACAAAACAAGGTTATCAGCTTCCTGCTCATAGTGGAAATGTGTATAACAAGTAAATAGATTACTAAACAGGTAACAATATTACCAATTGTTATGAGCGGTATGAAATAAGCATGTGAACTTATTCTTATTGGGGAGATAGAGTTGGGGTTTGTAAGTGTGAAATGAGAAAGGGAGAGCCCTTCTACACTGTAGGAGGGCAACACAAGCCAGCCTCGACTACCCCCTCCACAAAATGTCTTCAAAATGATAGATTAATTAGCCATTTCTGAGAGTAGCTCAGATACTTTGAGTTCTACTACTACTACTACTACTACTACTACTACTACTACTAGAACTGGTAAGTTAGCAAAAGAGTTCCCAACTCCAAGCTGGACCATGGGGCAATACAACAAAAGAATCTAAAATCACAGATGACAGTTGCTTGGGCCAAACATGCAATAAGAAGATTTTTTTTTAAAGTCACCAGTAGGCTAGGAGCAGAACTCAGATGGCTCAAAAGAGAGAGGGGGTGGAATCAGATGTGGCTTCTGGCAAAAAGAGCCAAGACCAGCTGGTACCAGAAAGCCTTGCTCTACTATTCTATTCCTGCCGGTGTCTTGCTGGGGTCTCTACCCAAGGGCAACGTCACAGAGCAGGAAGGCTCTTCCCTTGAAGAAGTTGGGGGCAGCACTCTGATCTCTTGTGAAAGGTGACAAAGCCCTGTCAGACCTGGGTGGGGTTAAATGGCAGTAAAATGAACCCAGGATCACTCTTTAAATTCATTAGTCTTACCAATTATTTTGCATAATATCATTTCCTGTAAAAAATATAAACCATAGTTGGGCATGATGCCTACACACCTTTAATCCCAGCACTCTGGAGGCAGAGGCAGGAGATCTCTGTGAGTTCAAGGGCAGCCTGGTCTATATAGTGAGCTCCAGGCCAGCTGGGACTAAAGTAAGACCCTGTCTCAAAAAGACCAAGGATAGCTAGCTAGCTAGCTAGCTAGCTAGATAGATAGATAGATAGATAGATAGATTCCATTAGGAAAGTTAACAGGTGAGAACTATTATCCAGAAAGGCCCATCCTTCCCTTTCTAAGGCCAGTATTTGGAATAAACATTAAATGTGATACTTTGTCAGAATAGTATTTCTGTATAGTGATGTGTTAAGAGATTGTATTTGTAGCAGATGAGCGTCAGTACAATTCAGTTGTCCATGGGGGATGGCTAGCAGCTGAATTACTACAAGAGTGAGGGGCAGGGACAAGCAGGTAGGACTTTGGGGAGTAATCTGTAGGTCCTGGGCACCTGTATGAAGCAGGGTACAGGCAGGGTACACTGAAGGCAAAATCTCCCTCCTGGATATTTTGCTTCATGACAGTCTGGCCCAGGCTAACTCCAGAGGATGTTAGAAGCTAGTGTCTAATGTTGTCTGCATGTTTTCAGTAAAGTTAAACGTCTGAAGAGCCATTCAACAATCCCATCTCTTTCTTACTGATGAAGTCCTTCGGCTCTAAGGAGCGATAAGCAAAATATGTCCTTGAAAGTTCAAATTTAGAATGGCAAGTATTAGAGGTAATTAGAAGCAAAGGGGGCTTTTTTAGTTTCTATGAAATCACTAGTGAGAAACAGAGACATGTATTTGACTATAGAGGTGGTATTGGACTTGGTGCTCTCTGCAGGGAGAGATGATTGGATGTAGGTCATACTTCCCCTTGCTTCACTCACAGCCACTGAACATGGCAACCAACTGTGGGAGCACTGCGTTATCTGCTGGGTGGAAAGTTCATTAGTAGAAGAGCTTCTTTGCAAGTTTCATTCACTAATACAATGTCTATTGATCATATCTACCCACAACTACCTCCCTCCAACTCCCCTAGTGTCCCACCCTATTTACCTCCCAACTTTTTTTTAGACAGGGTCTCACTATAGAGATCTGGCTGCCCTGGAAATTACTATGAAGACCAGCTTAGCTTCTACTTACAGAAATTAATCTGCTTCTGCCTGTAGAGTGCTGAAATTAAAGGCTTGCACCACCATGCCTAACTGTCCTCTATTATTATTATTAATAATAATAATAATAATAATAACCCCGAGTCCAACAGAGCCACCCATATGATCATTAGGGGGGGGCATCCATTGAGTCATGTGCAATGTACCATCAGCACATCCCGAAGGAGAGTGACTCTCCTTCCCTCAGGAGCCATTGACTGCCAATAACTCCTCAGCTAGAGATGGGACCCGGGCAAGGGGCGGGGGGGGTTGGGGACAGCTCCACCATCCATGTTGGAATTTTGACTTACTTGTTCTCATATGGGTCTTGTGCAAGTAGCCACAACTGCTGTAAGCTGGTGTGTGCAATAGCCATGGTGTGTCCAGAAGTCAGCATTGCACAGCTCTCTCCCTGTCCATCTTTCTACCTCCTAAGATGCTTCACGATGAAGGTTGATAAAGATGTCACATCTATGGCTGAGTTCTAACAGTCACTCATTCACAGAACTTTGGCCAGTGTGAGTCACACACACACACACACACACACACACACACATTCACACACACACTTTTCAAGGAAGACTTGAAAATGAACCCTAAGCTGATCTGGCAGGTATGAAAGGACCATCAATTATTTCCTAGCAACTTTCACAGCAGACCATTTTATAAATGAAAAAGTTTAAGATACAATACCATCATAAATCCTTAATTTTCCACTAAAACATATGTGAGTATCTGATTGTTACTATGTATCTATCCTGTCCCAATCGAGCCTTGTTCGATGTAGTTCATGTGAATTACCATGTGTCATCCTCACAACCCAGTGGGATCATCCTATTTCACAGATGAGGAACCCCAAACACAGAGAGGTTCAGTGACTCTCCTAAAGTCAGACAGCAAATAGATGACAGAAATGGCCCAAGCTCTTAAGCACTATTCTAGGCTGCCTCTATGACCATCACAATGTAGTGAAATAAGACTGGATGCCATTAAGGAAGTAAGGAACATAGGATTAGATACACACATTCTTAAAGCATGAGGCTCTAGTTTCATATTGCTTCAAGTAACACTGTGAACTTCCTATATGTTCTGAGAATCACTTTTAAAACAGAGCATCCTTTTCAGAATCACAGAATTTACAAATAAGGAGCAAGATCCCTTATGAATCATAATTCTATGGTTAATTTTATGTATGACATGACTATACCTTGAAAGGCCCATATATTTGAACGAACATTATTCTGAGTATCTCTGTAAGGATATTCTTGCATGATATAAAAAAAAAAAAAACCTCCTCAGGTCAGAGCAAGTTCTTTCCAGACAACCTTGAGCTGAGCTAAGACATTGGTCTAACCTCCTTTCAAGCACAAGAAGAAACCTCCACTCTTCTTGAGTCTCCAGCCTGCCAACTGCCAGGCCTGGGAGACTCATGTCATGGGAGTGGTATCAGCAGCATTTTGTCACCAACCGCCAACAGCAGCAGCAATGCTGTCCTTGTCACCATTAAAAACCTGCCCACTGCCATTTTCTCAGTATTCACCCTGTGCCAGGCACTGTCTTCAATATGTACAAACTGTGTGGCCCATTTTATAACTGAGTAAGCTGAGGCCCAATGATCTACCGGTGACCTTGGGGTTGATGGGACAGCTAAGACTGCAGTCACGCCCGGTTCACTTCCCTCTGTACAAACTTGCTCTCTATAGATGGCGCAATCACCACTGTTTAACATCTGGAAGAATGACAGTATGTTTTCCCTCTCCAGATATCTTAGTAACAGTAATTTTCTCCAAAACTACTCTTCCGTTCCTTTGAAAACCATTTTCTTCTTCCTTTCCCGAGTCACAGGTTGTCGCTTAAGCTTACTTTTGATGCCATTTAATCTGATTTTGCTAGGAACCAGTTATTCTTACATCTGTTTGATCATTCAGAAACTAATAGGTATTTTTCTACAGCTATTGATATAAAAGAGACAGAAAAAAAAAAATACAGGTCACATTGAAGGCCCTGATTCATTTGAGCTTGGCCCGATTTCTCATGCAGTGAAGCTGGAAAATGCATACATACATCTCTAGATTACTTTTCCTCTCTCTAAATGGGAGAGGATATACAGAGGCAGGCACTGAAGAGATGAGTTCTGGAGCTCCCAAAGGCATGTGGAGGTGGAACTGGTGGTTGCTAAGGACAGGGTATGATGGGAGCACAGCTTAGCACACCCAGTACAACTTCCAAAGGAAAAATAGACTGCTTCTCAGAAGCCCAAGTTTCCTATTAAATACATGAAATAACTGCATAAAAGGTGAAATTGAAGGCATGGTTTTCTTTGAATAGAAGAACTTTTTTTTAGCCATAAAGAAAATTAAAATGTACCAAGATATAACAAAGTGGCTTGTATCCTTCCCAACCCTGAGTCTCAACATGTTAATCACTCTTATAGTGCCAGAATTGGGACTCTATGGCCCCCAGACACACTCCATTGCAGAGATAAGCTATCTTCGATGAGAGAAAAAGCTTACAGGAAATAAACAGATAAATAAAAGTAGCTTGTAGCCTATCTGCCAGGAAGCCCGCTTTTTTCCCCAACCATTTTCAGGAAGAACTGGAGAAGTCGGTTGCTACGCCATTACAAGTCATTTTCTCTCTCCCTAGCCACGCCACCCCATGTTCCTTTTTCATCCCGATTGCTGCGTTTCTAGAGGATCATGCTGCTGTTTTTCTCCTGGCTGTCTAACACCAATCGGACTTCCAGGCTGGTGTCCCCACTGTTGGTGGTGTTAATCTCCATGGGAACCAATGTGATTCGAAGGGTCAATGTGTGCTTGGCAAGTCTTGCTACAATCATTGCCAGCATATTACCAGCGATGGTAGCAGAATCCTTCGTGATCACATTTCTGTCGTGTAAATGTTACCAGAGTCGTGCAGCTGACAGGCAGTGTCTCCAAGGAAAACTTTGCTTAGCACTTTGGAATAAATGCTGCCACTACCACCTTCTATGCAAACTACATTCCTGAAGGCCACATTTGAGATGTCACAGAATCGGGTACTTACGAAGGACTGAGGTCTCCTTGGATCTGTGTCTATTGTCCTGATTTGAGGTCACACAGCTGATAAAAGCTATTTAACGGAAATAGCGATGAGCATGGAAATAATCCTCTTTTCATTGATACAGTGTTATTTTTCTGTAGCTATTGGAATGCTAGTGGTGATGGGTTCCATTGGAGGTTAGGATATCTGCTTGGTGACTTCCTGTAGTATGAATCCAGAGAAAACCAGTTGGAGACGATCTCACACAGTTCAAGTAACTAAAGACTAGCTAGAGATCGCCTCCCACTGGGACAGGTTCTAGCACACTTTCAACACGTGTAAAAGTTTCTCTCCTCTCTGAGGTGCATCATCTAATGATGTATTACACAAATGTAACATAATTTTTGACTGCTATCCTCCGTACATATTCACATACACATAGAAAACAAAATTCAATCCATTGCAACATGTAAAGGCTAAGAAATATGTGAAGTTATAAACTCTTAGAAAGGTTCCCTATACATTGATAAGGAGCTGTGGAAATATGTCACAATATAGAGCTAATAGTGAGCACTATAACAGAGATAGCCGTTGTGATCAGTTCAAATTTTGAACATGAGAAAAGTTGTGACAAAGTCTTAACATAAAAATGACCTAGAGGTTGCCAGGCATGGTGGTGCATGCCTTTAATCCTAGCACTCAGGAGGCAGAGGCATGTGGATCTTTGTGAGTTCAAGGCCAGCCTGGTCTACAGAGTGAGTTCCAGGTCAGCTGGGGCTACAGGGAGACCCTGTCTCAAAAAGACAAAAAAAAAATGACCTATAGGTTAAAAACCTCACCACCTGGAATTCAAAAGTAGAGCAGGCTGGCTTGCCTGCTCAACTGAAGAACGTATTTAATGTTCTATATGCAATGAGCTATTGAGATTTTATGAAAACAATTCTGCACTGAACACTTCTATACAACAAAGTGTATATCACTGATTTCACTGGGTAGGAAAAATGGAAAACCTGTTGTATCAAATTATTTCCCTGTCAAATTAATGTGAACAGAAAGCTTTGAAAACCTAATATCAATCCTAACCATTTTTTACTTATTTTAAATAATGCAAAATGGGAGCTAGAGAGATGCCTCAGTGGTTAAGAGCACTGGCTGCTCTTACAGAGGACCCAGGTTCAGTTATCATTATAATTTTTATAAAGTCCTTTTTCATATTGAATAAAGCCTGTTCCTGTAATGTTTATCCATGATTCATTCTCTGCTCTCTAGAGAAACAAATAATACTCCCTCCCTACTCGCATTGACTCTCTGTAGAGCTCTTCATTACTCAACTCCTCCTGCTTCAACATCTGAACCCTTCGTGTGTTTTTTGTGTGTCTGTATACCCTGAAAACATGATTTCTTAAAGACAGAAAACATGCCTTTTAAGCATCTCACTTCTGTATCGTGACACAAGTTCCCATTCCTCATGCTGCATTTTATTTCTTCCTTGGCTATACTAGTCCAGGCTAAACATACCCAATTCCTCTAACTTTTTCTCAACTCGGCAAGCAAACCGTGGCCTCCTCCTGCCTCTGCCATCCAACAGAAGCACTAATGGGGTGAAAGAAGGCATTTTGGATCATATAATGTCTCCATGGAAAAAACTGTCCTTCAAATATCATGCTGGGTGGGGAGGGTAATGGAATAGTTCAGAAAGTCTATAAAGGATGCAGTAGGTCCTTCCAGCAGCCTTGAAATTCTGCAGCAAATGAGGATTTTACAATGGTGAGAGGAGGTAGGCATCACCCATCCGACCAGCACCCAGGAGGACATGGGACTGGAGAATCAAAGTGAATTGCCAAGGACCTCCGAGCTTGTTACTGTCACAGTTGAGACTGGAAATAACATCAGCATCTTCACTCCATCAAGTTCTTTACAACATGCCACCCTACTTCAAAGGAAAGATTATGCCTATGAACTTTATTGCTTCTGAATAGGTAGCTGGTTATTTCAAACATGGAAAGTGCATTTTTAAATCTTGGGACTTGGGCTTTAGCATGCTATTCTTTGATATCATTTATATGGTACTAAGTATTCCAACAGTATTTTAAGGCTTACAAACTCTGTCCCTGGCAATTTGGTTTTGATCTCAGAAGAGAAAGATATCAATTTTTAAAAAGCTGTATAAGTAGATAGCATCTGTTCTCTTTGTGCTTATCATATGCCTACAGGTGACACAGGACCTGAGACGTGGTACTCAGTTAACAATACTTGCTGACTGATCAGTAATTTTTAAATAATTCATTAATGAGTTAGCCATAACTAAGTTTCCAACCCAAGTTAAAGTCCCCTACCACTTGGTCTGTTTTCTATTTCTAGTCCACATTCCCTATAATCAATCAATTTTTGTTCAGGTAAATTACATGAACACAGTTTATTTGAACAATATATAATTTGAAACTCATATACTAAGAATAGACATAAAGTCTTCTAGAATTTTAATTGGATGGTGTTTTGATTACAGATTAAAATTCAAATCTGAAACATATTCTCAAGAAGAAGGAAAAGAAGAAAGTAGAAAAGAAAAAACAAAGAGTAGGTTGGGGTACATTTCCATGGTAGAGCACTTGGCTGAAATACACAAAGCCTTGGGTTTGATCTTTGGTACCACAAAATTTGAAAAGTATAGCAAGAGGCTGGGAGGGAGACACAGAGGGGTGGGAATAGAAGAGAGGGAGGGGACTGGAGGAGAGCTGAAGGGAGAGAAGAGAAGGGGATGGGAGGGTGTAAAGTTCCCTTAGTCCTGCTGCTGCATACTATAAAGAATGCGTTCCAGGTCCCCACTTCTAACTCTGTGAACTGAATTAGACAGATGGCCCAGGACTGAGAAATACAGCACTATCTATGACATTGTTTATAGAGGGAATGAGAGTCTCACTCCAGGATCAAAGCCCTAGAACTGGAAATACCATTGTCTAAAGCTGAACAGCCACCTGGCACTTCAGGAGGAAATTCGCTCCATACTCATCCTGTTTGAAAGAAACCTCCCTCGACCCATGAGGATAAAACTAGTTCCCAGTCCAACCCAAGTTCACTTTGCCGATCTGCACAAGAAACTTTCATATCCAATGCAGAAAACTATAAAAGTACATCTTAAATATTTTATTTAAATGTCAACCACACAGACTCATGTGTCCATCTCTGATATATAACCCAGCAGCAATTGCCCATGCTCTTTTGTATAAACCACTCCCAGAAAACCTCCTTTACAAAAGACAGTTTCAGTTTCTTTAACATGTCTAAAACATTTTGACACTTGAAAAGCAATCTGACTGCAAAGATTTCTTGATTTTTATCATTCTTAATCATCTTCCAGTCTTTCTAAAAATGTTTTATTTTTCAAAGAAATAACTCCTATATTTATAATTTGTTCATTAAACATGTATTATGGTCATATTGCTGAATTGTAAATACAATAAAAAAACAGATTTGAGAGCAACCATAACTGATATTTAGTAAGTATGCAGCTCAATTCCTGAAAGTAGCAAGATTTTGGAAAACTGTAGTATGACACACTAACAAGAAGTACTCAGACAAGCTTGGGTATCAGCCAAAGCCTGTACAGAAATCATGGAGAATTCCAACTCATCCAGTGAGTCAGTTAAGTTCTCACCAATATACCTCAAACATTGTTATTTTCTCCTCTAGAAATTCCTTTCCCCCATTCATTGAAAAAGTAAATTCTCACAACCCCCAATTCTCAGCCAAGGTGTCACCTCCTTTTCACTGCCACCCTCAGCTTTGTTGGGGATCCTTCCTAGCTGTTCTCTGAGCCCAGTTGTTGCCTATTTAATATAATTCATTTCTCCACATTGACATTGTTTATCTTCCTTATCTCCTTCTGCCTTAAACCTACTTTCTCAACAACTCTTGAGCAGCTACTAAATACACACAGTGTCTAGATAGAGGCTAGAATCGAATAATAGCTAAGAGCATGATCCCTGACTTTTCGAAAAGCATATTGATTTCTCTTCTTATAATTTTCGAAATAGGGTCTCAAGCAGCCAAGGCTGGTCTCAAACTCACTGTGCAGCCAAGGATGCCCCTGATCCTCTCACTCCACTCCACCTCAACAGTGAGGGATCACAGGACAACTGGCACACATTTGATTTTCAACTGCCAATGCCTAGCAAGGTAGCAGGTACTTAGTAAGGATGTGATAAGTATCTGTTGAATGAGCTAATAAGCCCAAACTTTTGGAGGGCAAAGTAAATAATGTGTGAGGTGTGACAACTGGAGATCTGCAGATATAGGCTTTGCCTGCATAGAAACTTTCAAGTGACTTAAGGCATAATAAGGAATCACATCACCTCTCTTATCGAAACTATTCATGGAGAAATTTACAGATGGAGGCTGGCCTATGTAGCTTCTAAGGCACCTTCCAATTCTAAAATTTCTCTTGTCCTCTGATATATTAAGCAATAAAGAGATTACATTCATCTTGTTATTTTTCTTTTTTAGCAAAGTATTTTATTATTTTTATTTTACATGTACAAGTGTATTGCTTGCATGTAGGTAGGTGCACCCATGTCAGAAGAAGGCATTGGATCCCCTGGAACTGGAGTTATGGACAGTTGTTTGCCATCATGTACGTGCTGGGAATCAAACCTAGGTCCTCTGCAAGAGTAGTCATTGCTCTTAACTGCTGAACCTCTCATCTTGTTACTTTTATTTTTTTAATGCTTTTATTGATGTTTTGTGTATTTCAGACATCATTTCTCAGTTCAGTTTAGACATATTCCCCTCTCCCTTCCCCCCAACCCACCACAGATCATGCACTCTGCCATAACTATCCTGCATCTTTCTCTCAGTCTTTTTTTTTTTATGTTTAGGGATTCACATTTTCCACCTTTAATTTTATATTACTCTAAAATGTGCATATATACTTTCCACTCAACACAGATTCAGCACACCATGTTAAGTACATACAGAATAAGACACACAACACTGAACATTTAACCCCTGTGAAGACTTAATCAAATCTTCACAAGCATCTCTACAAAGTAAATGAAACAATAAAAAAGCTGCTGGCTAGTCACCAAAGGACCAGCCATTTCTTATGCTGGATAAGCAGCTAACTTCTTTTCCCAGTGTCCCTGGGTTGGGGGTTGACCATGTGACCAAATTCTGAACACTAAATATATGTAGAATTGCTCTGTGCCACCTCCGGTCTTGACCAGTCAGAACCCCCCAGGCTTGTTCTCCCTTGTCCTTTCCCTGTCTGAGTAGAGGGAACATCCAGCAAATGTGCTTTGGGGGAAGGGTCATATAGCTCCTGTGCTGGATAGCTTTAGTGTCAACTTGACACACCTGGGTTGAGGGAGCCTCAATTGGGGAATTTGCTCCATTGGATTGGCCTGTGGCCACATCTGTGGTGTATTGTCTTGATTGTTGAGCAGTGACAGTATAAGAAGGCAGGCTGGGCATGAGCCAGAGAGCAAGCCAGGAGCAAGCCAGTGGACAGCATTCCTCCATGGCCTGTGCTTCAGCTCCTGCCTCCAGGTTCCTGCCCTGAGTTCTTACCTTGGGCTCCCTGAGTGATCAACTGTGACCCAGGAGATGTAAGCTGAATAAACCCTTTCCTCCCCAAGTTGGTGTCGGTCAGAGTGTTTTGTCACAGCAATGGAAGACAAACTAGGACAGAAATTGGTACCAGAAGTGTGGGGTATTGCTGTGACAGACCTGACCTTGGTGTTTTGGGGAAGGATTGTGGAGGCGTTTGGAACTTTGGGCTGGGAAGATCATTGAATGCCTAAAGATTGTTGCTGTGGAGCTTGGAGCAGTTTTGCTGAAGGAGTTGTAGAAGATGGAGGCCTGGCTTGTGAAGTTTCTAGTTTCAAAGGAGAGCAGAGATCATCAGGACTGTGTAATCTGTGGGTTCTGGTCAGCTGGGGCTGTGGAGAATCAGCTGTAAGTAACAAGAGACCAGAACCTGAAGTGAAACTTTTGTGGTACTGGGGCAATTGATGCTGGTTAGCTGGGGCTGAAAAATCAGCTGTAAGTAACAAGAGACCAGCATCACTGAGGTGAAATCTTCTGGGGAGAATATCTTCAAGGTCAGCACACAGAAGCTGTGACCCAGAAAGGGCCTGAGCCTCCATCTCGAGCCAGAAGCCGGACTTGGTAACGTGTAAGAGTCTCCTATATGGTTCCGGTGTTGAAATTTGAGGGGGTCACAGAGAGCAGCCGAGGCTTGGCACTGTGAGAGGTCAGGAAAGACCATTGGTGGAAGTGCACCTCGGTTGCTGTGAAGACCCCAGGATTGCAGGGGTCATGGAGAGAAGCTGAGGCTTTGCACCAGGAGAGGTCAGAAGAGACCATTGGTGAAGGTGCTGCCTCAGTTTCAGTAGCGACCCCAGCTTTTTGGAGATGCCGGTACCCTGGGACGACCACCAAGAGCAGCGGTAGGTGTAGAATGGAGTCGGCCTGGGCCTGCGAGATGAGTGTGCCACGGACGGCAGAGTCGGAGAGGGGGAGCTGCCGAGACCCTTTGGAGCCCAGAAGATCGTGAGTGAATCCCAGGTGTCCAGCCTTGAGCTACTTGCTGGACTTAGGTTTTGTTTGAGAGTGCCTGATTCTTCCCTTTGAAATAAGACAGTACTTGTTTTGGATTTTACAGCAGCCCACAGTTAAGAGACTTTTAATAGACTGGACTTTTAAGTGTTTGGACATTTTAAGGACTGTGGGGCTTTTAAGGATGTACTGTCTTAGGTTGTGATTAGTGTTAACATCATACTTTGGGGATAAGAACTGGAAAGGTGGTTTAATAGTGATGTGTTTGTGTGTCAAGTTGACAAGGGGTCAATTGTGCTGGATAGCTTTGGTGTCAACTTGACACACCTGGGTTGAGGGAGCCTCGGTTGGGGAATTGGCTCCATTGGATTGGCCTGTGGCCACATCTGTGGTGTATTGTCTTGATTGTTGAGCAGTGACAGTATAAGAAGGCAGGCTGGGCATGAGCCAGAGAGCAAGCCAGGAGCAAGCCAGTGGACAGCATTCCTCCATGGCCTGTGCTTCAGCTCCTGCCTCCAGGTTCCTGCCCTGAGTTCTTACCTTGGGCTCCCTGAGTGATCAACTGTGACCCAGGAGATGTAAGCTGAATAAACCCTTTCCTCCCCAAGTTGGTGTCGGTCAGAGTGTTTTGTCACAGCAATGGAAGACAACTACGACAGCTCCCGATAGGTGAAGGTTGTTGCTAAGGAGAAGCAAAATATCCGAGCTGCTTGTGTTCTTCCCAAACATAAAATCGTGTTTCTTAGTATTTAACATTTCTCATTGGAGAGAAGTTAACTAAATTAATTAATTTAAATTAATTTGGTTTAATTAATTTAACTTTCACCCTGGGGGAAGGGAGGATAATGAGAAAATATTTGAGAAACACTGCTCTAAGCAATACATATTGGGGAGGGCGGGGCCTCTGCCAGCCCCAGTCTCTGAATGACAAGTGGGGGAGAGACACCTCAGTCACTATCAAATATCATTAGTGAAAAATTTCTAATTTCCTTTGTGTTTGCACCATTGAACACCCAGGAGTCTAACTGATCTAGCAGTTAGCCAAGCATTCTATTATGTTACCCATTTCACAGAATTCACTGAATTCAAAGAGATCGGGATGCACAAAATTGAGACTATTGGTAGATGTGAGAGCAAAGATCTGAAATTTGTCTGGTTCAAAAGTCTAATTCTGTACTCTGTTTCTTTCCCGGCTCTCAGAGGATATACAGTTCTGCCATTTGAGATCAAATCCAATCTGATTTACCGGAAGGAGCAGAATACAATCTCTAGCTTGAGGATTATAGCGATGGTATATTTAGTTACACTCTTTTTCATTCATTCAAAATTGATAAATGCTTTCAGAAATCCTAAGTTTAATTCAGGCTTGCAAAGCCGAGCTGCAGAAAATCCCTTGTAGCCAAACACACACATTAATGAGAAGCAAAAGGTAGCAGCATGTGGAGAAAAAATTAGTAATTCTTTTGATAGACACAGAAACAAGATTCATGAAGTCTAGATGAAGCCCATGAACGCTTCAAGTGCAGATGAGCAATTGTCAAAGGGATGTGAAATTTGGTTTCACACATAGTAGAAAACATCCAAGTTTTCCCAGCTGAAGATGCAAGGCCAGTCCAGGGATTGCTGAGAGATGGTATCAGAAATTACTTCCAAGCTTCTGCTCTTCTAAGCCTCTGACTATGTAAGATCACATCCAGAGAGTGTCCAGTTTTCCCATAGAAATCGTGCCATTTTCATGTGGAAACTATGTAGTTTGTATTGTCCTCATGAAAGTATTAATTCCCACAAAGGTCTTAACAAGTACATCCTTTTTGTTGTTGTTGTTGTATAGTGCCTACATCCTTTAAAAGTAGTACAAGTATCAGAATCATTGACTAAAACAGGATAGTAATAAAAAGAATATATTGGCTAACTGAGTTTACTGTGGTGGTAGATGGAACAGGCACTGCTCACATTATTTTAATTCTCCATACAAGTCTTATTGTGCACCCTTTTCTGATGGTCTGCAGGAACACAACTAAACACTGCTTTCTAGAGAGGTTTGTTCTTTTGGAAGGGGGTGCTTCATTTTATCCATTGCTACTTAAATAAGTTAATTCACTTCTCTGGAACTTAAATGCATCACATTCTAGCCTGAAATGTGTGGGGAGGGGATGTGGAACTATTGAATGCTAGATGGAGATTATAAGCTGTTTTAGGTGAAGGTTAGGGAAGGAATTACCACTTGTCCTTTATCCTTATATATTTTAAAGGGTGCTACAGCTTTGAAACACATTTCCACATGCAAAATTAACATCACAGAGAATCGCCAGGTTCAGTTTTTATATTTAATGTCAACTCTTCTGTATGCTGTGAGTAGCCCTACCTTTTAGTGTTTAGAAGATAAAGCTCCACGTTGAATTTTCCAATTATTACCTGTCTGGCGTGGCTGCAACAGGACCATAGTAAGTATTTGAGTTTTACTTGGGAAACGTAATTACAGTTTGAAAAATAGTAGAAAATGCATTCCTATCACATCCTTAGTGGCAGTTTATATGCTAAAAAGAAAAACGCTTAGGGCCTAATTCATAAGAGCTTTATGCTTCATTTACATTTTTCTATGCAGTTTACTTGGAAAAGAGCATAATGCATTTTTTCAAGTAAAATATGCCGTTTTGGGATTCATTCAACCTGCTTTCCATTGTTCTCAGTGAGGGCCAACTGTTCTTTTCTACAGTCCTAAAGGGCACCAGTAAATGGGGTGGGTGGAAAGCCCTTAATATTAACTAGGAGAAATGCCTAAAACCGTTGTAAAGATTATTTAGAAAATTTACAGCCGTCTCTGGCAGTGCAATCTGGGAAAGCCTATTGTACGCTTACTATGCAGTCTGTTCCCCAAGCCCTTCATATAGGATACTGAACAAATTACAAGTCAATGAGGATATTTTTAAGGGCTGCTCAAAATTCGCAGGAGTCTGACCATTCCACAACCAGCTCATGTTCTGGCACTCAGTTCTGTGTGATCTGTCGGCCCACAAGCTGCAGCAGCAACTGAGCGCCTTGATGAAATCTTCCTTTTTAAGCTCCACTGGCCCAGGTTTCCATAGCTGGAATTTGAATGCTGTGAATTCCTCAGCTACTCAAAGGCCTGCCTCCCTGGTAATGGAGAGCAACAGATTGAAAATGGGCAACACTGTAATTTAGACCAAGGTGATCAGAAGACAGATTTGCTGGTAAATGGCCCAATACCCTCTCCTTTAGTTAAGTAAGCAGTATTTTTTAAAGCTAAGTTTCCTACCTGGTATAAGATCAGTTGTGAAGGCCCAAATCATGGTTGCAAGAGTTGGCAGTTGGGTTTCAGGTACAAAGGCACAAACCACCAGGCTACCGTGTATGGCATTTCATCTTTCTGTCTTCTTCCTCATTCCCGTAGCCACATTCTAGGCTTTCTGCTATTCCATGAGAAAAAAAAAAAAAACCATGACCAAAAAGCATTGTGCAGTGTTCACTAGTCCACTGGCAAATGAAGACTGTGAACAACCAACTACATGTTTACTCTACATACCACTAAAATGGCTAGGCCATTTCCCTCACCTGTTAAGTTCACTGAATACACTAGGTACTTTGGAATCATATGGAGACCACCATACTTTCCTCCCAGAAGACAAGGACCCAGCAACATTATTCTGTAAAGAGTAGATTCTGTCTTTATAGACCAAAAGCTTTGATATTTCCTTGATGATTAATAAAAAAAAAAGAAAGAAAAGAAAAGAAAAGAAGTACAGATCCCTATATCATCCATATCTGGTTTTCCTCTTTCTGGTACATAAGAGGATTAGACATCTATACTCAGGTTTAAAAAAGTGATACATGTCACTCCCAGGAAAGCATTGCATTACAGGTATGAACTCTTCAGCATTGCCAAGCTTTTCGATGTGACTGAAGAGTATATACTTCCAATAGTGAGAGTTCATTATCCTGCAAAACTGAAACACCTCAGTGAATTCCCTAGTCGCCTCTGTAAGCAATAATCAGACCTTTCTCCTGTCACACCACTGAGAAGCAGAAGCTGGTGGGCCCCGCAGCATAAAGTACCTTCCATTGATTATCCTAGCATGGCACAATGTGACCCTTCAGCATATCAACTTCCAAAAAACACATCTTAGCAAACCAAACATCCCAGACCAATACCTGGCAGAAAGGTTGTGATGACCAAATAGCCAAAGAACATTTCATCTCAATGCCCTGGAAAAGCATTAATTTCCAGAGGGCAGTAAAGTATTTTGAAACATTTTCTGGGTCTGAGGAAGGATTGAGGTTTCAGTTCGGAATGGATTATTTTGAGGACCGAATGAGATAATGTATGTCAAAGTGTTCTGTTTACTACATGGGGCTGCGCAAGTAGGAATTAGGCTTGACAAAGAGCCCATTTAGATTGTTCTTGAGTTCACATAGATTTTCAAGGAAGCACTTGTCTCGCTGCTTTCTGTTGGAGGGCTTTTGTTTTTATATTGAAAACAGAATGATGAACTGTGTTGGATGAAAGGAGCTCCACATCTTACAAAACCATGGCTACGGTTCTAATTTTGCCATTATGGTCTACATTTATAGTCATCCTTTTTTCCAACGTGTATCTATTAAGCTCTGGCTGGCAGTACTGGAAATGGCTTTGAGAGGTTAAAATAAAAAAAAAAGCAGAAAACATATTCACCAGGGCCTCCAATTCCATTCTCTATGCAGTACAATTATCAACTGCTAATGTTTTTCATGTTCCCACCAAGAAATATGAATAAAGGTACTATAATTTCTATTAAATGCTATTTTTGGGAAAATGTCTTAGTAACAAAGGGGGTTAGTTGATATCTTTACAATTCAATTTTATCCTCATTAAATTCTTTGAATAGGGTTGTTTTTCTTTGATAAATTGTGAGGATTCATTAAGCAATCTGGGTAAAGAAAGGTTAACAGAAATATTAAAATCCTTAAACTCACTATTCTGTATTTTTTATGAGAGAGAGAGAGAGAAAGATTTATTGGAGGCTTTCCTAAAAGAGAGAAACCATTACACTGTTTTCTTCTGTGTCAGTTTGCCCTAAAGCGACACTGCTTCCTGAGCTTAATAAGGCTCCTATTTCTTCTCAGCCCTTACAGTCTATTAATTACGGTGGCGGGTGCTCAGAGACACCAAAGCAATCATTTGTAAGATGATAGGAACCCTCCTCATTCTGAGAAGTAGGTTTCAGCCATCTAAAATTACCCAAATAAAACAGATGCTTCAAATGAAAGTCGTTATTAGAATGTTTTCATTACCTAACAGAAAACTGTGGTCCGCACGCTCCAGCCTCATATAGGACTGCCTAAGAAATCTTGGACTGGCCCTCCCAGCTGTGACTCCATCCACAGACCTGCCTGTGCTGGAGCAGCTCTGGCTTGAGTCACTGACACAACACAAAAACCCAGAGCAGAAGCAGACTACCAAGATCCAAGAATGGAACTTGCATGTATGCTCAGTGCCCAGCCCCTCCTGTATGCTGTTCATAATAAGCCCTCAGACCTCTATGTCCCACTCTGAGGCTAATAAAGCACAAATCTGCTTAAGAAAAAATTCAGACAAATTGGCTCATGAAGCATGTCATTAACTGTGCCATTTTTTTTAACGTGGAGTTTTCCTATTTATGATTAGTAGGTAGATCCCTTTGAAGTATAAAAGAGAAAAAGAAGAGCGATCTGTCCTGATAATGAGTAAATGCTGTTTCCCTCACAGCTATCTCTACTCCTCTGATACCTAAATTTCATATTCCAGAATTAATTCACTCATAAGTAGTAAATGTTTACTGTGAGGCAGGCATTACTCTGGTTACTGAGGAAACAGCAATGAACTAGACAAAGTCCCTGTTCCCTTGGAGCTAACATTCTAGTGAGAGGAAAACAACTGAGAAAATGATATACAGTCAAATGTTGACTCTGCACATAGCTAGAAGAAAAGGAGGCAAGAAAAAAGAATGGAAATGGCCCTGGTTTTCAATAGGTAGTTAGGGAGGGCCTCACTAAAGAGGTGATCTGAAAGAGACAAGGAAATAAGTAAGAGAGGGTAGGAAATAGGCCTGGGGAAAACTGGGGAGAGTATTGCAGGTCCTGAGGACAGCCTGCATAAAACCTGGAGAGGGAGCAGCCCCAGTCAGAGGGAGGAGGCTGGAGTTGAAGGACGCAGAGGACAATTTCAGGACACAGGCAGTGAGGCCTTTTCACCTGGGTCTGATTGGTCACAAGGAAGACTGGATTTTGTCCTATACAAAACTATTTATGGGAAGCTGATAAGTGGGTTAGAGCAGGTGAATAGATGGTCTGGTTTTAGAAGATCACTCTGGCTGAGAATAGTTTCACTGGGGATGCTGGGAACAAGGAGACTAATTGGGGATGGAGAAAGAAGTCCAGGTTCTATTTTGGACAGCACATGGAACTGCACACCTGTGCCCATCACAGATTCCCATCATCATCTGTTTCTTTCTCTAAGCTGATACCTATTCTATTTGGGTCTGGAACAGCCCTCGTATACTTAAGGAACTTTCAGAGCCTGGACCTAGTCGGAGGAAGTGCAGCACTGGCAGTGTATCCTGAAAGGCTGTATCTTGTTCCTGGTCTATACCTTTCCCTCTCCCTCTCCATCCCCGGCTGTATTGCATTGTGGTCTGATAGCATGCATGAAATTATTTCAATCTTTTTGTATTTGTGGAGGTTTCTTCTGTGTCCCAGTATGTGGTCGATTTTTGGAGAATGTTTCAAGGGGTGCTGAGTAGAAAGTGTATTCTCTGGTATTAGGGTGGAATATTTGGTAGTTGTCTATGAGGTCCATTTGGTGCATCGTATCATTCAGTTCAGATGTCTCTCTGTTTATTCTTTGTCCGGTTGACCTGTCCAAAGGCTGCCATGAGAGGCCCAGCCCTACTCCACCACACTCTCCCTGGCATACCTCGCTTCACCACAAGCCTAAAGAAATGGAGCCAAGTCACCATGATGGAAAGCCCTGAAACCATGGGCTAAAATAAATCTTTCCTTCTTCAACTTAATTTTCTCTGATGTTCTCCCAAAGTGACAGAAAGCTAATTAATACTGTACTTACCTATGGCTTTACCTCTAAAACATCTTTGATTTAAACTCCACACCATCTCCTGCTAAAAATTCTACAACAGCTCTTCTTTCAAAGGACTGATCCAAAAAGCAGTTCTTATATATGGTTCATTAAGGAGCTTTTCATGCTGGGTAAACAAGTTTGCGTGTGTGACCACATATTGTTTTGTGCATTAATACAATGAAAGACCTGAGGTAGGCTAACTTTATAAAGAAAAAAAGGGTTTTAAGCTCTCAGTTTTGGAGGCTAAAAGTCTAAACAGTATGATATGGGCTCTGGTATGAGCCTCATGTCAGATGGCAGGAATACATATGGGAAGAAAACTCAAATCCCTTCCAAATCCCCATCCCCATTACTATGAATGTCTCACTAGAATGTGCCTCTTAAGAGTCACCACTTCAGGGCTGGAGAGATAGCCTAGTGGTTAAGAGCACCGACTGCTCTTGCAGAGGACCCGGGTTCGATCCCCAGCACCCACATGGCAGCTGAGAGCCATCTGTGGCTCCAGTTCCAGGAGAGCTCCAGTTCCAGGGGAATCTGAGACCCTCTTCTGACCTCCGAGGCATTGCACGACACAGGTGCACAAACCTGCATGCAGTCAGTACATTCATATACATAGAAAATAAATTAAAAAATAAAATAAATTAAAAAAAAGAGTCACCACTTCAAAGCATCACCACATTAGAGACAAAGTGCACAACGCAATAAATAAATCACATCCAAGCCATAGAAGAATGCAAAATATATCAGCTGGATGTTTTCTTTAACCCCAGAATGGTAGTACACACCATTAATCTCAGCACTCAAGAGGCAGAGGCAGGCTGATCTCTATGAGTTCAAGACCAGCCTGGTCTACATAGTGAGTTCCAGGGGAACCAAGGTTATACACACACACACACAAAAAAAAAAAAAATCCTGTTAGTAGGGATCTAAAGGGCTATTCTTAAAGTTGACACAAAAGGGTAATGGAGAAATTTAAAGGTCAAAAAGATGTTTTCTTTTTTCTTAGAATGGCAAGTGGAAGCACAGGCTATCCACAGGTAGATGGGGATAACCCAGTAAAAAGGACTATAATGAAGCAGGAAAGGGGCAAAGGGAACATTATTGGCCTCATAAGTAGAGAATGTGGAATTCACTGGGTAGTGTGGGAAGGAAAACAAAGCCCGCAGTTCAAGTTCAGTGGACTGTTCCATTACTTGGTGATAGCATGGAGGTACCGTCCGCTGACCCCCTGAGCCCCTCCACCTCACGGGAAGAAGAAAGCAAGGTCACCAGCCAAGAGTGAGAATAGATGGGGAGAAAGAAAGAAGGCAAGTTTTCTTTATGATGACGTGGCCGTCATGATCGGCTAAGAAAAAAAGAGTTCAAATGAACGAGGAAGCATGACTGCTATGCCACAAAAAAACACAAATAACAGGAAAACAATTGTAGAGTTAATAAGTTACAGATAACTGAGGCTGGAGAAATGGCTCTGTGGTTTAAAGCCCTTACTGCTCTTGCAGGGGACCCAGGTTCCATTCTCACGGCCCATATTTGGCTCATAACTATCTGTAACTCCAGTTCCAGGGAATCTGATGCCTTCTTCTGGCCTCCACAGTCACCAGGTACACATATATAAATGGAGGCAAAACATTCAAACACATAAAGTAAAAAAATAATAAATCTTAAATTACGGATAATGAACTCAAAACTACCACAAGAGTTTTCAGATGAATCCAAATGGCTGCCCAGCAGGACCGCTGAGCACTGCCTTCCTCTGTGCTGCATCTCCCTATGCTCCCAACATCCCACTGACAACCTGTATAGCGTCATGCACCCGTGTCATGCTGGAATAGTCCAGCTGGTACAAGGGCAGTTGTAAGGGAGACCTCTCCCCACCATCATTGTATCCAGGGGAAAAGCTGTCCCCTTCACTCTCATCCAAGCAAGTGCCTTCCTGCTATACTCCCCCCCCCCAAAAAAGGAGACCTTAGCCACATGAGTCTGGGAGAGACTGGGAAGAGTCTTGCTGGGCAGTTTTCAGATTACCGTGAGAATTCTGTGCTCAGGATGGGAGGGGTGGAGGTGAAACCTAAGCTTGATTTCTTTAACTCCCCAGAGATATTAAGGTGCAGCCACTGTACAGAATGACTGTGTTAACAGAGAGAAGAAAAGGCAACAATTCATTTCAAGTGGGGAAGTGGGTCATAAAGTGGGATTTCAGCAAATACAATTAAAAGTGAGGATTTTAGAACTGAAAAGGGGAATCAAGAAGATGAAAACAAAAAAAAGCTCCAAAATGCATGAGTGGTAACCTAAGCAAATGTCGAATGCTGCTGTAGGCAAAGACGCCTCGCACAGGATGGGATATGATAAGAAGCACTGGTCAGATTGCAGGAGAGATTCAACTGTTCCAGGCAATAGGAAGCCACAGCAGGTACCGAGTAGGAAAAGTGCAGTCATAACAACATAAAATTAAACATAAAAATAACTCAATCTTGTAAAATCATGGAAATTCTTGCCTTGGTATTTTTTCACCTAACAAAAACATTTCTCATCTCATGGTCTTACTAATTCAGGATGTGAATAGATTTCTTTTTAAAAAAAAAATACGTCTGGTGATGGAGAGATGGATCAGTGGTCAAGGGCACTCACTGGTTGCTCTTGCAGAAAACCCAGATCACTTTCCAGCACCAACATGGCAGCTAGCCACCATACATAACTCTAATTCTAAGGGATCCAGTGCTTTCTTCTGACCTCCGTGGGTATCGCATGACAATGGTCTACTTACATACATGCATGCAATACACTCATACTCATAAAATAAAAATAATAAATAAAATATTATTATTATTTTTATTTTATGTAGGTTCACTCATATTATCCAATAACCACAGAAGTCAGAAGGGGGCGTCAGATCCCCTGAAACTGGAGTTACTGACAGTTGTTAGCCGCCATGTGGGTGCTGAGAACCAAATCCAGATTCCCCACTAGAGCAGCCAGTGCTCTTAATCACTGAGCCATCTCTCTAGCCCCATGAAGAGATTTCTTAATATTTCTTCACTTTGAATCATTTTCCTAAGATAATTCAGTGAATTAGAGTAACACATTAAGTGTAAATGTGATCAATAATTCTATGTGGAAAGTGCTGCTAGGTGCAACAGGCTTTTTTAAGCAATAAAATCTATTCTTCTGACTTACCTCTACAAGCTCACTGTCCATCATTGGAGAAAGAACTCTGAAATATCCTAATATTAAGATGTATCTAGATAGATAGATAGATAGATAGATAGATAGATAGATAGATAGACAGACAGACAGACAGACAGACAGACAGACAGATAGATAGATAGATAGATAGATAGATAGATAGATAGATGATAGATAGATTTCAGAATTCTCATACACTTTTCAGCAAAATTGAAGATCAGACATAGTTCAGGTAATCCAAATCCTGGAGAATGTTTAACATGTATTTAGGAAAGATAGTTACTGTGTTCACAGTTTACCTCTCTGGTTGCAATTATTCTGGCATGAATATTAAGCTCAGTTTGCATTTCCCTTGAATACAGCTATCAGAACAGTCAGGGAAATGCAGTCTGGAAGCACCATGTGGCAGAGGGCAATCTTACTTTTTGCCTCACTGAATATTCTGCAAAATGACTGTGAGGCAAGGAGATAAAACGGTATGGTTCTGTGGAATGGACCGTGAGAGCTGCTTTGTGTCCATAATCCAGAATAAGGAGGAAAGGATGGGCTCAGATTTCTTTGCAAGAGAGGGAGATTTAAGAGAATCAGTAGACTTTTCGTTTCAGTAGTTTAAAGTGGAGACGTCGCTGGAGGGCATGGCATCTGTCCACATTAGAGTTCTGGGTGCCCCAAAGGACAGTTTCACTCTCAACTCACTCATTCCCCAATAGAAAAAAACCTAGGAGTCCAGCTGGTGACCCCCACCTCTTATCAATGGCCATTTTGCGATGCCTCTAAAAGGATTATACTCATTTTCTTTTGGATATTTTAATATTATTCATTAAATAAGAAAACATGGGAAGTAATACGAAGGCTTGTCTTCACAACAGACTAGCTACCTTCATAAGCCAGCGTCTCATAGAGGATGGATGGGCATGTGCCCAAGCGCTGAGTGGACAGGACTGGGTAGAAAGGATGCCTGGAGGAGGAAACTCACCCCAGCACCCTGCTTTACTGTTGTCAGATGAAGTTTCCTGTTGACAGGCATCTCCTTTCCTCATCCTCCAGGGTTCAATGTCCTTCCCCTCAGTCTGTCTCTGACCTGATTAGTAGAGGCCAAGGACACCAGACAAGGAGTGTGACTGTTCCTGCCTCAACCCACACCCAGAGGGACACCAAGGCATCATGTATTAGTCAGGGTTCTCTAAAGAAACAGAAGCAACAGGACGAATATATAACTATATACAATTTATTGATTTGCTCACGTGACAGAGCTCAAGTAGTCCAACAGTAGCCGTGCCAAACTGGAGAGGCTGAGAATCCAGGGAACTGCTCAGTCTGCAAGGCTGGATGTCTCAGTAGTCCCAATCTGGTGCTGAAGACCCAGTGGATTCCAGGAGATCTGCCATACACACTGGGATCCGAAAGGTTGATTACAGCAGCAAGACAAACTCACCAGTGAGAGAGAGGCAAGCCGCAGGAATAAAAGGGACCAGCTCCTTCTGCAGTGGCCCTTTATACTGCCTGCTGGCAGAAGGTAATGCCCACATTTGGGGTGGGTCATCCGGGTTGAGTTGGTCCAATCCGAAGATCCTTTTCTCTTATTTGTTCCTTAGTCCAGTCAAGTTGACACTCAGGATTAACCATCACACATCAGAATCCCCAGCAAGGAAAACAGGAGGCCTTCCTCTTTCCTTAGGGTCTGGCCAGACACCAGGCCCCTGCTGTGCCTGGGTTTTGTCTGTTTTCTCAATAGGTAAATTCATCCCCTGCTACCAGCTTCCAGTTCCCTTCTATTTTCCTTTCCCAAACAAAGATCATCCATATCAAAAACGTTTTACAGCTCTCCCCCTCCTCACCTCTCCCCTCTCCCCTCTCTCTATTTTTAATATGAGAAGACAAACCTAATAGGTCCTTTACAATCTCTAGCAGTCAATAGCGTAGAAAGCAACTTCTCACAAATTTTTATTTAACATTACTATTGTGTGTATGTGATATGTGTGGGGGTGTCCCATGCGGCACATGACCTCCACGTCAGAGGACAACTTTGTGGAATCGGTTCTCTCCTCCTTTCTTTACTTGGGTCCCAAGGTTGAGCTCAGGTCCTCACAGTTCTATGGTCCGCACTTCAGCCACTGAGCCAGCCCACAGGCCCACAAAGCAACTTTTGGTTTGCACATAGCCAGAGTTGTTACACTGAGGAAACAATCTGTGTTTTCAAGATGAAAAACTTTACGAAAACATATGCAGGCTAATAATTCTTAGCCATCTTTCTAAGCAGTGTTTCTATCAATTCTTTGGGACTTTTGGAGGATGTATTTTGATTGTATTTACCCCCACGTCCCCCCTCCTCTCCTCTCAAATCCACCTCTCTCTCCCAAAAATCTTAATCATCTTGTGTGGCCCAAAAATCTTAATCATCTTAACTATTATCTTTAAATAACGCAAACCAAAAGTGATAGATTAATATAGGACTCACTAACAGAATATCATAATTTTGCCTCTATCCATGTTCTTTTTATTAAAAAAAAATTTTTTTGGTCTTTTTGAGACAGGGTCTCCCTGTAGCCCCAGCTGGCCTGGAACTCACTCTGTAGACCAGGCTGGCCTTGAACTCACAAAGATCCGCCTGTCTCTGCCTCCCAAGTGCTAGGATTAAAGGCATGTGCCACCACACCCGGCCACCCATGGATATGTTTTTTTATCATGTTTAGCTTTGAAGATTATTTAATATGTATTTTCATTTCATTAATCTTCCAAAATAATGTAGGCTTATTTGTGTTATCCAAATGCTCCACTACAAACAAGTGCTCCCAAATGGAAGGAACCTATGGTAGCAGAGGGTAACTCTTTTTTTTCTCAGAATAACCCATTTTATTTTTTATTTATTTTTTCTCCGTTAATTTTATATTACTCTAAAATATGGATACATACTCTCCACCCATATACAGTAATTACAGTCTGAAAATAAGTGGTGGGTGGATTCTAGAGCCCATTGACAGATTTTTTTTTAATTTTTTATTAATTTTATTTATTTCTGTATGTGTATGAATGTACTGTCTGCATGCAACTTTGTGCACCCGTGTCGTGCAATGCCACAGAGGTCAGAAGAGGGTGTCGGATTCCCCTGGAGCTGGAGTTCTCCTGGAATTGGAGTTTCAGACAGTTCTCGGCCGCCATGTGGGTGCTGGGGATCGAACCCGGGTCCTCTGCAAGAGCGGTCAGCGCTCTTAACCGCTAGGCCATCTCTCCAGCCCCCCATTGACAGATTTACATTAAAACAACATATCTGCTTTCAGATAAACAGAAATATAACAATAATGTTGTTCAGCTTCCCTTTCATCTGGGGATTTGGTCTTAGCATCCACAAATGAGGGAAACCATTTGCTATTTGTTTTCCTGGGACTGTGTTACTTCACTTAGCATAATGGCTTCGAGCTCCATCCATTTACCTGCAAAGTTCATGATGTCATCTTTTTTTACCACTGAATAGTACTCCACTGTGTAGATGTACCACATTTTTGTCATCAACTCATCAGTTGGGGGGCATTTGGGTTGGTTCCAGCTCTTCACTATTGTGAAGAGAGCAGCAGTAAACATGGATGTGCATGTATCTTTGTGGTAGGATGAGACTTTTGGGTATATACCCAGGAGTTACCTGATTGGGTCAGGTTGTAGGCTCATTTTGAGTCTTTTAAGAGTTCTCCACACTGCTTTCCATAGTGGTTGTACAAGTTTACATTCCCACCAGCAGTGGATGAGTGTTCTCCTTTCCCCACAACCTCCCCAGCATCTGTTGTCTTTTGTTTCCTTGATCTTAGCTAGTAGTATCACAGTGAGATAATATCTGAGAGTAGTTTTAATTTGCATTTCCTTATTTATTAATGATGTTGAACACTTTTTAAGATGTTTCTCAGCCATCTTTAATTCCTCACTGGTGAAGTCTCTGTTTAGTTCTTTACTCCATCTTTTGAGTAGGTCATTTGTTTTCTTCTTTGTTTCTTGAGTAATTTATATATTCTTGATGTTAATGCTCTATTAGATCTATCACTGGTAAAGATTTCCTCCCACTTTGTGGGTTTACTCTTCGCTTCCTTGATTGTTTCTTTCACTTTCACGCTTTTGAGTTTGACGAGGTCCCATTTGTGGACTATTGACCTTATTTTCTGTACAGCTGCTGTCTGATTTAGAAAGTCTTTTCCTACACCTATGTCTTATAGGTTGTTGCCAACTTTTTCTTCTATCACCTTCAGGATTTTGGGTTTCATGTTGAGATCTTGATCCATATGGAGTTTATTTTTGTTCAGGGCGAGAGGTAGGGGTTTAATTTTGTTCTTCTACAAATAGTGATCCAATTCTGCCAACACCCTTTGCTGAAGATGCTATCCTTCCTCCATTGAGGTTTTTTTGCCCTTTTGTCAAATATGGCTGAAATTGTATGAGCTCAACTTTGGATCTTCAATTTTGTTCCATTGGTCAATGGGTCTGTCCTAGTTTGTCTTCCATTGCTGTGACAAAACACTCTGACCAACACCAACCTGGGGAGGAAAGGGTTTATTCCACTCGCATCTCCTGGGTCATAGTTCTCACTCAGGGAGCCCAAGGCAAGAACTCAGGGCAAGAACCTGGAGACAGGCCATGGAGGAATGCTGTTCACTGGCTTACTCCCCTGGCTCATGCCCAGCCTGCCTTCTTATATGGTACACAACAACCTGCCCAGGGTGGCACCACTCATTGTGGGCTGAGCCCTCCCACACTGCTCAACCATCAAGACAATACTCCACAGATGTGGCCACAGGCCAATCCAATGGAGCCAATTCCCCAGTTGAGGCTCCCTCAACCCAGGTGTGTCAAGTTGACACTAAAGCTATCCAGCACAGAGTCTGTTTTTGTGCCAGTACCAGGCTGTCTTTATAACTATGGTCCTGTAATATAGTTTGAAGTCTGGTAGAGCAATCCCCCCTGTATTGCATTTTTCACTCAGGGTGCAGCAGGTAAGTCTTAACACAGTGCTTCTCCAACTGATGGAGAGAACTCAAGCCTTCCAGTTATCATTTGAGTATGAAATGTCCTTCAGAGGCTTATCTGGTAAATGTTCAGTGGCAAACTGATGAGCTTTTGGGAGGAAGGTGGATCCCAAAGGTTCTGACTTAATCAATTGCTTGATCCTTTGGTTCATACCAGAGTGGCATTCTTGAAAGGTAGTAAAAAGTAGGAAGTAGGGTCTCCTTGGAGAAAGCAGGTCATTGAAGGCCTGAGTTTGAAAGCATGTGTTGTCCTGATCCCTTCCTACCTTCCTCTGTGCTTCCTGTCCTCCCTGAAGTGAGAGCTCCTCTACCCTACACTCCCACTGCATACCATTCCCCAGAGCACAGGGCCTACCAACCACACAGTGGGATCTCTGAACCTACAATCTAAAATAAAGCCTTCCTCTGTTCAGTCATTGAAGTCAGGGGTTCTGCCAAAGCAAAAAAGCTGACTAATACACAGTGTAACTCCCAAGGCTAAGGCTGGAACAAGACTTTTCATTACTTTTCCAACTTAGTATGTTACAAACTATTGTATTTCCCCTTTGTTGTGGTTTGAAAGCGAAGTGTCTCCCAGAAGATTATGTCTGTGAACATTTGGGAAGGTTATGAAACCTATAGGACATATAGACTGGCTGGAGGACGAATGCCATTGGGGGGTCAGCTTTGAGATTGCATAGCCTGGCCCACTCACAGCCCCCTCTCTGCCCCTGAGTGTAGATGCAACTGAGAAGCCACTCCCTGCTTGCTCTCTATCCCTTCCCTGCCTGCGCTCCATCCCCTCCCTGCCTGCGCTCCATCCCTTCCCTGCCTGCGCTTCATCCCTTCCCTGCCTGCGCTCCATCCCCTCCCTGCCTGTGCTCCATCCCTTCCCTGCCTGCGCTCCATCCCCTCCCTGCCTGCGCTCCATCCCCTCCCTGCCTGCGCCCCATCCCTTCCCTGCCTGTGCCATGTCTTTCCTGCCCTGGTGGACTCTGTCCCCCTGGCACTGTAAGCCAAAATAAACCCTTTCTCTCTTGTTTTGTCAGGGTATTTTATTACAGCAACAGGAAAGAAAGAAACTAATACATTCTACCAAACATTCTTTCACAGCCAATGATAATATCCCTTATATTTTAGAGTCAGAAAACCAAGGGAAGTGACCATGACTTAATTTGCCTCTGTCTAGGTGCTTCACCCAGAGCGGAGCCTCAATGCTTTATTCCTCTTCTCCCTTCTGCACCAGGTTTCAGGTGTGCTCAGTTACCTGCATTGACCAGAACATTCCAGACCAGCAAGACCACACAGTTACCAGGTCTCAGAAGTCAAAGAGAAATCTCTGCTAGTTCCTACAACAAATAAGAAGAGCCTTGGGGCAGTGTTCCAGGACCCTTGTGATGCTCACCAGTCATTATTCAGACTACAGAATGAAATTCCAGTCGCAATAAATTCTTCCTGGCTTATGAATTTTCAGGGGTCCATTAAGGTTGAAACAAACTGGGAAGAGGTGAGAAGGGGGATAAACACATTCTAATACCCCCTTCCAAGAAAAAAAAATGGATAAGCCAGCTGAAAACACGGAGTTGATTTCCCAGGTGATCCCTGGCATGGATTTAGACACAGCCATCCCAAAGCTCGTACCATTCTGATTAATACTCACTTTATCTCCCTCGGCTGCTCACTTTCACACAGATGAATTAAATAATGCCTACCCTGTGCCACCCATGTCCCACAGGAGCACAGCCTGATTGCTCAGAAGGAGTCTATTATGGTGAGTATGTGAGAGCAGTTGTAAGTTACCACTTTTAACTCCATGGCACTGACACACATCACACCCTCCTCTCCCCCACCCCCACCCCCGCCACTGCCTCTCAGCAGCCGGGGCGCCTCAATGGGCCAACAGAAGTCATCTGCTAGAAATGTGCATCCTCTCATCAGAGTTATCTGCAAATAAAAAAGCTTTAAGTCATTTGGTCTGGAGGCAGTTAATGATGGACAGCTGTCTACATTTAAGTCTTTAGGTAACATCACTGTTTCCTGCCTCTTCTCCCCTCTGCCTACCAGCCCAGTGCTGCCTGCTGTACATCCCTGCCATCATTCCTCTTTAAGCAGATCAGCTCTCTGTGTGTATGGCTCTCTCTTGCTCTCTGTCTCTGACTGTCATGAAGCATTCAGAGGACAGAAAGCAAAGCTGCTTCCAAGAAAGGGAGAAAGAAACCTGGGTGAGGCTGCATTGTCTTCTCATCACCAGCTCCATCAGGAATTTGGCAGCCTGGAAATGTCATGCATAATATATGGAGCAAGCACTTTTCAAAGTGGATTAGAGGGATTTTTTTCCCTGATATAAAGCCAGGCAATTTTTCACTGATGCAGCTAAATGAAATAATCCTTTCTGTGTGAGGTCCTTCTCTGAGGGCTATTTACATATTATATTATGTTATGTGTTGTTTTTCTTTTTTATGGCCTTCTTTCCCCCATATTTACATAACAGATACACATCCTCAGAATTTTTCTTATAATTCTGTAACGTACTGTCCTTTAATTTTCATGAATGTGCTGAAAATCCATTCATTTTCTTTCACAGGCTTCTGTTTTGGTAAACTAATAATGTCGCTATTAAAATTCACCCCAGATCAAAAAAAGAAAAGAGATAAACTAAGCTTAAGATACAGGAAGAATAAAGTTTAACAGCAGCTGATAAAATAGTTGAGTGTTGTTATATCTCAGAGAGCTTGTAGTAAATGGTATTAAAATCACTGTATTGGAGAAACAGACCTTAGATACCATTTAGTGCAACCCACTCTCCTACACATAAATCTGTCCAGCTTTAAGATCACCTTTACAGAAGTCTCCTGTGGAAACCAAATTGACTTGTAGCACACAATGAATCTACCACCAAAGCTCCTCGATGCTGCCTTCACACTGTAACCCAGATCCAAGGAACCTTCCAACACTTCCACTGCCACCCTGCCCACCCTTGGACTCAGTCTTGGGACTGCCACACTTGCTCCCAGGGGACTATTCTCCATCTAGCCCACAAAGCAATTCCTTAACATTTTAATCCAGTCATATTATTTTCCTACTCAAAACCCTCCACCATCTTCACACCACTTAGCCTGAAGGCCTGATGTCACCTGGCCCGGGCCGCCTCTCTGACTTCATAGCCTTCCTATCCCCAACTTGGTCACTTTTCTCTAACCATTTTCTTCCTGGTGCACAACCAAAAAAATCCAAATCACAGCTTTGACCCCCGCAGCTCCCATTTAGAAGTTCTTTTCCCACTCTTGGCTCAGGCCTGATGTCCCGCAAATGTTGTTTAAACGTCGTCGCCTGCTCCCGGAAGCCTTCCTTGACTCCCTGTGTGAAGAAGCTCACTCCCATCTCACTTCTTCCACTCCATTTTTGTCAGATAAGCTTCCCACTCCTATATCAAGTGTAGACTGTGTCCCCCACTGCCTTGTTAAGAGAATAGGGTCGTCCCCTCTCTTGTTTACTGTCATATTACCAGAGGATGTACGTCAGGCTGGACTCCAAGCCTGGAGACCTATAGCCTCTCTGTGTATAAGGAAAAGAAAAGAATATCTATTTTTCCCTTCCAAGATTTGGAAAATAGCAGGTTTGGAATGTGTGAGCTTTAGTATGAAGCTACTACTATCTAGTTGGGAACACTTTAAAATATTAATGGAAAAATAAAATTTTCTTAAACATTTGGATGTTGACCTTCACTATCAATGTCACTGAATCTAGAATCAGGAAACTGAGGCATACCTTTAGTGTGTCTGTGAGGTTATTTCCAGAAAGTATTATCTATGGGAAAAAGACTTCCCTAAATGTAAGTGACACCATCCCATGGGCTAGGATGCCAATGGAATACAGGGGAAGTAGGGGGCGGGGTAAGAAAACCAGAGAGCATCAGAATTCCCCTTGTCTCTGCTTCTAGCCCACCGTGCTGGGATCTAAGGTGTTCTGGATGCCTTCCTCTCTATGATGAACTAAACCATAGGAAACCATCAAAATCAATCTTCCCGCTTTTAAGTTGTTTGTCAGATATTTGATCACAGTGATACAAAAAGGTACCTCACACATTCTGGTAGCAAGCTCTCTCTTTACGGTGTTTCTTTATTGTTTATGAGAAAATATTAGGTACTGGGAAAATAGAAGCTGTGTGTGGTAGCATACTCCTGTAATCCCAGAATGTGAAAGGCTGTGTTAGAAGGATTGCTATGAATTTTAGACCAGCCTGTGCTACAGAGTAAGATACCTTGTCTTGGAAAGAAGATAAAATTGAAAGAAAGAAATAAAGAAAGAAAGAAAGAAAGAAAGAAAGAAAGAAAGAAAGAAAGAAAGAAAGAAAGAAAGAAAGAAAGAAAGAAAGAAAGAAAGAAAGAAAGAGGAAGAAAAGGGAGGAAGGGAGGAAGGAAGGAAGGAAGGAAGGAAGGAAGGAAGGAAGGAAGGAAGGAAGGAAGGAAGGAAGGAAGGAAGGGAAAAAGAGAACATCATAAAAGAAATACAAAAGCCTTACCTGAGCAGCTCAATGGCTTGACTTAAATGGTTAGGCATATGTACTCTGGAGCCAAGCTGCCTGGGCTCAAAACCTAGCTCAGTCACCTATGTCCTATGATACGTGTCACTTTGGGACATGAAGTGTCCTGATATTTGACCAAGTTTTAATTTGAGTGTGTTTGTGAAGGGGTTTGCACCTGAGACCAAGGTTTGACTCAATACACTAAGAAAAGCAAATTGTCCTGGGGGTAGCCTCATCGAGGCAATGTAAGTCCTGAATAAAACAAAAAGTCTGATCCTCCTATAAGTGAGAAAGAATTCTTCCTGCCTGATTGCCTTCAAGCTGGGACATGGGTTTCCTTGCTCAGCCTCGGACTAGAATTATACTACTGTCTCTCCTGATTCTCAAGCCTTTAGACTCAGAATGCAGCTAATTCCACCATCAGCTTCCCAACTATAGATCTGTACCCTGTTGGGCTCCAGCACTACGTAAGCCAATCCTTGTTTTAACTACATGTCTATGTATGTATCCATCCACTCAGTTATCCTATGGCTCCCGCTTTTCTGGAAAACCCCAACACACACACACACACACACACACACACACACACACACACATGCACACACACACATACACACTCACTCACACACACACTTGAGCATCCTTGGCAAGATGACTTAATTTTCTGTTCACATCCATAAAACAGGGACAGCAGCATTACCTACCATAGGGCACTATTTTATGGCATAAAGAGCTTCCTATAGATCCTCTGTTTGGGTAATCCCTACCACAGAGTAAGTGTGTGAGTGTCCGCTACTATAATAATTCTGCTAGCCAGGAGATTTTTTTCCAATTTTTATTGAAGCTTTGTGCATTTCATACAAAATTTCCAATCAAATCTAGACCCAGTCCCCCTTCCTCCTTCCCTGCCCCCACCTCACTAGAGCTCATGCATTCTGCCAAACATGTTTTTCACCTTTTTCTCAGTCTCTTTTAAAATTTTTAACGCAGAAGTTTACTTTTTTGAACAGAAGTTCACCGTTTCAGTCAGTTCTTTGACCCAGTCTTTTGGTGTTGTTTTTGTTGTTGTTGTTGTTGCTGTTGTTGTTCTTTCCAATTTGCATTACTCTAAAATATGCATATATGCATGCCACATATATCTGGTTTTTTCTATTTTTATTCCACATATATCTTTTAGCATCTTCAGCTTATGATTTCATTTTTTTTTTATTAGGCTGAAAGATGTCATGTTTGAAGGCTCCTCCTTGGCAATCCCAAACACCCACCAGTTCTGTCCTTATGCTCCACACTGGGGTTTTCCCTTCCCATGGTCACCAAACAAGGTCTAGTAAGCACCGCATCCTGTCTTGATCCTCCTGTACTGGTCTCCGTGATACAGCCTGGGTAGTCCAACAATGGCAGTCTATACTCTCAAGAGGCTGAAACCCCAGTAGTAGCTCAGCTCACAAGCTAGTTGTCTCAGCAGTCCCCATCTGGCACTGAAGGTTTGGAGGATTCTTGGAGAGACATGAGTCTTCAATCCATATTGGAAGGTAGCCAGGAGATTTTTAAGACTGTGGTATCCGGGCTGGAGAGATGGCTCAGGGGTTAAAAGCACCGACTGCTCTTGCAGAGGACCTGGGTTTGATTCCCAGCACCCACATGGCGGCTAAGAACCGTCTTTAATGCCAGTTCCAGGGGAATCCGATGCCCTCTTCTGACCTCCACGGCAATGCACAACATGGGTGTACCAACATACATGCAGACAATACACTCATACACACAAAAAATAATAAATAAAAAAATTTTAAAAAGAACAGTGGTATCACATGAGGTATCTGTAACAGGTAAAGTTAAAGAGGGGAACAGAGCAAGTTCCGTTTTCATGTGCCTTAACTTCCATTGTTCAAGGATTCCTGGATATATTATGGGCTATGGAATACCCATTAACAAATAATCTCTGATACCTTTACCTAAATATCTTCAACAACATCCAGTATAGCTATTTAACCTTAAACAGAAAACAAAAGTATTAAAGCTCAAGGTCTAAAAGGATATTCAAAGTAACTACAGAATGCACGGTAACTATTTAAGTCTATGTGAAAGATAAAGAATCAGGAGAAATGGCACTGCTATCGTCAAGGTCACACAAAAGTGAGTAGTGCTATGCCTCTGACCCACCATTTAATTCACTGAGTTTATACAACCTGCAACAACCACATCTCTCTTTAAGGCACTTGGTCTCTGACACCTTGAAGCCACTGGAATCCCATGGTTATCCTGAACAAAGATTCATCTCACACTACTTTAGCTTCCCTAGGCCAGTCTGCAATGTACAGTTTAATTAAATCCTGTGGAGTTGCAGTTTTGAAGGAGCTATTATCTTTAAGTGATTCTGGTTTATGAGTGTCTACGAAAAGAGGAGAAGGGGAGGGGGAAAAAAAAGACAGAACAAGAGGTGACAGAGATGAGGAAGCAAGAGCACAAATCAAGCATCTTTGATCTAAGTTGATTAGCTATGCATCTTGCCAGCAGTAATTGAAAGACACAAGGAGAATGTGAATTGCCCACGGAGGCTCTAGTGTGCAATGTGGATGCTCTCTCCATCACCTGTCTCATAGAGACCCGTGGTGCTGACACGACATTAGGGTTTGCAAAAGGCAATTTTGGACATCGAATAACGCAGTGCTTCACCCTTACAATTTACATTTAGATGCTGCAGAAATAAGTTATAGAAGCAAATCTAAGTGGAGTTCACAGTTTCAATCAAAATTTCTCTTTTCTTGTGATGTTTGTTATTCATCATATACAGTGCCATTGCAGAGAGAGGAAATTTAAAAGAACAATATTTTGCATTGCCCAATTGGCTTTAGGTTTGAGTAAAGATATAGTTTGGTTTTGTTGTTTTTGCTATATCACACACTGAAAATTAACTAATTTTTACCTTTCAGAGAGCAAATTTCGGATGAACATATACTGAAAGGGGGGTTCAGGAAATGGGCAAACCCATAAATGGTGTTCTTTGCCAGACATTTTTATCCCCGCGGTATAGGAACAGGGACACATCACCTTTCCATGCAAATAGAATGGCCCCAGGCTTTTCTTTGCAATATTTATGATCAAATTATATTTTTAATGTCTTTGGAACTCCAGAAACAATTGGAACTACATGATTAGCTGACAGTGCTATGTTTTTAGTACACATAATAAATCTAGATGTAAATTTCATTTCAATGTTGTATCCTCTAAGGATGTTAGCTATTTGAGCTTTAAATTCCCACATTTGGTGCAATCTAATTCCACAAATGGTAATTGGCTGCCATAACTGGGCACTGTATTAGGCACTGTGGGGGCTGAACATCATAAGGACACAGTCTCTGAACTTAAAGAACTCAGTTCAGTGAGGAGACTGGCTTGTAGAAGGGACAGAGCAAGGGTACTGGCCAAACCGAAGTGTAGGTTAAGATAGTGTCGTGGCGATACAAGCAAGGCACTGGGCGAGGTTTACGCCACATACACCCTCCAGAAAGTCTCACGGCATTCCATTCATCCTTTCTGCAGACGCACTGGTTCCTCCTCTTCATCTCTTGAACATGTAGCATGTAAGTCACTAGCATTTGCATGAGATGAGTCCAGTGTCTTTGAACTCCTCATGCCTTTATGTCTCAGTTTTATCGTCTTCTCACCACCCTCAGCCTTCCTGTCTGACGCATGCTATGACTTCTACTGCCTCCACTGGCTGCATTCTGAGCATGCGGCCCTCTGTGCTCCCTCCGCTAACTTTCTGACTCACTTTTCCGAGTTCCCCGGCATCTACGACCACGGAATCCATCCATCCTTGCACGGTCCTTCTTCACCCCATGCTTCACACTCCCCACTCCAAAACCCACACTTATTACTCACTGCAGTGTGCACATTCCGACATCCCTTTCCACAAACTTGATTAGCTGCAAACCCCACTCTGAACCTGCACCTGGATATCCAACCCACTAGATAGATGAACATGTAATTAAACTGATTGGTTCACCTCAAATCAATGATTCCTAACTCCAAGTGGAACTCTCCTGCTTCCCAGGATGCATATTATATTTCTCTAATCATCCGAGTCTTCCTCTCTCCAGAGGATTATTCTATACTTTCTGTTCTTTTCTTTTTTAGGTTTAAGTGTTTAACTTTTTATTTTTTTATTTTTTATTGTTATTAAACTTTTTCTATAAGTCTTACATCATTTCTCAATCAAATCTAGAGTTACTTTCCTTTCCATGCCCCCCAACCCACCTGAGTCCCTGCACTCTGCCATACATGTCCTGTATCTTTTTCTGAGTCTTTCCAGAGTTTTTTTCCCAGTTCTTTTGTTGTTATTGTTCTCTCCTACTTGTACTGCTTCAGTATATACATATTATTGCTTCAGTATATACATATATATACATAGTTATATACACATAAATATATACACATATCACTTGAATTGGAGGACATTTTTTCCCTAAAAGATGTCATATTTTCCTTAAGGAAGTGCTCGAAGACTTCTCCTTGGCAAGCCCAAACAACCATAAATCCTGCACTTGTGCTCCACATTGGGGTCTTTCCCTCCCATAGTCCCCCAAATGAAGTCCAGTCAGCACGCATCCTGTCTTGATCCCCCTGCATTGGCCTCCATGATACAGCTGAGGCAGTCCAACAATGGCAGATCAGATTCTGACAAGGCTGAATTCCCATTAGCTGCTTAGTTCACAAGCTGGGTATCTCAGCTGTCCTCAGTCCACCTTGGAAGGTTAAAAAGCTGTATCCCATGTCCTTGAGGAGTGCCAAAAGCAGTGGCATCCACAGAGCATATGCACCTGCCTGTAAGAACTGAAGACAGGCCAAACAACAGTGCTCTCTTTTTTTTCTTTTTGTCTTTTTACTAAGATCTCAAGTTTTATGTCTGTATTACAGTTTCTCTGGCCTTACTGATTATTTCTGGTTGTACATTCCTTCTGGATGCTTAAGGCCACAGAGTTAGCCCTGATTAACCAAGGTTTTGTTTTCTTAGGTCAGTTGAGGATCTGGTCCTCAGGGGTCTCTCGGGGTTTTTTGGGAGGGAGGGGGGAGTCCCTTGCTCCTTTCAGTTCCTCATCCACCAGTTCCATCCACTGGAGGACAAAGCAGGCCTTGCTAGACCAGGCTTCCTTTTCTGAAGCATGAGCAAACTTTCCTCTTTTTAGATTGGACACTGGCTGAAGTCCCCTTAGTGACTCTCCAAGACCTCCCTCTACAGGAAGACTGGTGACCCACATTTGCAGGACATTTCAAGAGATGCCCCCATGCATAATCCCCTAACACTTGGTTGACCTCTGAGGGCAAGGACCAAAGTTATCCCCCAGGTCCTTTGGCCAAATTGGTATGGATGTCCGGTATGGTCGTTAAGCACCCAGAAAGGCTAAGTTGCACCAGCCTGTTACATTGCACCTATATTAACATTGTATCCTTTGGAAACAAACTATGTTATTTCCAGGTCATATTTCTCCATTCACATCTTTCCATTTTAATCCCATATTACTCTAAAAGATACACACATACCCTCCATCATATACTAAAAAGCCAAGGTCTGAAAATAAGTATTAGGTCAGCTCTAGAACCTCTGTAGGGATTCTGGATACAAGAGCACAGTTGTCTTTAGCTCATGAGGAATATAACATTAACATTTCTCAGTTTGTCTTACACCTAGGTACTTGGTACTAGCATCCACAGATGAGGGATACCATTCATCTTTTGTTTTGGGGGGGGGGACTGTGTTACTTCACTTAGCATAAAATCTTCTAGTTCCATCCATTTACCCACAAATTTCATGATGTCATCTTTCTTTACCTCTGCATAGTACTCCATTGTGTAGATGTACCACATTTTCTGTATCCACTCATCAGTTGAGGGGCACTTGGGTTGGTTCCAGCTCTTCACTATTGTAAAGAGAGCTGAAATAAACATGGCTGTACATGTATCTCTGCTGTACGAAGAGTCTGATGGATATATACCCAGCAGTGGTATGGCTGGGTCAGGTGGTAGGCTCATTTTCAGTCTTTTAAGGGTTCTCCATACTGCTTTCCATAGTGGTTGTACAAGTTTGCATTCCCACCAGCAGTGGATGAGTGCTCCCCTTTTCCCCACACCCTCTCCAGCATTTGGTATCATTTGTTTTCTTGATCCTAGCCAGCCTTATCAGGGTGAGACGATATCTTAAAATGGTTTTAATTTGCATTTCCTTAATTATTAGCTATGTTCTTTTCTAAGCCTGCAGCATCTTTTCTGCCATTCAGAGCTGACCTGTCTTTTATACATTGACTTAAATGGAAACAGTCAGAAGAGATTCCAACATTGTCCAGCAGCCATGAGCCTACCTATGTGCCCTGTTCTCCAAGCCATGAGCCTACCTATGTGCCCTGTTCTCCACTGGGTCTTTCTTCACTTTTTAAAAAAGATGAATGTTTAATCTCCTATTAGAGGCCAAATGCATCTCCTCTACTCCAGAGTACTCTCTCTCTCTCTCTCTCTCTCTCTCTCTCTCTCTCTCTCACACACACACATTGAAAAGTACCTCTCTCTTGAATCGTTCCCACAAGCATAACTACATACAATAATATCCCATTTCATAGAGAATCCATTCCTGCCTTAACCATTCCTTTCCTACTCTTTGTAACAAATCTCAGTTTTTTTTATTTATTTATTTATTTATTTATTTATTTATTTATTTATTTATTTTGTGGCTGGCCATGTGGAGTCCTGCACGCCTCTCCAGCATCACTTACCTGGAAAGGTTGCTCTGCCAGCTACTGTTTTTTTCTCCCTTCCCAAACAGAAACAAATCTCAATTTTAAAAATAGTTATTTATACTAGCAAGGTCAAGATCCCTTTGCTAATTCTCTCTTGACCCAGTTGTCTGTCCCTAGAACTCTATTTCCAGCTCCATCTTGAGCATAGCCATTTCTCGGTTCTTACGTAACCTCTTCAGTGACATGTGTTCTCAAGTTTATTATTCTTTCCTCCTTGAAATGTTGCCTTCACCAGGTCTCCAGAATAAGGACCCCAATGGAAAGTGGCAACTTCAGAGCCAACCAGAGTGACATCCGCGACCTCTTCTCAAGCACTCCTACTGGCGGTAGTCAGTGCCACTTGGAAGCTGGAAGCCATCTCAAACTTAACGTGCATAGTACAAAAGTGATGCTGAATTGCTGAATTCCCTCCTCTGATCTGTTTCTTCTGCAGTCAGCCCTCTCTAAAAAAAAATCAACTGCATCTGTCCAGATGTTCATGACCAAAATTTTGGAATTTCCTTTGCCCTCCTTGCTCTTTATTTCCACATCCAATCCAACAGCAAATCTTGTTGTCGTCAGCTTCGAAATCCAGCCACTTCCACTTCAGTCGATGCCAGCATCCTCTCATCTCAGCATTTACAATAGCCTTTGATGAGCTTCTTGACTTCCATCTTTGACTCCTCTCACCACTGAAGCATAGGAGTAATTTTTAATGTCAGTTATTTATGTTGCTATGATCTCAATGTATGTATCAAAAAGAATAAGTATGTTGATACATAATCACCAAGGCAATAGTATTAAGACATGCAGGACTGGGGAGAAGGCTCAAAGGATGAAGCACTTGCCACACAAGCATCAGGACTGAGGTTTTGATCCCTGGTACATGTGTGTGCTAGTTTTCTTTCTATTGCTATGATAAATACCCTAACAAAAGTGACTTATGGGAGAGAGAATTTACTTTACCATCAATTCCAAGTTACAGTCCATTATTGCAGAGAAGTCAATGAGGCTGGAGCTTGAAGCAGCTCATCATGTCATATGCACAGTCAAGACCAAAGAGAAATGAATGTAGGCATGCTTGCTGCCTTGGCTGACTGGGTTCAGCTCGGTTTCCCAACTCTCATATGCTTCAGTTCTCATGGCCTAGGGAATGCTGCCACAAACCACGGCTCATTCTTCCTCCATTAACTAACTTAAGACAGTCCTCTACCCACAGGCCAATTTAATGCAGACAATGACTGATAGATAATCACCCAGGTGACTTTAGGTTTTGTTGACTTGGCAACTAAAATTAACCATCACATCATGTAAAGCCAGATGTGCCAATGCATATCTAGAATCCCAGTAAGGCTACAGTGAGACAGGAGGAAAAACAGGAGAGTCCCAGGAGGCTTGTGGGCCAGCTAGCCTGTTGCACATAGCTGTGAATATCAAGAGACCCCACCCCAAACAAGATGGAAAGTGAGCACCTGAGGCTGTCCTCTGAGCTCCCCATGCACACCTTGGCACAACTTCCCACACTCACATGAACACACACACACACACACACACATGAACAGGCACACATATACACACTGTATACACATCATGCACATACATACATACATATATACATACATACATACTACACACACCTCATGCATGCACACACCTGAGGCTGTCCTCTGAGCTCCCCATGCATACCATGGTACAACTGCCCACACTCACATGAACACACACACACACACACACACTAACAGGCACACATATACACACCATCCACATACATACTACACACACCTCATGCATGTATACATCATACATACACATATTTTAAAAACAGAGAGCGGTACAGCCTTTAGGAAGCGATTGTGTTGCAAAGGCTGTGCTCTCATGAGTGAGACCAGTTTCTCTATAAAAGGTCTACAGGTGCTTGCTCACCCCTTCCCCCAGTGAGAAGAAAGCAAAAAAGCACCAATTATGAAGCAAAGGGTGAGACCTCCCAAGACTCCACATCTGCTGGTTGCTGCTCGTGGACGCCCCAGGCTCTAGAACTGTAAGAAATAATCTCTCCTGCTTATAAATTACACAGTCTAAGGTATTTTGCCATAGCAGCCAGAATGAACCAAAACACAACATTTCTCTATTAAAGGTATTCAGGAGAGCCCTGTCTCATTAATCGTGAAAGCCACTACTTACTCAAGGCTGAGAAGCCCCCATGAACTGGTCTTCAGTGCCCCTCTGACACAACATTCTCCGCCTCTTCCCTGACTAACTTACTGCTAGACTCCAAACATGCCGTATTTGACCTAGCTTCAGGACATTTGTCCCTCTTTTCATTGGGCTTACAACCCTCTTTTCCTTGTATCTAAGTTTGGTCTCTCCCATAATTCAACTCTCTACTTGAATGGCACTATGCCAGATGTCCCCAGATACCCTGTGAGTTATCCCCTGCCTTGTCACCCTGCCATCTGACTCTGCTTCACTTGCCATCTTTGCATTTGCCATTGTCTAAAATATTGCATATTTGTTTATTTGAAATTATGTTGAGATCCTTGAAAGCAAGGACCCGGTTTTTGTCCCCTGCTGTGTCCCAAGTGGCCAGAAGGATAAACAGTACATCGTAGTCACTGAAAGTTATGCATGACATGATAGAAATGTTCCCGCCTAATTCCCACTTCCTTCCTAATGTCTCCTGAGCTTATCAATAGTAGCAAGAGACATGAAAATGAGTCCTTCCCACATGATTTTCATGAGTTCCCTCCACTCCAACCCAGTAGTATGCAAGCTCTGAACCAATACCAATCTGAAGCCTCATCTTCAAATTCCTTGTCTCCTACTCACTCTCCTGACTCTCTGTCTCCAATGTCTCACATCTCTGGAAGGTTTTTCATCATCCAGTGTCTTTAACCTCAGCCATTTATTAAGGTCTTGATCTATATATCTATATTCTCTTCAGACCACTTGTTACCATATAAAATTATACTTGTCCCCAATACCTCTATTGCTGGGACACATACACGAGAGAGAGAGAGAGAGAGAGAGATGTGTTTCATGAGCTTAGGAACTTTATCTTACTCAAAGCTTTAAGCTTTATTCCCATATCCTGGAAGAGCGCTTAGCAGAGAGCAGAGCCTCTGTGTAAGTTTATGGAATAAAGATATTGTGACCATGAAGTTCAGGTGATCTTTCTAAAACAAATTTGGCTATGTAAATTCCCAAGTTAACACATCCGGCAGACTATTGTAGTTCCAGACAAGATTCTTCACTCCACAGCACGTTTCTGGGAACTGTCCATTTCCTTTTCTCCACTAGCAGATTTTCTGCCTGATTTGCCCTTTGCCTAAAGTATTTTTCTAAGGCAATGTCTCCCTTTTCCTGGTTAATTCCAGTTTGTTCCTCGGGATTGAGGTCTACAAGTTAGATGCTGCTACTTATATACAAGGCACTATATAGTTACTAGGTTGGAACAGGGGACTGTATTAGACACTCCGTTACAACTGAACCCTGGGCTAAACAGTAGTTTACAACTGTAAATGGCCTACCCCTGGACTGGTCGCATAATGAGATCTAAAATCTAGCTCCCAAGCTTAGCTTAGCACATTGCTTATGTAAGTTGCTATTACTGTTGCTTTGTTTATTTTCACTGCTACTAAAGTTACGTTTCTCCTCTCCAATGGATTTCATTATCCAAAATTGCCTGAAAACTCAGAGGTAAGCAAGGCAGGCCATTGAGGAGCCAAATTGGTGTCACAAAGCTGATGTACTTTAGTGAGAATCTAGCACCATAGGCCCTCTCTCAAAACCTAATTAATAGCAGGGGTAGGCTCATTTGAAACACTTCTAACAACCTTGGTGACCTAGTTCCTCAGCCCAAAAGATGACAGAATCAATAATCATCAACTGTTTCAGTAAGTCCTTACTAAATACAAGACACCATATAAAAAGACAAGTATTAAAATTACCTGATCCTCTTATCACTGCCACCCACTTAAAAGGTGTCCCAAATAAGAACTGATACCCTTAGAGACAAATACATCAGGATAAAAGCTGTAACAAAGTCTAAAGAAAATACATCTAAGATCAAAAGGCTCTTTCACCCGGATCTCTGTCTGGGTGGACAGAATGGGTGGGCTATAACAGCCTTTAGAAAACCTCACTAGTTCACTTCCTGTCTGCTGTGAGAAATTAAACCAGGGGGTCTTTAACAAGGCCCAGGAACTCTAAAATCCCTTGATCTATGTTCAATGTTCTGACCTCGAGCTACTATGGAAAACCTAAAATATATTTACTATAGTCTGATTGAAAAGGCAGACAGGGGTGTCTATAATATGTTTTAGAAGGCTGTGTAAAACAAAATGTGTTTTTTCTTAAGTTTGCAACTTGGTTGGATGTTTCAGTTATCTGGAAAATCCACTTATATGGAACACTTCCAATCCCCTTTGTGTTAAGTAAGAATTTCAGTGTGTTATTTAAACAACCCAGCAGGGACCAACAGAAATAGTGTAAGGCTAAAGAAGCAGAGAGACGCCTGCTGGGGATTCTCCTTACCCTGCAGTTTCTATTAAAAGGACTGGGCAATGGGGATATGTGTGTAATTCCTCAAGGGGACATTAATGGCACATTTCCTTCCCCCATTAAGAAAGTGTCATAGGGATGAAGCAGTCATCTCCCAAAGAAGGTGGACAAGTCTCACTGCCCTCAACCTGAATGCATCCCATCCTCGTCACTTCACTCAGAGAAACGAACAGGCACAGTCTGAAGAAAGCTGGGACATGACATCTTGCAGAGCCCCCTTCCCAAATGTTACTGGCAGCCTCTACAGGGTACTCAGATGGGTTGCATATTTAAATGTTTAATCTGTTGTTTTAATGCCTTAAAATTATGTCCCTTTAAGGGAAACATGACAGAAAAGAAACATTCCATGTCCACATGGAAAAAGTGACTGTGGTGGGCATCACATGGACTTCTCTGCATGGACTATGACTGCCACACTAGGACTGCTCACATCAGTTTCACCTCTTTCTGTGGCAAGCCCATGCTTTTCTGTATCCATTCATCCACTTCATAGTTCCAGGACCAGGCCATGTGCCAGGCCCTGTGTTAAACCCAAGAATTTAACATTGGGAAACTAACAAGACATGATCTCTGCCTTCAGATTATTCATTCTTTGCAGAATTACAACAGTCTTAAAAGCTACTGAGGATTATTAATAATTATGAATCCCTGAATGCCCAGAGTAGGAGAGGAAAGAGTGACCTAGTGATAGGCCTGGGGAGTTAGAGAAAGCTTTCTCCAAGAAAAGTCATTTGAACTAAGAACCCAAGGCTGGACTGGCATTAACCTCTAGCCCTTGATTTATGACAACCAATCAATTATTTGCTAGCAGTGGTCAACATCTGCAACCCTGTGTGCACAAATCACACACCTAAGTTTACTAGGAAAATACAAAGTCACTGGATTGCTTGGCACAGCTTCCCTGATGTCAATTTTATTCAAAACTATTAGGGAAAACTTTTGATTCTATTAAAAACAATGTAGTTTTATAGCAGAAAAAAAAATCAATAGCTGAGATGTTCTTTGTTGTTGGGTTGATTCTTTAAAGAAGAAAAATGCTACTTTCTAGAAAAGTCTAATCTTCTCATGGGTTCTAACACTTTAAATTGCCATCAAAATAAGAGTGCACAGAGGAAGACCCTGACACAAAACAAATTCTCCATATATCTGAGGTATTTTAAATATTATCCTTGTTGTTACTGGTATTCTTATACATGTTTACACCCTACAGAAAGAACGCAGGACAATAGAAAAGCAAGTGAAAGGAAGTTTGGAGCAGAGAGAAATAAATAATCCACTTTTATTTTTATTATTTTTTTAATTTTTTTATTTAATTTATTTATTTTCTATGTGTATGAATGTACTGACTGCATGTAGGTTTGTGCAATGCCAAGGAGGTCAGAAGAGGGTGTCAGATTCCCCTGGAACTGGAGTTCTCCTGGAATTGAAGTTACAGATGGTTCTCAGCCACCATGTGGGTGCTGGGGATCCAACCCCGGTCCTCTGCAAGAGCAGTCGGTGCTCTTAACTGCTAGGCTATCTCTCCAGCCCCTAAATGATCCACTTTCAATCTGTATCAAGCCCACATTGTCATCAACAATGTCTTTATAGGAATGTCCTATATCAAAAGTTTAAGGTCTTCCTCACCTACAGGCCAAGTTCAAGCCCAGCCTGGGGTATATGAGACATTGTCTCAAAATAAAAAATAAATCCTCTTCCCAGCACTGAAGACACCAAGATGGAGCCCATGTTCCCAGGACTCAAGATGCTGAGATGGAGCCCGGAATCCTAGGACTCAAGATGTAGAGATGGAGCTGGTGATCCCAGAACTTTTTGGAGCCTGTGTTCCCAGGACTCAAGACACTGAGATGAAGCCCGGGATCCCAGCACTCAAGACGCCAAGATGGAGCCCAGAATCCCAGGACTCAAGATGTGGAGAAGGAGCTGGTGATCCCAGCACTCAAGATTCTAAGATGGAGCTGGTGATCCCAGAACTTTTTGGAGAAAAAAAAAATTCAAAGGGAACAACAGCAACAAAAAGACTTGCTCAGAGAACTTACCCAAACAGTAAACTTCTACATCAAAAAAATTAAAAAAAAAAAAGACTTGAGAAAAAGATACAAAACAGGACTTAATATGTAAGGCAAAATGCCTGAGTAGGGGGTGGGGCATGGATGGAGGGAAGGGCATAAACTTGATTAAGAAATATTGTGTGAAATGCAAAAAACTCAATTAAAAATTAAGGAAAAAATTAGATCTTCTTAATGTATGGTACAATCTCCCTTTATAAACTAAAAATACGTCAAGCTTACCATATTACATTTTTTCAAAAGAAAGGATTGTATCAAGTCCCCAAAAGAGAATGGATGAGTTGATATTTTCACAGATCTAGAAGCTACATGACTTTTCCATTCAGTTACCTACTCTGACTCACTCATCTCTCTGGAATAGATTACCAAAAAGGTGATTACTCCTTGGTTTCCTATTCTTTCAGAAAAAAAGAAAATCAACCTTAGTTGTTTAATTCTCACTAGAGAAACCAAGTGCCACTATAAGGCTCAACTCCGTTGTATCTTATAGCTGTCTATATCAATGAGAGCCTTTTCCTCTTCAAACACTAGTTGGACCTCTATGTTCTAAAGACCTAGGTGATTGGGCATTTAATCTTCTTAGCCAGGAGTATAATAACTTATTTGCAGACCTAGTAGGAGGTAATATAAACATTTTACCCTAAAGGCAAACTTAGCATTTAGTTCTACTGCATGCAAATAATTTAATCCTTTCTTTTCTTTTTTCTTAGCTGCTCAAAGACAGATGCACTCTCTTTAGAGATTAGGCAGAATGTGATGACTTAATTCACATTTACTTACACGCCTGGCTTAGCATCCTTGTGACTGTTCTTTTGAAGACTCTTCCTAAAAGCAGCTGCTGTCATTTTTGCTGAGAAGAGTGCCTGTGAATTCACTCATCATAGCAGAGCCCAGTGTACTGAGAAGTGTGCAGGTGAATGACTGAGTTTACTGGTTCAAACCCCAATCAAACAGGAGGCCATAAGAGGTCATCCCTGGCTCCGCCTCTGATGGGTAATGTGAATCAAGGCCCAGTGGCTTGTCGCCACTTTCTTGACGGATGTTGATAAGCTTCAGCAGTGGCCTGGGATGAGAAGACCTTCAGTGCTCTGCCACACTACGGTCTCTCTCTCTCTGAGTTTGTTGGGCGATGGTATTATTTCTGTTCTTCACTAGTCTCTAAGGCAGTCCCCCCCCTGAAAACTGTGAATGCAACAGTTTGTCTTCCTTTCTTCCTTGTTCCTTAAATTTGCATACTCACATTTACCGAGCACTTATTAGCATCAAGCACTTTGCATGCAATAGAAATAATGCCCAGTGCTTATTGAGTATGACTGTACTACATGATATTCTAAGTTATTTAAACATAGAAACTCATTTCATAAATCCCAGGGCAGTGGAGATTGCTATTATCCTTATTTAAAAATTTATTTGGAGCCCAGAGGGGGTTCAGTCACATGTACAAAGTCACACAGCTAAGAACTCTAATCAGCACAATTTGGAAAAATGCAATTTGAGATTATCCATGAGACTTCTTTAAAAACTAGTAGTGGACCAAAGGGATCAGGAAGAGCATTTAAGCCACTACCGTCTCCTCAGAGACCTCAAAGTCCTGCAGGAACAAATACATATACTTGATAAGCATCATTCAAAGGCTGATGGTAGAATAAGAACTACCATTATCAAAAGGGTTATGCCATGCATGGGTGATAATGCACCCTCCAAGAACAATAGACTATTTAATAAAAACCCCAGTGTAAAGCATGAGAAACCTCCCTTTGAATTGTTAGTCAGGGTAGTCAAAGAGACTCCCAAAACAGTAGAGGCTATTGCCATGGCCCTTGATTGCCTCCAAGAACTCGAAGGTAAGACCCTATTGCTAAAGACACTATATACTTAGAACACAGGACTTAGAGGAATTGAACTGGAACTAATCTAGAATCCTCCTCCCTGAGGACCAGCTTTCATGGTATCAACTGTGCAAGCTGCCAAGTTGAAAAAGCAATCACTAGTCCTACTCAGCTGTAAATTCTATGAAGCACAAAAATAACAATTCCAGCAAGAGATCCCTAATAGTGCAATGGTGATACTTATATTTAGGGGAGGTGGGTAACCAACGACTTCCTAATTAGACTTAAGGCCCACTCAGTGGAATGGAATTCATGCCTGGTACTATAAAGCTAGCCAAAAGCCTGTGGTCAGGGAGATGCTAGAAGAGAACCTACTACTACTGCCATTTCCCTAAACCAAGACAATTTCTAACTCATCCTTAAACTCGCTGATAGGTGCACCTCTCACCCCTCATTTTAAAAAGCCTCTTTTTGCAACAGTTGGTGACGAGTACTGAGAGCCAAAACTGGTCAAAATTCAGAAAAATATGTGAGTGTGGGGTGCCCAGACCCAACATCTAAAATGCAACACCTAGGCCTAAGGCTCAAGGAACAACTCAGAAGAGATTGTAAGAGCCAGAGAATCGGGATGCCTGCTTCTGGATTGTGTCTTCCAGACATAACAAAGAAGCTACACTATAAAATCTCAACAATATGGTTTCCTGAAGAAGTCCTCCATAATGACACCAGCTGACATGCCAGCATAGATGAGAAAAAGCATTCACAAGGTCACACCTCTAGAGGAAGACTACAAGCAATTCATGGCTGCTGAGGTAGAATCAGTTTTCTCTAGGGGTGAGCTCCTTCATAGGTTATCCAATCCCAGGTAGTCAGCACTAAATATATGTATATACTAGTGCCACTAAACCGACTCAGTATATTATATATATATATAATATTATATATATATATATATATATATATATGAATCTATTCATGTATACCCGCATAACACTAACAATTTAAAAAGAGGTCAGGATATTGGTAGAGAGAGAACATGAAAGGAGATGGATGTGATATAAATATCACATTTATAGATTATAGATAGAAGGAGGGTGGATGTGATGTAAATACAGTACTTAAATATGAAATTTTCAAAAAGAAGTTAAATTTTAAAGGTAGAAATAATGTGCTATCCAGAAAGAAGTGACCCTGACCCTGGAATCCTACCTCATAGATGGTCACAGATATACAATTATAGTCTTTTAATGTTCAGAGGACCCAAATGCTATGTTTGATTAGAAAACCTTGGATGAACTTTCTATATGTTTGTGTCCTCATGTGCTAATAGGACAATCATAGTGACAAATGTTGTAAGCTGAAGAGTGCCATGCAAAGGTGCTGCTGCTTGATCTAGCATTGAAATGTTCTTAGTCTATGAGAATATTTTCTTCTCAACTATGGGACTTATTTTTGGTACTTTCTATGTGAAAACCTTCAGCTGCTCCTGTGTGTTGCCCTTATGACTCTTCAAGCTTGATTTCAGGGGCAGCTATTTACTTTTGTCCTTGACCAAAAACCTCTAGCCATTTTCATTTCTGATATTCCAAAGAAATCTTTAATTTGACCATCTAAACCAGAACCTGGTCACCTCTGCATCAAGACTTCAAAGGGCTTCAGCCACTGCAGAAAAGGACCCGGCCACTGCAGAAAAGGGCCCAGCCACTGCAGAAAAGGGCCCAGCCACTGCAGAAAAGGGCCCAGCCACTGCAGAAAACGGCCCCACCACTGCAGAAAAGGGCCCAACCACCGCAGAAAAGGGCCCAGCCACCGCAGAAAAGGGCCCAGCCACCGCAGAAAAGCCAGCAGCTTTCCAAGGGTTCGAGCAACTAAGGGAAAAGGGTAAGGACAAAGAAGGAAAGCTCTTAGTAAACACTGGATGATTCAAAAGTCAAAAAATAAATTTTGATTTAACATATGAGATGAGGCATATGGCCTTACAAAGAAAAAGCACGCCTAAAAACACATTTGACAGACAGCTCAACAAATCTGAATTTCCTCTTGGGAACATCAGAAAATGAAATAACTCTAGAGGCCAAACCATTTCTTTTCTTCAGGTCAAAATTAGCCTACACCTATAGACTTGGAGCACCAAGGTCAGAAATAAAAGCATTAGAAGTCCCTAGGAAATAATCAACAAGTAGAGTAAGACACAGGCCCTTGCTAAGTCGTCTTGGTTCCATGTCTCTACTATCTCACCCATTGTTCTCCTTTGATTGGGTGATCCAGGGACGCTGTGTGATGTCATGAAAAGAGTGTAGTGAGAGAGAGACCAACATTCAAAGGAGCGAGTCACAGCTCTCAGTTGATCACAAACCTTTCCTTCCCACCCAAGTTTTCCTAGCCTATAAACTGGTGATAATAAATGAGCTTCAAAGTTTTGTTGAATGGGATGAAGTAGCTTAAGTAAAAATACTTGCCAGTAAATGGTGTTTTCTTTAATCCTCTTCCTGTCACCAGCCAGCTATCAGGGGCCCTGACTTCAATTCAAAGCATTCACTTGATATTTGTAGCATGCTGTGCCATGGACATCCAGCTTTTGCCATTAAAAGTAGAATTTTTGCCTGTGCAGTAACCATCTAAGCAAAGCCATTTAGCACTCACTTTCATATAATGTGGTGGTAAGTCTTTGGAAGACTCAGCCTGCAGTGTCTTCCTTGTCTCCCATAGTCACCCTTCAAGATCAACTATATTCAAATTTATCTCAGAAGCCACTTAGTCCTGACTTTCATATATTTGGTCAACACATTTTGGTTGTAATTCCCAACAGAACCATCTTTTTTGAAGTGTAACCAATCTTCAAGTTTCTAGAATAGCATTAACAATAAATACAATCGATCTATTCAACCACTTCCACTTGGTTTTCAAATTGTTTTGGCCTTAGGGAGCCTTTGCTTCCAACTAAACTCTTTTGAGTTGTTTCATTGTCATTTACTTCTATTTTCTGTACATCACTACTAAGAGACATGATGATCAAAACTGAGTATAACATCCACATGTTGGAAAAAATGGAGAATAACCAAAAAAAAAAAAAAAAGTAACAGAGAAGAGGAGCAAGAAGAGCTAAGGCTACCAGGTATCATAAAAGGCCAGACACATATCTAAGACCTGTTCTCTTAGCAATTTTCAAGTAACACCACTAGTAACTATAATTACCATGAAGCACAAGATCTCTAAAACGTCCAAACTGTAAGACAAAACAAAATTTTCAATTTTTTAAGTTGGTTATCTCAAGTATCGTATTGCCATGATAGAAAGCTTAGTAATACAGTGACAATACCACATAATAAGCTAGCTGCTCAAAACAAGAGTAATAACAAATACTGACCTAGATGAAAAACTTCCTTGCCTCATCTATTGGTTCATTTTAACTAGTATCTACTTTCAAAGGTATCTATTTATTTTATAAAATAAAACTCTAAGTTTGGGAGTTGCTTTCACATAAACAGAGCCCTAGACGAGTTGTGTTTGTTGTTTTGTAATGTTAGTAGACATAACATACCTTCAGAATAAAATCTCTTCTACACAGATGTGTCAAACATATCCCTTATATTTTTATGTATTAGGTCAAAATATCTTCAGTGCACATACACTTTTCCAAGTAGTTTGTCATTGTGTTTGATTATCTGTCTCTTCCCTCTACCATGTAATTCCTGTTATAACAAGAACAGATGCAGAAACCTTTTATTTACCGAAATATTTGCTATTTATACCAGTATAATTTTCAAGAAGAAAAAACTTAAAAAGGACTCTTGTGCATTTACCGTCTGAATTATTCATTGTATTAGTTACTTTTCTCATTGTTGTGACAAAACAACCCCTACAAAAGCAACTTAAGAACAGGTTCATTTTTGGCTTCTGGTTTGAGGGGATACAGTTCATCACTATGGGGAAGACGTGCTTGTGAGGTGGCTGGCCACACTGTGTCCACATCCAAGAATCAGGGAGGGGAATGCTCCTGCTCTCTGAGGCTCTCCTTCTCCTTTGTATTCAGTTTGGGACCCCAGCCCATGGGATGGTGCCATCCACATTCAAGGCAAATCTTCCTTCTCAGTTAAACCTTTCCAGAAACATCCTCATCTATCCCCAGAGGTGTACTCCCAAGGTGATGCTAAATCCCTCAGTTGACAGTGAAGATTAACCTCTACAGTAAACACACAAATACTTGCCACATTGTTATTTATTATACTTACTTCATAAAAATTTGCATGATAAAAATTAGGAACAAATAACTTTCAAATTTCTCTAGCTCCTCACAGCTCTCTTAAATATCACCTATAAAGATTCCTAAAACAACTGACTAGGAATTTCCCATGCTATTTCATAATCCATCTTTCTTTTGCTTCCTCTGAGGAAGTAGAAAACTAAACTATTTTCCTTTTTAATAGCAAGTTTTTGTTTCAACTTGGATACTGAAAAGTGTTAAGAAACTTTTCTTCTCCTTACATTTTGAAATTTTAATTAAAATGTCTCAGCTGATCTGTCTGCTAATGATTATTTGGACAATGATGCAGAGAATCCTTTTTCTCAAAGGAATGAACACCTTCTAAGCCAAGAACAGCTTTGGGCCCAGATGTTACTGTTGTTCATTCTCACCATTAATCACCAAACATTGCAGTAGGACCCACCATGGATATTATTCAAACAGAGACTCAATTAAATTCAGAGGCAGTCCATTTAATCTTCATCAGCTCAAACAATGGCAACTTCATTTTTCTCAACCCAATGTTGAGACAGAGGAGAAACTTCAGAGATTTTCATTTCATTCAATATTGTTATAAAGTAACTAGATTTACAGTTTGACTTTGGACAAAGGCGAGCCACAGTGCTCTGCTAGAAGCAGTGCCACAGGGAGATGGAGCGTCCTGCACCACTAAGGGTGAGCTGCAAAAATTCAGGGATCAGAAAGAAAAAGATTCATTTGCTTCCTTAAATGCTGCAGTAACTTAAGAAAGAAATAAGATGTTCTATTCGGAGCCCACAGTGCAAAGATGGATGTGGAGCGGGGAAAGGACGGATGAAAGAAGAAGAAGCAGGAAAATGAGAGTCACCTTTAACTCCTACGCATTCATCTCATCTAAACCAAGGGAAGAGAGGGTCCTGGGAGGGCTCCTGCTGGAGCCACGGTGGATATGACAAAAGATGCATCTGAAAAGAAGGGCAGCATCAGCCTGCTAGAGACCTTTCTTACCATGATTATGACCTTGACATGTTTTCAAAGAGGGGTAAATACAGAGGGTTTTGATGTCTTTACCTATGAGCTTAGGTTATGATTACTTGCTTGAAGGATCTTGACTGGGATAATAAAATCTCATTTGGGAAATCTTCCTCTGAACATATGTTAGTATTCTCCAGAGAAACAGAAGATCACAGGTTATAGATAATAGATAGATATAGATAGATAACAATGATCATAGATAGATGATAGATAGATAGATAGATGACAGAGATAGTTAGATAGATATATATATATAAGATAGATGATAGATAGATAGATAGATAGATAGATAGATAGATAGACAGATGATAGATTAGATAGATAGATGATAGACAGACAGATGATGATAGATAGATAGATAGATGATAGATAGATAGATAGATAGATAGATAGATAGATAGATAGATAGATAGATAGATAGATGATAGATAGATCCTTTCTACTTTACAAACAATCAGAAGTCCAGATGCTCTTCGGAAATTGTCGTGAGCACCTGAAGTTGAGGCAGTCGTGTGGGGCTGTGCTTTTATCCTGTGGGGCCTTGAATACTCTGTGAATTGGTATCAGAAGCAAAGGTGAGTGCAGTTCTCAGTCACCAGCTGAGAACTGCACTCACCTTTGTCCTCCCACTGCCTGAGGGGGTGTGTGACACGTGACAGACAGACAGTGCCAGTACTGATGCTGTAATAAAACATGAAGAAAATCACTGAGGCAAGAAAAAGCATGACATAGAAGAAGAACAGTGAGTTACCCCAGATGAGAACTATAACCTGACCATGCAAAGACAGGACTGAAAACACTGAGGGCTGGGGAGAAGGCTCAGTGTGGAGGAGAACTTGTGTGCCCAGCCTGGGGACACGAGTTTAGATCTCTAGAATCCAGGTAAAGGCCAAATGGGCTATAACAATCTGCCTGGAATTCCAGCCTGGAATTCACAGGTGGTCTCTCCAGAGTAAGCTAACTAGCTAGCTAGACTAACCGTATCAGCAAGCTCTGCATTTGATTGAGAGAGCCTGCCTAGCGAATAAGTTGGAAAGCAACTGAGGATGATTCCTGACCTCACTTTTGGGCCCCCACATGCAAGCACACACACAAGCATGAGTACCCACATGCATGCACATGTTTCTACATGCATGCAAACATTCATACATACACATGCACACATCACACACATACTTGCAAATGGGAAAATAAAAATATATTGATGAAGGATGAGCATCCAAGTTAAAGAGCGGAGCCTTCGATGCTACCAGTGATCAGAAAACACCAGTGGGCTTTCATTCAAGAGAAACACAATAAAACACGATTTGGAACAATGATTTCAGACATGGATTCATCCAGAGAGTTACAAAAACTGTCAATGCCAGGGACTAATCCCAACACTTCTTCTGGAGATTGGATCCTGAAGTAAATGGCATGGGGGTGGGGGGCAGATAGCAGGAGTTTTAAAAGCCCCTAGGTGACTCAGATATGAAGCAGTTTGAGAACCACATTAGGAAAGTTGTTCTGGAATCTGTATTTTCACTCAATTAGAGAGCACCACAAACTGCCTTAACTCTAAGCTTTTACTTTTGCTCCGAAAGTAACCTACGAACTTTTTTTGTTTATTGTTTCATTTGTTATTGGTGTTAATTATAAGCCACAACTTTCTTTTCATTCAGAATCTAAACAACCAAATATATGCTCTGTTTTGTTTTGAAAATGTGAATCCCTACACATGTTTTGGAATTAACGTATAGGTTATTTTCAGACGTCAGAGTTTTGGTATATGTGTGTCATGTATACATGTGTATTTTAGAGTGATACAAATTGGAAGGAAAAACAATAACAAAAAAAGACCAGGTCAAAGAACTGACCAAAATAGTAAACTTCTGCCCAAAAAAGTAAACTTCTGCATCAGAAAATTTTAAAAAGACTGAGAAAAAGATGTAAGACATCATACATGGCAGATCGCATGAGCTCTGGCAAGGTCGAGGACAAGGAAGGGGGGATGGGTCTAAATTTGATTAAGAAATGTATGAAATGCACAAAACTTCAATTAAAAGTATTCTGAAAAACAATAAAATAAAGAACACCACCCTGATGGCCAAGGACCAACTGGGGCAGACCTTGATCCTGGGAGAGAGGGGCTCTTCTGAAATTATGTTTGCCAGGGTCCAATGTCAGACTAACATGTCTAATTGAATGTGAGAAATAAAAGGAAAGAACTAGAAAATGATTCCAGACCCCCAGCTGGGGCACTAACATAGAAGGTGCTGGGATAGGCTGACAAGCTAACAGAGAGAGGGTGAGTGAACGCAAGAGAAGGAGCAGCTCAGGGAAGGGCGTGAGGAGGAAGTCGGGCCAGCAGCCCAGTCCATGTGGCCTTCGCCTTCTCCCCTGCCCTTGATCTGCACCATGAAATTAAGCCAGCATTAGTGCTCACGACCTGTCACAGATTTACATTGATGCAGGATAAGGGGACATCTGTCCTCCACAGGTGGCCCTATCCTGACTTCCCTGCCTGAAAAGGCCTTATGTAGAATCATTCCCCAGAGGACTTCCCCTCATTTCAGCTGTCGCTGTTCCCAGCTGAGCAAGAGGGGGCACCGTTAAGAAATGAGGATCCAATCACCATGTGCCCCATAGATCACAGTCCTTACCTTGACAGCTTGTATTGTGCCCCAAGCAGATGGGAACCAGCACGGGCTCACACCGAGCTCAAACGAGCTGTGAGTTTCTTCTTTTTAATTCCTCCTCTGATAACAAGCTTCCAGTCCCTCGATCAATATTGCTAGCACACCGCTGTGTACCCCACCACGTATACTTTGCTGACGATTACTCTTTTTAGGGAAATAATTACCCATGCACACACCCATGTGAAAATCATTTATATTTTATTCTTCCCCGTCCAAACTGAAACCATTAAAGGCACACTGTTTTCAAAGAAAGCATGTCTCTGGCCCTCACGGCAAAAATCTGTTGATGGTCTGGAAAAGTAAGGTTTAGACCCTTTGGGTTTATAACCCCAAAGTGGAACGTTGTGACAGAGATGAAATAACTCATCATAATGATGTAAGGACACTATATGTTACTGTACAGATTCAGAACTGGGATTGCAGATGTGAATCAAAAGACAAGCAGACTTCCTGCCTGAATGCTACCCTGATATTCTCCCTACTGAAGTCTGGCCAAAGAATGGATGCACACAGGGTCCAACCAGGTCCAAACTCTCTTCCAGCAAGGTGTAGTGGTGCATTCCTATAATCCCAGCATTGGTGAGAGTACGGCAAGAGGTTCACAAGCCCAAGGCCAGCCTGGGCTACAAAGAGAGACTTTGTCTTAAACAGTCCCTGAAAAACTCTGCAAGTCAGATACTTGAATATCCATATTTATTGCTGCTCTTTTCACAACAGTGAAGAGCTGGAAGCAACCTAAGTGTCCCTCAACTGACAAGTGGATAACACTCATCATCTACACAATGGAGCTCTATGCAGCAGTAAAGGATGACAACATCATGAAATTTGCAGGTAAATGGACAGAACTAGAAGCTGTTAGGTTAAGTGAAGTGACACAGACTCATAAAAACAAACAAACAAACAACATATGTTGTCCCTCATTTGTGTAGCCTAGCACCAAATCTTTATAAGAATATATCCGGATGGGGGTTGGAAAGATGGCCTAGTGGTTAAGAGTGCCAACTGCTCTTGCAGAGGACCTGGGTTCAATCCCCAGCACCCACATGGCAGCTGAGAACCATCTTTAACTCCAGTTCCAGGGGAATCTGACATGCTCTTCTGACCTCAGCAGCACTGCACGACACAGGTTCACAAACCTGCATGCAGACAGTACATTCATACACATAAAAAATAAATAAAATTTAAAAAAAGAATATATCTGGATGTAACTCCAGGAACCGGGTAATGAAAAGGAATCAGGAAGGGAAAGGAAGAGAACCTGAAATAGAAAGGCTAGTAGGTGGCAGGTGTTACTAAGGGAAGAACATCAATCAATGGTCCAACGTCAAGATCAAATATCCACATCAATGACCAGCACAGCATACATCACTGCAATAGCAGCACTTCTATCTTGGAGGAAATCAATGGCTAAGTGCTTGGACCTAAAGCCCACTCAGTGGGAGGAAACTCATAGCCAGGTGCACACAACTGGAAAGGCCATAGATCTGAGACAATTCCACGGGTTGACACATCCCTAGGCTAAGGTAACATTTTACTAACTAAAAAGAAGTATCCTTATGTTTACAGACAAATATCCCAGACACCACTCAGAAAAGAAGCTTCTTTTGTAACAGATAAGAATAGCACAGAGTCCCACAGCTGGACACACACAGACATCTGTGAATTGCTCATGCCTAAGCGATGCAATCTACAATGCTACGTCTATGCATAAGACCCCAGCCTCATAGAACCAGAACCCAAGAAGGCATTAACTACCTCTTATGTTAAGGAAGTTCCTCCATGCATCATAAGACCATGAACTCAAAAGGGCCTAAATGGCCAAACCATGAAAATTAGGAGTCTACAGAGTGTGGTTCCATGGACAGGCTGCCTATATTCAGCTTCACTCACCCAGGGCTCAGAAAACATTAAGAGGGGGCAGAAAGATTGTAAGAGTCAGGGAGGTAATGCAAGACCAAATGGAAATGAATCCTGCAAAGCTCCTGGGCCACTGTTCATATGAACCTACAGCATTGGTATCAGCATGCACAAGACCCATGCAAGCTCAGCTGCACAAAAAAAAACAGCACAAAACTGCAGAGATGGGTAGCAGAGCCCAACCTTAGTTGTAGAAATGTTGGCAACAGATGGCAGCTGTATCAGGAAGATCTGCCCTTCTTAGAAAAGAGTCTCTGGATAGGCTAACTAGAGCTCAGGGGAGGAGCTGGCACTGAGGAGTGAGTGGGGAAAGTAATGTGGTGCAAGGGACTCTAGTACAAATCACAGAAGGTGTGAACTCCAAGGAGGGGCAGAGCACTGCAGGAGGGTACCAGAGGAAAAGCGGGTATAATGGTGATTAAGACTGACTAAAAAATTGTGTGTGAAACACATAAAAATTTGAATAAAAATTTTTTTAAACCTCTGCAAGTCTTTTTTTTTAATTTTTTAAGGGATTCACAATATAAGAGCACAGTTGTTTTCATATCACAATGATATTGCTCAGTTTGCCATACAATTAGGTAATTGGCGCTAGCATCCACAGATGAGGAATACCATTCGTCATTTGTTTTTCTGGGACTGTGTTAACTCCACTCAGCATGATATCTTCTAGCTCCAGCCATTTACCTGCAAAGTTCATGATGTCATCTTTCTTTACTGCTGCATAGAACTCCATCGTGTAGATGTATCACATTTTCTCTATCCACTCGTCAGTTGAGGGGCACTTGTGTTGGTTCCAGCTCCTTGCTATTGTGAAGAAAGCTGCAATAAACTTGGCTGTGCATGTATCTCTGTGGTAAGATGAGTCTTGTGGGTACATGCCCAGGAGTGGTATGGCTGGGTCAGGTGGCAAGTTCATTCCAAGTCTTCCAAGGGTTCTCCACACTGCTTTCCATAGTGGCGGTATGAGTTT